>JALBCR010001069.1:0-316626 GCA_030710515.1 Abscondita cerata
TTTAAAAAAAAAAAAAAAAAAAAAAAAATCAGTGTGCTTCGTTCAGTTACGTATTTAGCTAAAATGCCCTCAACAAATTGAGGAAACCTCGTTTACTTATTACCCTCTTTCATCGGGTCGATTTAAAAATAGAATCTATATACATGTATCTGATTGCGGTCCTGCTTTTGACAATTACTTTGAAAACGTCGCGTCACTTACCTAACCTTTTAATGACATGCAGCTGTACAAAAAAAATATCAAGAAAGAAAAATTAATTTAATAACAATTTGTTAAAATGCTGCCGTAATATAATCGAATTATACGAATTGAAAAGGTACACATTTCAATAATATTAGAATAAACCTTTAATTCACGTGGCCCTGTTTTAGATACCCTCAAAATACCTTAGGACTGTTTACTTTTATTTTATATTTACCTTTGGGAATTATCCTGTTATTACTCAGGGTAATACTTGGTATTCAAGTATTTGTATTTGGCTTCCTATTACCAGATGTACCTGCAATTCAAAGAATTTTGTGCAAATTATTATGCACCTCGTTAGGCATTAATACGTATGTCGAGAATTTGGATAAAAAGAGAATGTGAACGTTTATGTTAGTAATTATGTCTCACCTTTTGATCACCTTGTGATTCATTCTGTAAGCGGGTTCAGTGATGGTAAGTTACATAACTAGAATTTTAAGTTTAGTAACATAATCTATCGCAGCCTGGAAAAGACATGTTCAATTCACTTTTATCTACATCGCTCGATTACAAAATTTTGTTCATCGCCCTCAAATTTTTCTGTATTTAAGAAAAAATGTATCGACTACTATAACAGAAAATGTGGTTCCTATTCATTTTCAACCCGAATCGAAACAGACAAATGGGAAGACTGTGCTTAAATTCAAAACATGGCCTTTCGATATTTGTAACCAGGTTCAACCTGTTTGTATTGAGATTGTGCGGCCGATTTAGATATCAAAGTTTCGACATTTGATAGTGTATATTGGACAGATACTTTAGCATATTTATTTTCACCATACACAAACTAAAAATACGCTTTCTTCCTGTTATCGAAAAAATGAATTTGTCCGAAATTGAATTTGCTGATAAAGTGAGAAGAAAAATTGCAAATGCCTTAAAGGTGAATCCTAGAATTTTGATAAACACATTTCATATGAGTTTGTTTCTGTAGGTTGAGTTATCCGAGTATTCGGCTTCAGATTTGTTGGAATGGGAGAAAAGGATAATGGAAGATGTTGTTCGGAGAGAAATGGAAGCTAGACAACGACCTAACACTAGTACCAGTTTAAATAGTAACCCAACTATACATCGAATGGCTTGCCAAGTTAAAGAAGTGCTACCTATGGTACCACAATACCATCTGCATGGATTTAAGTGAGCGAAGGATTCTGCAAATAACTTCGTAAAATATATTATTTTTCTAGTGAAGACTCGTAATGTTGATCAAACGATTACAAATATCTTAGAGGGTAATGTGACGTACATCCCAGAATCTCCATCACACACGCTTCAGCACAATCAACATCGAACATGGCTGTAAATCCAAGCACGAGCAAAGATCAACAATTGAAACCAGATTCGTTAAACATGGCGGCACCGTCGTTTGGTAAAAGCGCTCAAGATCGAATGTTTTCATTTCAAGAACGAAAAAGCAACTTATCGACACCGCGAGGCAACGTTATATTGAAAAGCATGGGCTTATTGTTGGAAGCTCGTAATTCAACGAACTAGCTCAAATAAAATAATTATAAGATTACAATTTGTTATTTTCTATTTTTCATTTTTTATTTTCGTGTACTTACAGATTTTCGAGAGGTACGGAAAAATTTTTATTACGATTTATTCTTAACACTAGCTTATAAATTTTGTTGGTTCTGTGTTTCTTTCATTGACTGAATTTTTGCGCATTTAATTATACTTAATATTTCAATAAAACTATTTTAATGTAACGAACTCGTTTGTGATAGACATCAGCATGTTAGAAATTTTAGATTACATAATTTTGCACCATTTCACATCGCCCCAGAGTAAACAGATTTACAACAACAAGATTTTCTAAGAATTTTAAATTGGTATACTCTGATAAACTTCTGCATCACTGACGCCATTGGCGCTTATTTATATGAAGTACTTTGTAATTTAATTATTCTCCAATAATTATAACATTTATTAGATAAGAACTGTTGCTGTGAAAGGGCAACAACAGATGATTCATTTCACTATATAAATAAATAGGTACATTAAAAGAAACACGACATATTTTAAGCGATATGTTCTCTCTCTAGTTAAGATGTTGTTTTAAGTACAGGGCAATAATCCACAACCACAACGAAGTAACATTAATTAATATATTAAGGTGATGTCTCACTAATTGTGATCTTGATTGCCGAATAGAGAAACCATACATTTTTGTATGGTTTAATACGCCTACCATATGGTCACATTTCATGTAACACATACGTTATCATCAGATTTGTGATCACTACAGCATTGTATATTTCTTTAATTAAAAAGAAGTACCTGATCCTGATAGACGGATACATACTTTTGATGTGATAACAAAAAAAATTAGAATATTTTTACTACTTAGGTGTAGTGTGTGTTTGCATAAGTTCCGTAACATTAACGTAATTATTTCCATAGATTTGTTAATGTATTATAAAATTTACAAGTTTTAGAAATAAACTTTACAGTTACGACGACCTATTATATCCCAGTCATTAGAGCAAATAATTAGGAAATGTTTGACAAAAATAATAGTAGAATACCGCCTGCGCCATATAATTGTATAAGATACCTTATATTTATGTTTTATACCGAAAATGAATTGTCATTATATAGTTAATTAATATTTATATGCAAAGAAACGTGTTTTTCAACTTTCCTGAGTGAAACAGTAATAAACCAATGTTAATGGTAAAAGGAAAGTTATAGAAGATAAAAATACGAATAAAATGAGCACCAATTGGACTCAATCGGTATAGCTTTCCAAGCAAAATCGGAAAGTAAAATATTTGTGGTTTTTCTTTTAAATTCGTAGAACCGTCATTTTTGAGATGTAGCGTAAATCTTTCAGAAAATAGGAGGTAATGATACATACTTAGTATGTGCAAAACCCTGCAATTGTCGGGCAATTAGTTTATGCACAATTGCAGATTGAAATTTTAAAGCAATATATTCAATCTCGTGCTCGTGTGATCATCTAATTGTCAAAAATAAAAAAATATTGTAAAGTTGAAATAAAGAAACAAAACGTATATCTCATCTGATAAAATGATATTTAACACCCAAAAATTGCATGCAAAGATGACTGAAAATGATCGAGTGTAGCATACGGCGGAGTAGTGGGAGTACCCGCTCGCCAGCGCGCGTTTGAGGGAATTGAGATTTATATAAGCGCGCTGCGGACGGGTACTCCCACTACTTCCGTTTTCTCTCACTCGGCCATTTTCAGTCATTTTGCATGCATTTTTTGCGTGTTAAATATCATTATATCGAAATATCAGGATATACGTTTTGTTTCTTTCTATTTCAACTTTATAATATATTTTTATTTTTGGCAAATGGATTATAACACAAGCATTCAGCCTCGATTGAATATATTGCTTTAAAAATTTAAATCGCAATTGTGCATAAACTAATTGCCCGACAATTGCAGGGTTATGCACACACTAAGTACGTATCATTACCTCCTATTTCCTGAAAGATTTATGTTACATCTCAAAAATGACAGATCTACGAATTTAAAAAGAAAAACCCAAATATTTCAATTTTTCTGATTTTTCTTGGAAAGTTATTACCTGATTGAGTCCAATTAGTGCTCATTTTATTCGTATTTTTATCTTCTATAACTTTCTTTTTACACCATTAACATTGGTTTATTACTTTTCACTCAGGAAAAAAAAAGTTGAAAAAAACACGTTTCTTTGCATATAAATGTTAATTAACTATATAATGACAATTCATTTTCGGCATAACACATAAATACAAGGTACTTTATACTATTTTCAATTACATGGCGTAGGTGGTATCCTACTATTATTTTGTCAAAAAATATCTCTATTTACTGCCTATTAATATTAAAAGGTTGTATGAATCTACTGTTTCCAAAATTGTCCACCTGCAATCATCTTTAATTCGAAATCAAAGTATAAACGTAGTTTATAGAAACAACATGTGACTTTCTAACTTGTAAGATTGGATTATCAAATAATAACTTTGGTTACAAGCTCCAGATGACTTCGATAAGAGTACCTAGTGAAGAAATAAGCACACAGAAGTTATATCTACTGATAAGAAAGCCCGTCTAGAATATTTTGTGATCCCGGCATTCTAAACCTAGTCATAGAAACGGTCCTTTCAAAGCGACTTTAGACCGGACATCCAGACGTCACCGACGTAACAATTAAAATGTCAGTTCTGATATGAACCGCTTCTACTCTAAGCTGACCAAATTGATATAACAACGTTCAACTCAACAAAATATGCATTGCCAAGGCCATAGAAATTTTCTGAAAAAAGGAATGCCGATATTGCATCAACTACCGCCTCCCACTCTTGAACCTCTATGACAGAAAAACTATCAATGTATTTTCACGTGATCCAAAACACCAAACGTGGAGCAACATTACTTTTGGGTCTTTAAGTCATCAGAGCAATAGTATATTTCAATAAACCGAACGTCTCCAATCCATGACCGTAAGGTATATGGTATAAGATCCATATCTCCTTCATTCTTCGCACAACCCCATTATCCAGACGAAAAACTGTTTTCGCGCAAACGTCATTCATAGAAACGTTCAACATCTTATGGCAACCATCCCATAACAACTTCATCTGTCACACTTTTTGAAAAAGAAATCAAAGTAGTAATCGACAATGTTAAACAGAGAATTCCAGAAAAACCACTACATCCCTACAAAGCCATTGAACTTCCGTTTGGCCTGCTATAAGCTTAGCTATCGCAGCACGATTTTCGCCGGTGGCTTTGTAGCGAAGCTTTCTTTTACGGTGCGGGTTCATCTGAGAATAATTATCTTCAGCATCAGGGTTTGTCAGAAATAAACAATAAATTTAAAACGATTTGTTTACAGTACCTATATAAAGGCCTAGTACTCTCTATACTATCGCACTACCTCAATACCAAAAGATCTTTTTCCTATCAGATCTACAAAATTATGAATGATTTTTTTATTTAAAATCATGCAATGTAAAATGTCTCCAATATACAGGGTGGTTTATAAAAAATGGCAAAATCTAAAGTTATTTTTTAGGAACACTATGTATTTAAACACGATTTTGATTGTAGTTGAGAAATAAACCATACTTTAATAAAGTTCCCTATATCTAAACCCTCGGGTTCTTGAGTTATTTAACATTATTTAAAAAAAAATACAAGGTTTTAGAACAAACTCGGTAGCCAAAGCAAATTAATTTTAAAAAAATTCTACTTTTGACATTAGATGGTATACTGTTTACAAATCGACTAACTTCTTCTGAAACACAAGAAGTATACAGGGTGTCCACAATATTTGGCTTTTTATTGTTAACACATTCAAATGATAATCAAATGGAGCTCTGTATTTTATAAGTTCATCAAATAGTAGGTTTGCTCTTTTCAAATTGGTATTAGGGTTCCCTATACCTAACTCGTTTGAATTTGGTGATATTTACAGATTCTTACAACTACACGCGTTTCAACAATAAAAAACCTTACTGTTTAAACAAAATTGTAACTAAGATTTATTTTAAGCTAACAACCAATATGGACCAATTACATAATCCCAATTATTCCATTACTGATGCACTCCATTGATATGGCAATCCAGAATGCTTGGCATTTACATCGCCGAAGTGGAGGAGATTTGGACCAGTTGAATTTCAGAAAGAGAATTGCTTTTGCATTACTTGTTCAGAATAAAAAAAGACCGTCTTATCAAAAGGACATGCAAGTAGCTCCCGAGACAACGATCTACGTTACGACCATCTGGACCACCTTGTCATTCCTCAAGAAAAACAAACTCGATGTGGTAATTGTCACCAAAGAACCACTACAAGATGTTTAAAGTGCAATATCGGGGTGCATGTTAAGTGTTTTGTGCAGTTTCACACCAAAAAATAAATGTTATATTACAAGTGTCGATGTGCCTAATGTACTACATGTAGTACGGCTGAAATTTTACTAATTTGGAAAAACCAATTTTTTGAGTTTCCATAATTTTGTTATCATTAATAAAATGCAACTTCATTAAATTATTATTTTTAATTTTCAACTTAACCTATAGGCATATCTGGGTTAATTCTGAGTATTTTGATATACGATACATAATATTTGTCTTTTTATAAAGGCGCTATTTAAAAGTTTTAAAAAAAGTTGACACGTTGGTATATTCAACATTCTTGTTGCTTACAAATGCTAGGATTTTATTCCCTATAATTCGTTATAGTTCAGACAAGCTAGCAGTATTTTGTGTTTCAGAAGATTTGTGTTGGTACAACTGATTCTTAGCCAAATAGATGCTGGTTTGTCTGTTGTTATTGTTAGTGTTTTGAGGTTAGTTTGTGAGATTTGTTAGCTGTATTTGAGAAATGATTTGTTTTATAAAGTGAAATGGGTAATAATAAAGGTAATAATAGAAGGAAGTCCTTGTTTAAGAAAAGGAAAAATGTTGGCAGGCCCAAAACACCAGAAGTAAACAGTGAACTTGTTTTGGATGGAATTTGTAGCCTACCCTAGGCTCAGGTCCCTCAAGTTCTGAGGTAGGCCTAGGTCTAGTAGCTCCAGGGCCTACAAATTCGCCAGTTTGCAGTGCTTCTACGAAAAAAACTAGGAGATTTAGACTCTAAATATGATGTTTTTAAAAATGAGGTCATGGATGAAGACTCAAACGTAATTGTAAACTGGATGCTTTTGTCTGAAGTTCTAGAAAAGTCAGTGAAGTGTTTGAAGTGCAATTCGGTCGGAATGAAGCTCACTACTTGTCAAAATTCTGGATTGTATTCTTATATGAACCTGGTATGTTGTTCTTGTAGTTATATGGTTAGTTTTAAATCTTCTAAGACTGTGCCTAACCACCCAAATTTGTATGACGTTAACGTTAGGTTAGCTTATGGAATGCGGTCCATCGGAAAGGGCAAAAGGCTGCTGATGTTCTGTGCGGAGTGATGAACCTGCCTCCACCTCCAACCCGTTTTGACAATTATATCCAATTGTTGGGCTCAGCAGTTGAAGATGTTTGTTTTAAGTCTATGGACAATGCATTAGAAGAAGCTGTCCGTGAAAGTGGTGGTGAAAGAGACATAGCTATTGCAGTAGACGGAACCTGGCAAAAACGTGAACACACTAGTCTAAATGGAGTTATTTCTGCCACAAGTGTTGACACAGGAAAAGCTATTGATGTAGCTGCTTTTTCCAAATTTTGCAAATGTCCTAACAAGACCTCCCATTTACCTAACTATACTGCGAACTTTAGTGGATCAAGTGGTGGTATGGAGGTAGAAGGGGCCAAAGCTATATTCCAAAAATCTCTGTCGAGGAAGGTCCGCTACACTAGTTATCTGGGCGATGGTGATTCCAAAGGTTTTACTTCTGTAGAGGCGTCGGATATTTATGGGGACACCTCAATAACAAAATTAGAATGTATTGGGCATGTCCAAAAGCGCATGGGATTAAGGCTTTTGCGATTAAAAAAGAAAACCGCCAAAAATCCGCTGTCAGATGGCAAGAGTCTTGGAGGAAGAAACAGACTGACCAAACCCTTGATTGAACAGCTCCAAAACTACTATGGCCTAGCAATACGGAATAATCAAGAGAGTGTTGCAGACATGAAGAAAGCAATATGGGCAATTTATTACCATAAAGTCTCTACCGATGACAGCCCTCATCACGGACTGTACCCTAAAAGGAGCCAATTCTTGGTGCGGGTACCAAAGATCACTAATAAATTCTGATGAGCCATATACCCATAAGAACTTTGTTCCTACAGCAGTGATGGAAGCACATAGCCTATATTTAGGATTTAACAAATGAAGACTTGCTCAAGAAGTGCGTCCATTGGTCGCACAGAAAATCCCAACGAAAACCTAAACAGTGTGATTTGGAATCGGTTACCAAAAACTGTGTTTGTTGGAATAAAAGTGTTGCACATGGGTGTTTATGAAGCAGTTCTTCCTTTAATGAAGGCCACATAGTTAAGTGTCAAGTGTTAAAGGAGTTGGAGTTATCTGTGGGTAAAAATACAATACAGGCAATGAAAAAAGCCGATGAACAGCGAGTGAGGTTTGCGCAGCTCCAAGCGGGCGAAGGTGAGAAGGATGAAGAAAAGAAAAATTGAAGAGGTGGAAGACTCACCAGATGACCCAAGTTATGGTGCTGGATTATTTAGTGATAAGTTATAGTTTTAATCAAGAAAAGGTTTAGTATGTAGCATATCTCACTTTAAACGCGATTTCCCAAAATTGAGTTTTTATACTTTTGCACACTTTTCTCTAAAACCGTTTAAGATAGAGTTTTGAAATTTTTACCACTTGTAGAAAATGTATATTTGTTTACTTTAACATGAGGTTTTTGTAAAATTATGCTTACTTTTGCGGTAAAAAAATACTGTTATAAATATGTTTATATTTTAAAAACATTTTTTAAAATTCATAATTTTAAAAAAAATATTTTTTAAAAGCTTGTGTTAAAGCAAACAAAACACGCCCATAATTAGGCACAAAAAATTCAAGTTATTTCCATGAGAGGTTACTGAGAAAAGTGTGCAAAAGTTACTCAATTTAACATAGGCGGCATAGGGCCTACGGAGTCCCCTTAAATTTACCTGAACATGTTAAGCAAAACTAGTAGAATATGTTTACCTCTTCCAATTTTAGGCTTTACTTGTAATATTAAAATTATATTATACCAATAAGTTACTATTCATACGTAATTTACTTTTTAAAGCGGCAAGAACACGTCCAAATCCCAGTGGTGCCGTGGCTTCTAGGAAATAAAATTCAAGTGCATATTTCCCCACAAACACTTATTATGATGTGCAATTAATAATTAAAATAAGTTTTTTATTTTTTTTCATTTTTTACTTTTTTTTTTTTTTTTTTTTTTTTTTTTATTGTTTTAAATATTATCCCATTTATTCCTTTTTTTTCTTTTTCTCTTTAAAATTCCACAAAATTATATTTGAATCACCTATTGCAGAAAGGATACAAGTCACATTTTCGGCCATATTGAGTTTTTTTAAAAATGTGTTAGTTAAATGTATCTCTATCAGATAGTTCATAAAGGGTACATGTTAGAATTGTCATAACTGGAAAAATGTGGATGTGAAATTATCGTTTACTGCAGAAACGATACAAGTCGCTGACTTGTATTGTTTCTGCAGTAAACGAATACGCGTTGCGCAGGGTGTCAATTTAAAAATATCATCTGATTCTTGTTAGTATTGCGTTGTGTTTAGTTTAGATGACAACAATGGATACAGTCGAGCCTGTTGAAACTAATAAAGGGAAAACGAGGCGTAGTAAACGTAGATAAATACAAACGAAATCGTATAAAAGAAGTCGGTAAGTTCCTCTTATTTAATAAGTAATATTAGTTTTATTATTTTTTATGCTAACTACCATATTTCATATTTTTCATTTTTTATATTCAGCATTAAAGGTACATGCTACACGAATTACAAAGGTAATGTGATTCAAGGCAAAACGCTTGAAGCTCCGTGTACCTGCAGGCTAAAATGTTTCAACACACTAACAGACGAAGAAAGGACAGCATCATTCACAAAATTATACAGTTTAGAGAGCAAGGATGAACAGGATATCTACTTGCAAGGATTAATGATTCTACAACAAATTAAACATCGTCGTTCTCGACAAACTTCTGCTACCGATACTAATGTACGTAATTCCTCATTTACTTATAATGTAGTTGTGGATGGTCTAAGAAAAAAATATGTAAAAAAGCCTTCTTAAATCTTCACGACATTAGCAATAAAAGATTGCAACGTCTACAGCTGTTGCTTAGAGCTGGCGAAACTCCTAAAGATAAATGTGGAAGGCAAGTTAGTGGAAATGTCTTACCGGCCGAAGAAAAAATACGTATTAATGAACATATTTCATCGTACCCTGTAAAGTCATCTCATCACTCATCCAGGGAATACCATTATCTCGACTCTAATTTGACGGTTAAGACGATGTATTTGATGTTTTTGCAGAAATATCCCGATACAAAAGTTAAATACGACTATTACAGTAAGGTCTTCAGAGAAAACTTTGATTTAAAGTTTGGTCGACAGCAAGTTGATGTTTGTTGCGAATGTGAGAGCTTGTCTTTAAAAATTAGAAGTAAACAGTTGAACGACAATGCAAAGCGAGTTGCCGCCACTGAAATGCTTGTGCATAAGAGGCGTGCTAAAAATTTTACACTGCTTTGCAAGAATCAACAAGAAAATCTAAAACAATGACAGCGTATTAGCTTTGTCATTCGACTACATGCAAAATTTGCAACTACCTAATGTTCCAGCTCAAGACCTGTTTTATTTAAGACAGTTGACAGTTAGTGTATTTTGTGTTCATAACATGAAAACTAATGAAGTTGTGTACTTTATATATCATGAGGGCATAGCTAAAAAGGGGCCAAATGAAGTGTGCTCATTTCTCGCAGAATACATTGATAAGTACGTACCTGAAACTGTGAAAGAACTCCATATTTTTAGTAATAACTGTCCAGGTCAGAACAAAATAATACACTGATAAGGATGTGTCTCTACTTAACAGATTCTGGCAGGTTTGACAAAATTGAGCAATACTTTCCTATTAGAGCCATTCTTTTTTACCATGCGATAGGGATTTTGGTTTGATTAAAAGGGCTCTAAAGAAAGTTAACAGAGTTTATACTCTTCATCAATATGTCGAAATTTTAGCCTCATGTTCGTCGAAACAGAACATAAAGGTGCATGTTGTAGATGGAAAAAATGTAATAAATTTCAAAGACTGGTGGATAAAACTATATAAAAAAACAGCTATTTCAACCGAAACGTCGCAAAGAGGCATACCAAGAAACCAAAAGGTCAGTTTTAACATAAGCACGTTCCATCACTTTTCGTACGGTAGTCAAGTAGGTACTGTAGTTGCAAAGGAGTTTATTAACGGTTTAGTAAACCACACCTTCTGTTTAAAACTAGCTGATAATTTAAAGCGGCCTGAGAAAACAGCCAACCCATCTGGTAAAGTTCCTATCAAATCGGATAAAATGGACCACATAAAAAAATCGGCTAAGTATGTCGATGATGACAGAAGTACCACTCTATTTTGGCAAGATATATTTGAATGGCCAACATTACAATAAGGTTTTTTGAACTGTATTTACTTATTTATAAGTAATATTTTTTGTAATGTTTAGATAATATAAATGTTTGAATTAAAAAAAAACATTTTCTTGTTTAAATCCGGTAGTTGATTGCAGAAAGGGTACATGGTTAAAATTGTATTATTTTTTTTGCAGATCACAGTCCATTAATAAGTCGAAAAATAACAGTAAACTGTATGATACAATGTTCGTTTAAAGATACGTTACCTATTCTTGTTATCTAGATCATGGAATTCAAAACAAACACATTTTATTGTTTTTCTCGAAACTCTCATTTTGTGCCTTGTACCCTTTCTGCAATAGGCGATTCATTTGTACTCTGAATACAATGTTATTACCTATTATAATTACACCGATGGATAGATAGAATCTCAAGAAATGATAATGTAAAATACTTTTTTGATTATAGATCACACTCTTGCTGTTTTAAGAATAGATGAAAGAAATTAGACGACACCGATGAAGTGATCATAGTTATTACTAGGTTATTACAAATGTTTAATGTAATTAATAATACAGTTATAACATGATTAGTTTGACACTAAAGGAAAAAATTCATGCTTCGGCTACTATAATCCTTTTAGATGAATTTCGAATTGCTACGTAAAAAGAACTTGACTAAACAACTGAGTAATGTATTTTATGAAATATACAAAAATTAATAACTTTCTACATTTTATTTACATGAAACTACAAGATGTGAGTTTGCTTAATTAAACGGCAGTCAATTACAGTAAATTGAATTATTCAACGCATGACTAAATAAATTCTGAGTCACATCGTTACTGGTAAATTCTTCTTAACTTTTACCAGTAAGTACTACTCACTGTAAATATTATATCATCCACTTCTTCAGTTAAATATTCTTCCACTTTTTGTCTATGTTTGCATACAAGTTGCCTACAGTTTCCATTCTGACAACAAATTGATTTAAATTTATTTACCATCAATTTCCAGACATATAATTTAAAAGTAACATGATTTACTACATTTTTAAGTTCAACCCCAAATAATTCGATTGAATTCAAGTCTGTATGATAGGGTGGCAATGATTGTGTTCGCCCATTAATTTATGAATTAAATAATTTGTATGAACCGGTCGATCAACTTTGATTTTGTTAAAAAATTCTGGTTTTGTTTCATTTTTTTCAAATATGTATAATCACATCGCATTTAACTACTTTTGCAAACTAGTTTTTGTCCAGGCACACATTCAATTAGGCTCGGTAAGAATGTTATGGTATGAAACTAGCACAGAATTAGGCTAAACTTCAAGAATTAATTTTTCGGTTAACCATTTTTTCATATCATAACTTCCATCTCGATTTATAAATTATAAAAATGCATTTGTCTTTTTAAACAAGAGCTTATTTTGCTCCTTGCTACTGACATCGTACCATTCATGCAACTTGAATGTGACTTGTGCAGATAAAGATTCAATTTTGTAAACAATGATCCTGCCTTCACCAAATTTTTTCATTTTTTTCAATAATGTAGTATGCTTTGATCTTACTGGGAAGTTTCAACAAGACCTTCCTGTTGTCAATGTTCTTCTGCTATTTGAACCTACCTTTATAATAAGACAAACTTATTTCTCTAGGTTTTGATGAACTTTCCTTAGCAATCCCTTAAATTGTTTTGGTGGAAACACCCGTGTTGCTTCCACTGTTCTATTAAACAAATAATTTCACGATCTTGACTGTGAACAACAACCCCACTCATGTTTAAACAACCGACCCTGATGAAATGATAAATTGTGTGTTGAAAAGGAAAGCAAATGCAACTATAAATCATGAGTTGAATAGTATGGTTTACTCGAATATGTACTGGTAGAACAGGGTCTATACATTCTGTTCATTTGTGAAATAAATTCAGTACATATGCAAATATAAATATAGTTTGATATTATTATTTTATCTGTACTTGCAATTGACTTAAAATAATTTGCGTAAGATTTCGAGTGTCCCCTCTTTTATTTGTAAGAATGATTTGCTTTCATGGGACGATGGCAAATAACGTTTGTACGTTCCGCCACTGAAATATGTACAAAAGATAGTTATCTATGAAATGGAATTTACTCTCGATAAGATCTTAGTTGGATCATAACTTGAAAGTATTTCTAATAAGTTGTATATTATAAAGTTATTGGTAGGACCGTGCACGACTGAATTATAGTAAATTCCACCAAATATCCAGCAGAAAAAATTTTAGGAAACTTTCAATCTACTGACAGTTCGATCGATGAGTTGATATGCCAAGTAGCTGTGTTGGCGGATACTACGTTTTTGAAGAACATTTTGATCTACTAATGACTAAAATATATACTTCAGAATTTCAACCTTTAAGCAATCCAATGATGCAATTTTAATATGGTTGAATCTAAACATATCAAAGTGCAAGCAAAATTTACATTTTTAGGCTCTTAACGTTACATTCAGGTTACCCAACATTTATCCACGAAAGGCGTACAATAACCTGGCATATAACAAATACAGAAAATGTATCCGAATTCAGCTGCAAATTGGTAACAGGTACGTAAAACTAACTCTAATTACATATAGATAACAATTTACAATCAGTTTTCTAATAGGGACAACACAAAAACATAAACCATATTTATACATGTACAATGTTCTAAGAACTGAATTGATTCTCGATCTTAGGGTTACATCAAAACTCTGACAGCATCAGTGAATGTTTGACCCCTTTGTTTTCCAGTTCTTAATTGGTATTGAAGAGTTTTATTCAGACTACTTTAATATAATACATTTTGCGTATATAAGCAAAGATATTAGTTTCGCCAATGAACGTCGACAAAACAAACATTACGTAATCCTACTGACTGACCGTGCATATTGTAGGTATAAACATAAATCTTACATAAACAAAAATCTTAACACCCCTCTTACAATATGAGCGGTCTTGTATAATAAAATAATGCAATATATAATTATAACAATAACATAAAAATAAGAATCAATAAACATTTAATTTCGCTCGAAATTCGTTAAACTTAACTCGGCCTAATGCTTTTGTAAATGTGTCAGCTACATTATAATTTGTATCGATTTTAACAATATCAATGATCTCATTCATTACATAATCATGTACAAAGTGTAAAGCTACATTGATATGTTTTGAACGTTTTGTAAAATTTCCGTTAGTTGCTAACATTATACAACTTATGTTATCTTCAAAAATCTTAATTTTTCTTAGTACATTTTCATCGTAACCCATGTCAATTAAAATATTCTTTAAAAATATGGTTTCTTCTACAGCTAATGCTAAAGCTATATATTCCGCCTGAGTAGACGATCTGGTAACTGACTTTGCTTTATTGTTTTCCACATTACAGGGTTTCCATAAACATTGATTAAAAATCCACTAGTTGATTTCGAATCAGTATGATCGCCTGCCCAGTCCGAATCCGAAAACAATTTATTATGTCACAATTGTTGTCGAATACATAATTTAAATTCAAATTTCGTGTATTGTACAAATAAATCAAAACGCGTAAAACGTGTTTGTAATGAAGTTTCTCGCAGCAGTTTTGATATCTACTTAAATAATTTACCGCGAACATAATATCTGGCCTGGTAGCCTGTGCAATATAAGCAAGAGCACCTATTAAATTTCTATAATTTAAATTTTCATTTAAATTGCCAATTTCAAGCCTTAAACCTGTTTCCATTGGGGTGTGTTTAATATTTGAATTTACCAAATTATATTTTCAGCTAAAATTTTATATACTCCTTTGTGAAAGGGTTATAACTTTCTTCTTTTGATCATGAACAATTTCAATTCCTAAATACTTTTCTACGCTTCCTAAATCTTTCATTTTAAATAAAGTTTTGAACTTCTTTTAATTTTTGAACCTCGCTTAGATTTCTACCACTAATTAATAAATCATCAACAAATAGTATACAGAACAATTCGTTATTTAAATTGCTATATAAACAAAGATCGTGTTCACTTCGAATAAAATCTAATTCCGTTATAAAGTTATTAAAACACTCGTACCAATTTCTTGGTGACTCTCGTAATCCATACAGCGACCTCTTTAGATAATAAACACAATTTTCGTCTTTCATAAAACCGTCTGGTTGTTTTACATACACCTCTGTTTTAATTTCACTATTAAGGAAGGCTGTTTCACATCCATGTGATGAATATGATAATTTCTTTGTACCGAAACACTCAATAATGTTCTTAGCGTTGCCAGCTTTACAACTGGAGCATAAATTTCGTCTATGAAGTCCTTCTGTTCGTAACCTCTCACTACTAAACGTGCTTTAAAATTTTTTCTGATTTCTTTCGAAAAACCCATTTTACACTTAAAACTTGTTTGTCTTTTGGCCTTTGGACTAAGTCCCACGTATTCGCTTTATCTAATGAATTTAATTCCTTAACCATTGCTTTCTTCCAATTTTCAGCGTCTGTCGAGTTTAGTGCTTCCTCGTATGATTTTGGCGCATTCAAATCCACAAAATTTGCGTATAGAATAAAATCATCATATTTCTGTGGAACTCGTATATTCCTCTTTGGTCTTTGACTTTCTAAGTCTATTTCTTCTTTTTCATGATCTTGAGTTTCTACCTCGGTTTCTACGTGATCTCTGTCATCGCTTTCATCATTTATACCCTCGTTTATACCTATACACTTAATACCTGGTTCAACAATTTTTACGTTTCTTGCTAACTCAATTTTTCATTTACCAAAACTCGATATCCTAAATCGAAGTATCCAACTAAGACTCTTTTACAGCTTTATCGTCTGATGTTTTCGTTTTTTTCCCGTTTACTTAAAAAAAAAACGCTTCCATTTTTTTTTTCTTGGTTTTTGTTAAAAAAATTTCGGAGTCATATTTTCATACGTCGCACTGTTTCTTAATCTGTTCCCTATAAAACATGCAGCAAGAACAAATTCTGGCCAATATTTTCGGTCTAATTTTGCTTCCTTTCTTAAACAACGTACTCGATCCATTATTGTCCTGTTGTATCTTTCAGCTACTCCATTAAGTTGATGGTTGTACGCTATACATGGTGCAACGCGAAAACCTTTTTCCTTTGAAAATCGTAAAAGTTTTTATTTAAATATTCCTTTCCATTATCGCAACGTAATTCACGTAATGGACCTTGCGCATAATTTGTTAGCACATTGTAGTAGTCTTTAAATTTTTCGTATACATCTGATTTATTTTTGATTGGATACACTCTCGCAATTCTTGAATAATCTTCAATAAAGTAACAAAATACTTTTCGCCATTAAATCCTTCTACGTCCAAATATTTTACATCCGTATGTATAATTTCACCACAATAATTCGCCCTTGTTCTTGTGGTATCGTACTTAAATTGGATAATTTACTCTCAATACAAATTTCACACATCATATTTCCATCATCAATAAAATCAGGCAAACCATCTAAATATTGACCTTCACACATAATTTTCAAATCCTTAATTTACATTACAGTACGATTACTTTCAGGTAATAAATCTAATCCATCAACCAGATGCCGACAACTTGCTGGCAATGCCATTATTAAAAATCCTAATTTACGTTTTCGTGATGTGTCACCACCCGCTAATCTAAGTTCATTAATTTTTCGATCAAAATCGGTGAAGAATTTTTCCACTTCCATACCTTCAGTAAAACACATTGAATTTAACTGTTTTTCGATTAACAATTGTTTAGCTTCACTTTTCTTTAAATAAATAGCATCAAGTTTATCGATTACTTTTTTGGGAGTTTCACAATCTTCTATTTTTTCGGCGTCTAATGCTAATGAAAGGTAATACATCACTTTATTTTCCATTTCTTCCCAGTCTGCTTTTTTGATGCTGTCGGGGCGTTCATCTTGTTCTACCACGGGTAAACATTTTTTATAACGCAATAATAATATAAATTTACACTTCCAATCTTCATGCTTAATATTTCCATTCAATGGAATAACGTTGATTGTTTCAGTACTCATCTTTTTGTAATTTGAACTCTTGCCAATTACACAATAATACTTATAAGATCAAATGTTTTAATAGCGGACTTCTTTTTAAATTAGAGAGAGGAAAGTTCTACTGGTTTCTAGCTCACTTTAGCACTTTCGCCAACTTTGCAACAATAAGAACCCTAAAATAACTAGAATATTTGAAAATGTACCTAAAATTATGTAGTGGTAACAACTAACGCTAACCTTACTTTATCTTTTGTGGTTTTCGTGCGTGTTGTAGTTTGCTTTTTACTGATATCTTAATTTTTACTTACTTTTATATTATTCATTTTTATCTTTTTGTTTTTCTTGTATTTTCTACTTTATCTTTTCTTTATCTTTTACTATCTTTATTTGCTTTCTTGAAAACAGCTCCTTTTTAAGACTCACAAATTGTTAACCGGTTTCCATGAGTAAGTATGTGTTTTTATTAAAGAACTGATTTTTAAATATTATTTGATTTAGTGGATTTGCCAGTACCAGAAAGTCTCGATTATCTTGAGACCTGAAGATGTTCCTGGTGCGCTTCTTCAAGAACATATTGAAATTGCCGATCACTCTAAGTTACAGCTACAAGATGGCTAGAAAATGTCAGAAGTTTAAAGAAAACTGGTACCAAATCTGAAATTAGTGCAAAGGTAATGAGAAAAGTTGTTTTTGTAATTATTTCTAACAGATAATTTGTAATTTCTAGAGTGATTGATTGCATACAAGCTGGACGAAAAGGACCAGATATTTCTGGGTATTGACAATGGAAAATGGTACGATCTTTGGGAAGGAATACTATCACGAATCCAACATCATCCGTCGTTCCAGCAGCTAACAACTTATTACTACAAACTGAAAAATTCCCATCTTGTAGCATTTCCCAAATATTTTAACAAGGGCTACATTTATTCCTATCTCGTTGGAACTCGCTTGAAACCGAAGATTACGGCGTATTACGATGAAGCAGGAATAACTGAGAAACCATTTAGAAGAGGAACACAGTTTGTCGGGAGTGATTATATACATGATGTTTATGACATGTGTAATGATAAACGTTATTGTAAAAAAGCCAAGTGTTTTTCATCTTTTCATAAAAATTTATTATATGGTTTCGATAACTCTAAACCAATTGTCCGGTGCAAAGAGATCAGGCATGTGCAATTGTAAACAATCAGCACTGGGTAAATGCAGCCATGTTAGTGCACTTTTATTATTTCTTGCCAAATATGCCGAGGAATATGGCTACGATGGTTTAGCTTCTACAAGCAAGTTAAGGCAATGGGGTTTAGGGGCGAAAAACAAGAAAACCTAGTGCTGTAGCATCTAAAGAGTATCTCCACAGTGCGATTCAACCCGTTAAAAAGATCAGTTTTGATCCAAGGCCTAAAAACTACACTAGAAGTGTTAATCTAAATAATTTTATTTGTGATTCCAATGTGGAACCGAACTAACAATGTTTCAAACATTATTTAATCTATCATACGAAGATTTTAGCTTAACTGAAGAAGACATTGGTGTTTTGGCTACAAAAGTTCAACTTTTCAAAAGAATATGTATTTATACATGAACAATTATTCCTCTAAAGTGTTTATGCAAAAGGTGCAGAAATCCAGGGATCCTTGGAATGGAAGACTTGGAAGCTATTTTTTAACAGCTTCTAACACAAAAACAGCTGTTTCACTTTTCATCGCCATCTGCAAATTTAATTTCTTAAAAAAAACTTGTGGCACTTGTCAACTATCTCTTTTTACCAGCGATTATATATGGTAAAAGAATGAACCTAATGCAGTGAAATCATATATATCAAAACATTTGAAATCTGATGAAGAGTTTATGCAAGTAGGGCTTTATGTTAATAAGGACTTTCCACATTTGGCTTGCAGTGTCGATGGTGTTATAAAAAAAATGGAAAGATTAGTAGAATTTAGAAATTAAATGTCCTAAAACGTTGGAAAATAAAGATCCAAATCTTTTTGAAGAGGTTTTAACAAAATCTCAAAAAAACGCATTTTTTGCATTTAAAGAAGATGGACAAACAAAATTAAAATCCAATCACCCATATCTGTACCAGGTAGTTACATCATCGTTAGTGTTCGAAGTGCCGATTCATGCGATTTTGTTGTGTGGTCTAACATTAATATACTTGTGTTTCAAGTTAAACTGGAGAAAATAGAAACGATCGTGGATTGATAACATTTTAATAAAATTGAAAAAGGTGTACTATAAATATGTATATTCGGAATTTTCTTAATGAAGGTTCCTAGAAATTTAACCTGTATTTGAATTGGAATAAAAAATTAATTTTGTTAAATTCTTATACTTTTTTTAAATTATGTTATAGTGACAATGCTACATATTCGCTATTGATAAACAAATTACATAATCAATGTATTATTTCTACTTCAACTAACTAATGGTTTATTAAAATTAACTAGAAAACAAATAATATTAAAATATTTGAAATTATGGGTAACATTATAATTTGTATAGGTTTTGACAAAATCTGGAATGCTTTTATTCGGCATCCGATTGCTCGCTCCACATGAATGCTGATTATTTTGCTATTTTCTTTGTTAAAACTTCTTCTCTCAGCTGTTAATTTTGTCCTACCAGCAAGAAATGGTGGAATAATTAATTTATACTTATGCTCATTACAAACATCCTGAATAGTAAATCCCTATCTACCATTATTACATCTCCTTCTTCAAAAAATTACAAATATCACTCTCTTTAAATAAAGCGTTGTCAGAAATGGCACCTTCATATCCTTCGCTGTTGTATACAACGGCACCCCTTGCAGAAATACCCACCAAAAAACTTAATCGTATTAAAAATGTTTATAGTTTGAATGGGTATTTCCTTGTCTTTGAAAGTTCCTCGACATCTGCATTCGAACCTTCAGTACTATCTAACACCAACGTAATTTTTTCATCGAATGCTCTAAAACTAGCAGGCATATGAAAACTACAGTAGCACAGATGCCTTAATAAAGGTTATTACGTACGTCCACAACATTGTAAATAAACAAATTGCACCCACGTATAAAATACCACTGAAACGTTAGTTACACTCATGTTATAAACAGTGAAAGTTCTTTAATGTATAACCCCTTCAGAACCGAACTAGCATTAAACAGAGTTTATCCCTGTATGAAAGTCGGGTAAACTTTTTTTAGTTGGAGTACCAATTCTTAAGTTGTGTACTTTAATAAAGGCATTACACTTTCATCTAATAAATTATATAGGGGCTTCAAACTGAGTAATTTCTAAACCAGTAAATATTTCAATGTGTTGTACTCTAAGCGATAACCATGAATACAAAAAAAGTTTCTAACTCCTTTAAATTCACTTTTTGAAGTATTAGGAAAAATGTAGTGGAACCATTGGAAAAGAAGATCGTCTTAGCTAAGAATGTCCTCTGTATGTTCACTTGTACTTTGCGTGACCTTTTCATCATCTCGAGAACTTGCAATTTCAACATTTACTGCATGCACTACTAGTGTGATGAAGGATCCCTCATGATATTAGGCACATAAGGTGTTGGATCACGGCCATTTTCAAAAAATGTTTTCTCAAATGATGAGGTGATTTTTACTTATATTAGATATGTTTAGGTTACTATTCCCACATAGATCAATCCATATTAAACACCTAGGCCGGTGAAGTTAGCGACGATTATAGTTAGCGACGATTAGCTGAGCCAGCGGTATCGCGAACAACTAAACATAGATGTGTATCGATCCGCGAGCTCATCCAAAAACTGTCAACTTCAAAAGTACCCGTTTTATTAAATTTATATTTTAAAAGACTAATAAATAAAGTATAATAAAACGAGATCAAATAATTGCGGGCTGTTTTTCGTTAAAGAAGATGTTAGCGTCGTCAAAGAAGTGGGTCTAAATGCATGCGTCGACTCCACGGCCTCGTCGAAGAAACCGTCTATTTCAAAAATACCCTTTTTTTTTTATTTATATTTTAAACACTAATAAATAAAAGCATATTAAATACAATATCAAATAATTACGGATGCTGTTTTTCGTTAAAGAAAATAAATCGTCGTCAAAGTTGGACTACATAAATGCAAATGGAGGCCGCTCCGCAGCCTCGTCGAAAAAACCTCTATTTCAAAAAATGCGGTTTTTTTTTTATTTATATTTAAAGACTAATAAATAAAAGCATTAAATAGAATATCAAATAATTACGTGCGGTTTTCGTTAAAGAAAATAAATCAGTCGTCAAGTTGGGCTACTAAATGCAGATGCTGGCTCCGCGGCCTCGTCGAAAAACCGTCTATTTCAAAAATACCCTTTTTTTTATTTATATTTTAAACGCTAATAAATAAAAGCATATTAAATACAATATCAAATAATTACGATGCTGTTTTTCGTTAAAGAAAATAAATCGTCGTCAAAGTTGGACTACATAAATGCAAATGCATCGCTCCGCGGCGTCACTCGAAAAAACCGTCTATTTCAAAAATGCCCTTTTTTTTTATTTATATTTTAAAGACTAATAAATAAAAGCTAGTAAATACAATATCAAATAATTACGATGCTGTTTTTCGTTAAAGAAAATAAATCGTCGTCAAATGACTACATAAAAAATGCATCGCTGGTGGTCCGTTAATTTCTTTTATGTGCATCTTTGTTTTTTATTTAAACCTTTAAAGCTAATAACATAAAAATCATATTCAATACATTTAATTACGATGCTATTTGTGCTCTTTTAAGAAAAAACAACGTCGTAATTATTTGCATATTGTATTTAATATGCTTTTATTTATTAGTATTTAAAAATATAAATAAAAAAAGCATATTTACAATGAAATTAGACGCTGTTTTTTCGTTAACGAGTTCCGCAAAGTCGATGTCAAATGCACATTCGCGGCTTCGAATCCAACCCTAAAAAGACCCTTTTTTTACTTATATTTTAACGAATAAATACAAGCGTAATTCACTCAATATCAAATAATTACTATGCTGTTATTTATTAGTGTTTAAAACATAAATAAAAAAAGCGGCTTTTGAAATAGACGGTTTTTCTGACGACAAGCCGCTGAGCGATGCATTCTGAATTTATGTAGTCCAATACGAACGACGATTTATTTGCTTTAACGAACAAACAGCATCGTAATTATTTGAAATTGTGGCTAATACGTTTTTTAATTATTAGTGTTTAAAAAATATAAATAAAAAAAAACAGTATTTTTAAATAGCCGGTTTTTTCGACGTTTGCTACGAGCGATGAATACGCATTTATGTAGTCAAACTTTGACGACGTGATTTATTTTGTTTAATCGAGAAAACAGTCATCGTAATTATTTGATAACGTATTTAATATGCTTTGTATTATTAGTGTTTAAAATATAAATAAAAAAAGGGTAATTTTTTTAAATAGACGGTTTTTTTTCGCACGAGGCCGCGAAGCGAGGCATTGCATTTATATAGTCCCACTTTGCACTAGCGATTTTACACTTCTTTAACGAAAAACAGCATCGTAATTATTTGATATTGTAATTAATATGCTTTTATTTATTAGTGTTAAATATAAATAAAAAAAAGGGTATTTTTGAAATAGACGGTTTTTTTCGACGGAGGCTTCGCGGAGCGATGCATTTGCATTTATGTAGTCAACTTTTGACGACGATTTATTTTCTTTAACGAAAAAACAGCATCGTAATTATTTGATATTATATTTAATATGCTTTTTATTTATTAGTGTTTAAAATATAAATAAAAAAAAAAAAAAGGTATTTTTTTGAAATAGACGGTTTTTTTGATCGAGGCCGCGGAGCGATGCATTTTGCATTTATATGTAGTCCAACTTTGACGACGATTTATTTTCTTTAAAGAAAAAACAGCATCGTAATTATTTGATATTGTAATTTAATATGCTTTTTATTTATTAGTGTTTAAAATATAAATAAAAAAAAAGGGTATTTTTTGAAAATAGACGGTTTTTTCGACGAGGCCGCGAGCAATGCATTTCGCATTTATGTAGTCCAACTTTGACGACGATTTATTTTTTCTTTTAACGAAAAAACAGCATCGTAATTATTTGATATTGTATTTAATATGCTTTTATTTATTAGTCTTTAAAATATAAATAAAAAAAAAGGGTATTTTTTGAAATAGACGGTTTTTTTCGACGAGGCCGCGGAGCGATGCATTTTGCATTTATGTAGTCCAACTTTGACGACGATTTATTTTCTTTAACGAAAAAACAGCATCGTAATTATTTGATATTGTATTTAATATGCTTTTATTTATTAGTGTTTAAAATTATAAATAAAAAAAAGGGTATTTTTTTGAAATAGACGGTTTTTTTCGACGAGGCCGCGGAGCGAATGCATTTGCATTTATGTAGTCCAACTTTGACGACGATTTATTTTCTTTAACGAAAAACAGCATCGTAATTATTTGATATTGTATTTTAATATGCTTTATTTATTAGTGTTTAAAATATAAATAAAAAAAGGGTATTTTTTGAAATAGACGGTTTTTTCGACGAGGCCGCCAGGCGATGCATTTGCATTTATGTAGTCCAACTTTTGACGACGATTTATTTTCTTTAACGAAAACAGCATCGTAATTATTTGATATTGTATTTATTATACTTTTATTTATTAGTCTTTAAAATATAAATAAAAAAAAAAGGGTATTTTTGAAATAGACGGTTTTTTCGACGAGGCCGCGGAGCGATGCATTTGCATTTATGTAGTCCAACTTGACGACGATTTATTTTCTTTAACGAAAAACAGCATCGTAATTATTTGGATATTGTATTTATTATACTTTTATTTATTAGTCTTTAAAATATAAATAAAAAAAAAAAGGGTATTTTTTGAAATAGACGATTTTTTTCGACGAGGCCGCGGAGCGATGCATTTGCATTTATGTAGTCCAATCTTTGACGACGATTTATTTTCTTTAACGAAAAAACAGCATCGTAATTATTTGATATTGTATTTAATATGCTTTTATTTATTAGTGTTTAAAATATAAATAAAAAAAAAAAGGGTATTTTTGAAATAGACGGTTTTTTCGACGAGGCCGCGGAGCGAAGCATTTGCATTTATGTAGTCCAACTTTGACGACGATTTATTTTCTTTAACGAAAAACAGCATCGTAATTATTTGATATTGTATTTAATATGCTTTATTTATTAGTGTTTAAAATATAAATAAAAAAAAAGGGTATTTTTGAAATAGACGGTTTTTTCGACGAGGCCGCGGAGCGATGCATTTTGCATTTATGTAGTCCAACTTTTGACGACGATTTATTTTCTTTAACGAAAAAACAGCATCGTAATTATTTGATATTGTATTTAATATGCTTTTATTTATTAGTGTTTAAAATATAAATAAAAAAAAAAAGGGTATTTTTGAAATAGACGGTTTTTTCGACGAGGCCGCGGAGCGATGCATTTGCATTTATGTAGTCCAACTTTGACGACGATTTATTTTCTTTAACGAAAAAACAGCATCGTAATTATTTGATATTGTATTTAATATGCTTTTATTTATTAGTGTTTAAAATATAAATAAAAAAAAAGGGTATTTTTGAAATAGACGGTTTTTTTGACGAGGCCGCGGAGCAATGCATTTGCATTTATGTAGTCCAACTTGACGACGATTTATTTTCTTTAACGAAAACAGCATCGTAATTATTTGATATTGTATTTAATATGCTTTTATTTATTAGTGTTTAAAATATAAATAAAAAAAAAAGGGTATTTTTGAAATAGACGGTTTTTTCGACGAGGCCGCGGAGCGATGCATTTGCATTTATGTAGTCCAACTTTGACGACGATTTATTTTCTTTAACGAAAAACAGCATCGTAATTATTTGATATTGTATTTAATATGCTTTATTTATTAGTGTTTATAAAATATAAATAAAAAAAAAAGTGGTATTTTTTGAAATAGACGGTTTTTTCGACGAGGCCGCGGAGCGATGCATTTGCATTTATGTAGTCCAACTTTGACGACGATTTATTTTCTTTAACGAAAAACAGCATCGTAATTATTTGATATTGTATTTAATATGCTTTTATTTATTAGTGTTTAAAATATAAAAAAAAAAAAAAGGGTATTTTTGAAATAGACGGTTTTTTCGACGAGGCCGCGGAGCGATGCATTTGCATTTATGTAGTCCAACTTTGACGACGATTTATTTTCTTTAACGAAAAACAGCATCGTAATTATTTGATATTGTATTTAATATGCTTTTATTTATTAGTGTTTAAAATATAAATAAAAAAAAAGGGTATTTTTTGAAATAGACGGTTTTTTCGACGAGGCCGCGGAGCGATGCATTTGCATTTATGTAGTCCAACTTGACGACGATTTATTTTCTTTAACGAAAAACAGCATCGTAATTATTTGATATTGTATTTAATATGCTTTATTTATTAGTGTTTAAAATATAAATAAAAAAAGGGTATTTTTTGAAATAGACGGTTTTTCAACGAGGCCGCGGAGCGATGCATTTGCATTTATGTAGTCCAACTTTGACGACGATTTATTTTCTTTAACGAAAAACAGCATCGTAATTATTTGATATTGTATTTAATATGCTTTTATTTATTAGTGTTTAAAATATAAATAAAAAAAAGGGTATTTTGAAATAGACGGTTTTTTCGACGAGGCCGCGGAGCGATGCATTTGCATTTATGTAGTCCAACTTTGACGACGATTTATTTTCTTTAACGAAAAACAGCATCGTAATTATTTGATATTGTATTTAATATGCTTTTATTTATTAGTGTTTAAAATATAAATAAAAAAAAAGGGTATTTTTTGAAATAGACGGTTTTTTCGACGAGGCCGCGGAGCGATGCATTTGCATTTATGTAGTCCAACTTTGACGACGATTTATTTTCTTTAACGGAAAACAGCATCGTAATTATTTGATATTGTATTTAATATGCTTTTATTTATTAGTGTTTAAAATATAAATAAAAAAAGGGTATTTTTTGAAATAGACGGTTTTTTTCGACGAGGCCGCGGGAGCGATGCATTTGCATTTATGTAGTCCACACTTTGACGACGATTTATTTTCTTTAACGAAAAACAGCATCGTAATTATTTGATATTGTATTTGATTATACTTTTATTTATTAGTCTTTAAAATATAAATAAAAAAAAAAGGGTATTTTTGAAATAGACGGTTTTTTTTCGACGAGGCCGCGGAGCGATGCATTTGCATTTATGTAGTCCAACTTTGACGACGATTTATTTTCTTTAACGAAAAACAGCATCGTAATTATTTGATATTGTATTTAATATGCTTTTTATTTATTAGTGTTTAAAATATAAATAAAAAAAAAGGGTATTTTTTGAAATAGACGGTTTTTTCGACGAGGCCACGGAGCGATGCATTTGCATTTATGTAGTCCAACTTTGACGACGATTTATTTTCTTTAACGAAAAAACAGCATCGTAATTATTTGATATTGTATTTAATATGCTTTTATTTATTAGTGTTTAAAATATAAATAAAAAAAAAAGGGTATTTTTGAAATAGACGGTTTTTTTTCGACGAGGCCGCGGAGCGATGCATTTGCATTTATGTAGTCCAACTTTGACGACGATTTATTTTCTTTAACGAAAAACAGCATCGTAATTATTTGATATTGTATTTATTATACTTTTATTTATTAGTCTTTAAAATATAAATAAAAAAAAAGGGTATTTTTGAAATAGACGGTTTTTTCGACGAGGCCGCGGAGCGATGCATTTGCATTTATGTAGTCCAACTTTGACGACGATTTATTTTCTTTAACGAAAAAACAGCATCGTAATTATTTGATATTGTATTTAATATGCTTTTATTTATTAGTGTTTAAAATATAAATAAAAAAAGGGTATTTTTGAAATAGACGGTTTTTCGACGAGGCCGCGGAGCGATGCATTTGCATTTATGTAGTCCAACTGACGACGATTTATTTTCTTTAACGAAAAAACAGCATCGTAATTATTTGATATTGTATTTAATATGCTTTTATTTATTAGTGTTTAAAATATAAATAAAAAAAAGGGTATTTTTGAAATAGACGGTTTTTTCGACGAGGCCGCGGAGCGATGCATTTGCATTTATGTAGTCCAACTTTGACGACGATTTATTTTCTTTAACGAAAAAACAGCATCGTAATTATTTGATATTGTGTTAATATGCTTTTATTTATTAGTGTTTAAAATATAAATAAAAAAAAGGGTATTTTTTGAAATAGACGGTTTTTTCGACGAGGCCGCGGAGCGATGCATTTGCATTTATGTAGTCCAACTTTGACGACGATTTATTTTCTTTAACGAAAAAACAGCATCGTAATTATTTGATATTGTATTTAATATGCTTTTATTTATTAGTGTTTAAAATATAAATAAAAAAAAGGGAATTATTTTTGAAATAGACGGTTTTTTCGACGAGGCCGCGGAGCGATGCATTTGCATTTATGTAGTCCAACTTTGACGACGATTTATTTTCTTTAACGAAAAAACAGCATCGTAATTATTTGATATTGTATTTAATATGCTTTTATTTATTAGTGTTTAAAATATAAATAAGAAAAAAAAGGGTATTTTTGAAATAGACGGTTTTTTCTGGACGAGGCCGCGGAGCGATGCATTTGCATTTATGTAGTCCAACTTGACGACGATTTATTTTCTTTAACGAAAAACAGCATCGTAATTATTTGATATTGTATTTAATATGCTTTTATTTATTAGTGTTTAAAATATAAATAAAAAAAAAGGGTATTTTTGAAATAGACGGTTTTTTCGACGAGGCCGCGGAGCGATGCATTTGCATTTATGTAGTCCAACTTTGACGACGATTTATTTTCTTTAACGAAAACAGCATCGTAATTATTTGATATTGTATTTAATATGCTTTTATTTATTAGTGTTTAAAATATAAATAAAAAAAAAGGGTATTTTTTGAAATAGACGGTTTTTTCGACGAGGCCGCGGAGCGATGCATTTGCATTTATGTAGTCCAACTTTGACGACGATTTATTTTCTTTAACGAAAAACAGCATCGTAATTATTTGATATTGTATTTAATATGCTTTTATTTATTAGTGTTTAAAATATAAATAAAAAAAAAGGGTATTTTTGAAATAGACGGTTTTTCGACGAGGCCGCGGAGCGATGCATTTGCATTTATGTAGTCCAACTTTGACGACGATTTATTTTCTTTAACGAAAAACAGCATCGTAATTATTTGATATTGTATTTAATATGCTTTTATTTATTAGTGTTTAAAATATAAATAAAAAAGGGTATTTTTTGAATAGACGGTTTTTTTCGACGAGGCCGCGGAGCGATGCATTTGCATTTATGTAGTCCAACTTTGACGACGATTTATTTTCTTTAACGAAAAACAGCATCGTAATTATTTGATATTGTATTTAATATGCTTTTATTTATTAGTGTTTAAAATATAAATAAAAAAAAGGGTATTTTTTGAAATAGACGGTTTTTTCGACGAGGCCGCGGAGCGATGCATTTGCATTTATGTAGTCCAACTTTGACGACGATTTATTTTCTTTAACGAAAAACAGCATCGTAATTATTTGATATTGTATTTATTATACTTTTATTTATTAGTCTTTAAAATATAAATAAAAAAAAGGGTATTTTTGAAATAGACGGTTTTTTTCGACGAGGCCGCGGAGCGATGCATTTGCATTTATGTAGTCCAACTTTGACGACGATTTATTTTCTTTAACGAAAACAGCATCGTAATTATTTGATATTGTATTTAATATGCTTTTATTTATTAGTGTTTAAAATATAAATAAAAAAAGGGTATTTTTGAAATAGACGGTTTTTTTCGACGAGGCCGCGGAGCGATGCATTTGCATTTATGTAGTCCAACTTTGACGACGATTTATTTTCTTTAACGAAAAACAGCATCGTAATTATTTGATATTGTATTTAATATGCTTTTATTTATTAGTGTTTAAAATATAAATAAAAAAAAAGGGTATTTTTGAAATAGACGGTTTTTTCGACGAGGCCGCGGAGCGATATTTGCATTTATGTAGTCCAACTTTGACGACGATTTATTTTCTTTAACGAAAAACAGCATCGTAATTATTTGATATTGTATTTATTATACTTTTATTTATTAGTCTTTAAAATATAAATAAAAAAAAAAGGGTATTTTTGAAATAGACGGTTTTTTCGACGAGGCCGCGGAGCGATGCATTTGCATTTATGTAGTCCAACTTTGACGACGATTTATTTTCTTTAACGAAAAAACAGCATCGTAATTATTTGATATTGTATTTAATATGCTTTTATTTATTAGTGTTTAAATATAAATAAAAAAAGGGTATTTTTTGAAATAGACGGTTTTTTCGACGAGGCCGCGGAGCGATGCATTTGCATTTATGTAGTCCAACTTTGACGACGATTTATTTTCTTTAACGAAAAACAGCATCGTAATTATTTGATATTGTATTTAATATGCTTTTATTTATTAGTGTTTAAAATATAAATAAAAAAAAGGGTATTTTTGAAATAGACGGTTTTTTCGACGAGGCCGCGGAGCGATGCATTTGCATTTATGTAGTCCAACTTTGACGACGATTTATTTTCTTTAACGAAAAACAGCATCGTAATTATTTGATATTGTATTTAATATGCTTTTATTTATTAGTGTTTAAAATATAAATAAAAAAAGGGTATTTTTGAAATAGACGGTTTTTTCGACGAGGCCGCGGAGCGATGCATTTGCATTTATGTAGTCCAACTTTGACGACGATTTATTTTCTTTAACGAAAAACAGCATCGTAATTATTTGATATTGTATTTAATATGCTTTTATTTATTAGTGTTTAAAATATAAATAAAAAAAAAGGGTATTTTTTGAAATAGACGGTTTTTTCGACGAGGCCGCGGAGCGATGCATTTGCATTTATGTAGTCCAACTTTGACGACGATTTATTTTCTTTAACGAAAAAACAGCATCGTAATTATTTGATATTGTATTTAATATGCTTTTATTTATTAGTGTTTAAAATATAAATAAAAAAAAAGGGTATTTTTTTGAAATAGACGGTTTTTTTCGACGAGGCCGCGGTGCGATGCATTTGCATTTATGTAGTCCAACTTTGACGACGATTTATTTTCTTTAACGAAAAACAGCATCGTAATTATTTGATATTGTATTTAATATGCTTTTATTTATTAGTGTTTAAAATATAAATAAAAAAAAGGGTATTTTTTGAAATAGACGGTTTTTTTCGACGAGGCCGCGGAGCGATGCATTTGCATTTATGTAGTCCAACTTTGACGACGATTTATTTTCTTTAACGAAAAACAGCATCGTAATTATTTGATATTGTATTTAATATGCTTTTATTTATTAGTGTTTAAAATATAAATAAAAAAAAAGGGTATTTTTGAAATAGACGGTTTTTTCGACGAGGCCGCGGAGCGATGCATTTGCATTTATGTAGTCCAACACTTTGACGACGATTTATTTTCTTTAACGAAAAACAGCATCGTAATTATTTGATATTGTATTTATTATACTTTTATTTATTAGTCTTTAAAATATAAATAAAAAAAAAGGGTATTTTTGAAATAGACGGTTTTTCGACGAGGCCGCGGAGCGATGCATTTGCATTTATGTAGTCCAACTTTGACGACGATTTATTTTCTTTAACGAAAAACAGCATCGTAATTATTTGATATTGTATTTAATATGCTTTTATTTATTAGTGTTTAAAATATAAATAAAAAAAGGGTATTTTTTGAAATAGACGGTTTTTCGACGAGGCCGCGGAGCGATGCATTTGCATTTATGTAGTCCAACTTTGACGACGATTTATTTTCTTTAACGAAAAACAGCATCGTAATTATTTGATATTGTATTTATTATACTTTTATTTATTAGTCTTTAAAATATAAATAAAAAAAAGGGTATTTTTTGAAATAGACGGTTTTTTCGACGAGGCCGCGGAGCGATGCATTTGCATTTATGTAGTCCAACTTTGACGACGATTTATTTTCTTTAACGAAAAACAGCATCGTAATTATTTGATATTGTATTTAATATGCTTTTATTTATTAGTGTTTAAAAATATAAATAAAAAAAAAGGGTATTTTTGAAATAGACGGTTTTTTTCGACGAGGCCGCGGAGCGATGCATTTGCATTTATGTAGTCCAACTTTGACGACGATTTATTTTCTTTAACGAAAAAACAGCATCGTAATTATTTGATATTGTATTTAATATACTTTTATTTATTAGTCTTTAAAATATAAATAAAAAAAGGGTATTTTTGAAATAGACGGTTTTTTTCGACGAGGCCGCGGAGCGATGCATTTGCATTTATGTAGTCCAACTTTGACGACGATTTATTTTCTTTAACGAAAAAACAGCATCGTAATTATTTGATATTGTATTTAATATGCTTTTATTTATTAGTGTTTAAAATATAAATAAAAAAAAAGGGTATTTTTGAAATAGACGGTTTTTTCGACGAGGCCGCGGAGCGATGCATTTGCATTTATGTAGTCCAACTTTGACGACGATTTATTTTCTTTAACGAAAAACAGCATCGTAATTATTTGATATTGTATTTAATATGCTTTTATTTATTAGTGTTTAAAATATAAATAAAAAAAAGGGTATTTTTTGAAATAGACGGTTTTTTCGACGAGGCCGCGGAGCGATGCATTTGCATTTATGTAGTCCAACTTTGACGACGATTTATTTTCTTTAACGAAAAAACAGCATCGTAATTATTTGATATTGTATTTAATATGCTTTTATTTATTAGTGTTTAAAATATAAATAAAAAAAGGGTATTTTTTGAAATAGACGGTTTTTCGACGAGGCCGCGGAGCGATGCATTTGCATTTATGTAGTCCAACTTTGACGACGATTTATTTTCTTTAACGAAAAAACAGCATCGTAATTATTTGATATTGTATTTAATATGCTTTTATTTATTAGTGTTTAAAATATAAATAAAAAAACAGGTATTTTTGAAATAGACGGTTTTTTCGACGAGGCCGCGGAGCGATGCATTTGCATTTATGTAGTCCAACTTTGACGACGATTTATTTTCTTTAACGAAAAACAGCATCGTAATTATTTGATATTGTATTTAATATGCTTTTATTTATTAGTGTTTAAAATATAAATAAAAAAAAGGGTATTTTTGAAATAGACGGTTTTTTCGACGAGGCCGCGGAGCGATGCATTTGCATTTATGTAGTCCAACTTTGACGACGATTTATTTTCTTTAACGAAAAAACAGCATCGTAATTATTTGATATTGTATTTAATATGCTTTTATTTATTAGTGTTTAAAATATAAATAAAAAAAAAGGGTATTTTTTGAAATAGACGGTTTTTTCGACGAGGCCGCGGAGCGATGCATTTGCATTTATGTAGTCCAACTTTGACGACGATTTATTTTCTTTAACGAAAAAACAGCATCGTAATTATTTGATATTGTATTTAATATGCTTTTATTTATTAGTGTTTAAAATATAAATAAAAAAAAAAGGGTATTTTTGAAATAGACGGTTTTTTCGACGAGGCCGCGGAGCGATGCATTTACATTTATGTAGTCCAACTTTGACGACGATTTATTTTCTTTAACGAAAAACAGCATCGTAATTATTTGATATTGTATTTAATATGCTTTTATTTATTAGTGTTTAAAATATAAATAAAAAAAAAGGGTATTTTTGAAATAGACGGTTTTTTCGACGAGGCCGCGGAGCGATGCATTTGCATTTATGTAGTCCAACTTTGACGACGATTTATTTTCTTTAACGAAAAACAGCATCGTAATTATTTGATATTGTATTTAATATGCTTTTATTTATTAGTGTTTAAAATATAAATAAAAAAAAAGGGTATTTTTGAAATAGACGGTTTTTTTCGACGAGGCCGCGGAGCGATGCATTTGCATTTATGTAGTCCAACTTTGACGACGATTTATTTTCTTTAACGAAAAAACAGCATCGTAATTATTTGATATTGTATTTAATATGCTTTTATTTATTAGTGTTTAAAATATAAATAAAAAAAAGGGTATTTTGAAATAGACGGTTTTTCGACGAGGCCGCGGAGCGATGCATTTGCATTTATGTAGTCCAACTTTGACGACGATTTATTTTCTTTAACGAAAAAACAGCATCGTAATTATTTGATATTGTATTTATTATACTTTTATTTATTAGTCTTTAAAATATAAATAAAAAAAAAGGGTATTTTTGAAATAGACGGTTTTTTCGACGAGGCCGCGGAGCGATGCATTTGCATTTATGTAGTCCAACTTTGACGACGATTTATTTTCTTTAACGAAAAACAGCATCGTAATTATTTGATATTGTATTTAATATGCTTTTATTTATTAGTGTTTAAAATATAAATAAAAAAAGGGTATTTTTTGAAATAGACGGTTTTTTTCGACGAGGCCGCGGAGCGATGCATTTGCATTTATGTAGTCCAACTTTGACGACGATTTATTTTCTTTAACGAAAACAGCATCGTAATTATTTGATATTGTATTTAATATGCTTTTATTTATTAGTGTTTAAAATATAAATAAAAAAGGGTATTTTTGAAATAGACGGTTTTTTCGACGAGGCCGCGGAGCGATGCATTTGCATTTATGTAGTCCAACTTTGACGACGATTTATTTTCTTTAACGAAAAAACAGCATCGTAATTATTTGATATTGTATTTATTATACTTTATTTATTAGTCTTTAAAATATAAATAAAAAAAAAGGGTATTTTTGAAATAGACGGTTTTTTCGACGAGGCCGCGGAGCGATGCATTTGCATTTATGTAGTCCAACTTTGACGACGATTTATTTTCTTTAACGAAAAAACAGCATCGTAATTATTTGATATTGTATTTAATATGCTTTTATTTATTAGTGTTTAAAATATAAATAAAAAAAGGGTATTTTTTGAAATAGACGGTTTTTCGACGAGGCCGCGGAGCGATGCATTTGCATTTATGTAGTCCAACTTTGACGACGATTTATTTTCTTTAACGAAAAACAGCATCGTAATTATTTGATATTGTATTTAATATGCTTTTATTTATTAGTGTTTAAAATATAATAAAAAAAAAAGGGTATTTTTTGAAATAGACGGTTTTTTCGACGAGGCCGCGGAGCGATGCATTTGCATTTATGTAGTCCAACTTTGACGACGATTTATTTTCTTTAACGAAAAACAGCATCGTAATTATTTGATATTGTATTTAATATGCTTTTATTTATTAGTGTTTAAAATATAAATAAAAAAAAGGGTATTTTTTGAAATAGACGGTTTTTCGACGAGGCCGCGGAGCGATGCATTTGCATTTATGTAGTCCAACTTTGACGACGATTTATTTTCTTTAACGAAAAACAGCATCGTAATTATTTGATATTGTATTTAATATGCTTTTATTTATTAGTCTTTAAAATATAAATAAAAAAAAAAGGGTATTTTTGAAATAGACGGTTTTTTCGACGAGGCCGCGGAGCGATGCATTTGCATTTATGTAGTCCAACTTTGACGACGATTTATTTTCTTTAACGAAAAACAGCATCGTAATTATTTGATATTGTATTTAATATGCTTTTATTTATTAGTCTTTAAAATATAAATAAAAAAAGGGTATTTTTTGAAATAGACGGTTTTTTTCGACGAGGCCGCGGAGCGATGCATTTGCATTTATGTAGTCCAACTTTGACGACGATTTATTTTCTTTAACGAAAAACAGCATCGTAATTATTTGATATTGTATTTATTATACTTTTATTTATTAGTCTTTAAAATATAAATAAAAAAAAAGGGTATTTTTTGAAATAGACGGTTTTTTCTGACGAGGCCGCGGAGCGATGCATTTGCATTTATGTAGTCCAACTTTGACGACGATTTATTTTCTTTAACGAAAAACAGCATCGTAATTATTTGATATTGTATTTATTATACTTTTATTTATTAGTCTTTAAAATATAAATAAAAAAAAAGGGTATTTTTGAAATAGACGGTTTTTTCGACGAGGCCGCGGAGCGATGCATTTGCATTTATGTAGTCCAACTTTGACGACGATTTATTTTCTTTAACGAAAAACAGCATCGTAATTATTTGATATTGTATTTATTATACTTTTATTTATTAGTCTTTAAAATATAAATAAAAAAAAAGGGTATTTTTGAAATAGACGGTTTTTTCGACGAGGCCGCGGAGCGATGCATTTGCATTTATGTAGTCCAACTTTGACGACGATTTATTTTCTTTAACGAAAAACAGCATCGTAATTATTTGATATTGTATTTATTATGCTTTTATTTATTAGTCTTTAAAATATAAATAAAAAAAAGGGTATTTTTTGAAATAGACGGTTTTTTCGACGAGGCCGCGGAGCGATGCATTTGCATTTATGTAGTCCAACTTTGACGACGATTTATTTTCTTTAACGAAAAACAGCATCGTAATTATTTGATATTGTATTTAATATGCTTTTATTTATTAGTGTTTAAAATATAAATAAAAAAAAAGGGTATTTTTTGAAATAGACGGTTTTTTCGACGAGGCCGCGGAGCGATGCATTTGCATTTATGTAGTCCAACTTTGACGACGATTTATTTTCTTTAACGAAAAACAGCATCGTAATTATTTGATATTGTATTTAATATGCTTTTATTTATTAGTGTTTAAAATATAAATAAAAAAAAGGGTATTTTTTGAAATAGACGGTTTTTTCGACGAGGCCGCGGAGCGATGCATTTGCATTTATGTAGTCCAACTTTGACGACGATTTATTTTCTTTAACGAAAAACAGCATCGTAATTATTTGATATTGTATTTAATATGCTTTTATTTATTAGTGTTTAAAATATAAATAAAAAAAAAGGGTATTTTTTGAAATAGACGGTTTTTTTCGACGAGGCCGCGGAGCGATGCATTTGCATTTATGTAGTCCAACTTTGACGACGATTTATTTTCTTTAACGAAAAACAGCATCGTAATTATTTGATATTGTATTTAATATGCTTTTATTTATTAGTGTTTAAAATATAAATAAAAAAAAAGGGTATTTTTGAAATAGACGGTTTTTTCGACGAGGCCGCGGAGCGATGCATTTGCATTTATGTAGTCCAACTTTGACGACGATTTATTTTCTTTAACGAAAAACAGCATCGTAATTATTTGATATTGTATTTAATATGCTTTTATTTATTAGTCTTTAAAATATAAATAAAAAAAAAAGGGTATTTTTTGAAATAGACGGTTTTTTCGACGAGGCCGCGGAGCGATGCATTTGCATTTATGTAGTCCAACTTTGACGACGATTTATTTTCTTTAACGAAAAACAGCATCGTAATTATTTGATATTGTATTTAATATGCTTTTATTTATTAGTCTTTAAAATATAAATAAAAAAAAGGGTATTTTTGAAATAGACGGTTTTTTCGACGAGGCCGCGGAGCGATGCATTTGCATTTATGTAGTCCAACTTTGACGACGATTTATTTTCTTTAACGAAAAACAGCATCGTAATTATTTGATATTGTATTTATTATACTTTTATTTATTAGTCTTTAAAATATAAATAAAAAAAAGGGTATTTTTGAAATAGACGGTTTTTTCGACGAGGCCGCGGAGCGATGCATTTGCATTTATGTAGTCCAACTTTGACGACGATTTATTTTCTTTAACGAAAACAGCATCGTAATTATTTGATATTGTATTTAATATGCTTTTATTTATTAGTGTTTAAAATATAAATAAAAAAAAAGGGTATTTTTTGAAATAGACGGTTTTTTCGACGAGGCCGCGGAGCGATGCATTTGCATTTATGTAGTCCAACTTTGACGACGATTTATTTTCTTTAACGAAAAACAGCATCGTAATTATTTGATATTGTATTTAATATGCTTTTATTTATTAGTCTTTAAAATATAAATAAAAAAAAGGGTATTTTTGAAATAGACGGTTTTTTCGACGAGGCCGCGGAGCGATGCATTTGCATTTATGTAGTCCAACTTTGACGACGATTTATTTTCTTTAACGAAAAACAGCATCGTAATTATTTGATATTGTATTTAATATGCTTTTATTTATTAGTGTTTAAAATATAAATAAAAAAAAGGGTATTTTTTGAAATAGACGGTTTTTTCGACGAGGCCGCGGAGCGATGCATTTGCATTTATGTAGTCCAACTTTGACGACGATTTATTTTCTTTAACGAAAAACAGCATCGTAATTATTTGATATTGTATTTAATATACTTTTATTTATTAGTGTTTAAAATATAAATAAAAAAAAGGGTATTTTTGAAATAGACGGTTTTTTCGACGAGGCCGCGGAGCGATGCATTTGCATTTATGTAGTCCAACTTTGACGACGATTTATTTTCTTTAACGAAAAACAGCATCGTAATTATTTGATATTGTATTTATTATACTTTTATTTATTAGTCTTTAAAATATAAATAAAAAAAAGGGTATTTTTTGAAATAGACGGTTTTTTCGACGAGGCCGCGGAGCGATGCATTTGCATTTATGTAGTCCAACTTTGACGACGATTTATTTTCTTTAACGAAAAACAGCATCGTAATTATTTGATATTGTATTTAATATGCTTTTATTTATTAGTGTTTAAAATATAAATAAAAAAAAGGGTATTTTTTGAAATAGACGGTTTTTTCGACGAGGCCGCGGAGCGATGCATTTGCATTTATGTAGTCCAACTTTGACGACGATTTATTTTCTTTAACGAAAAACAGCATCGTAATTATTTGATATTGTATTTAATATGCTTTTATTTATTAGTGTTTAAAATATAAATAAAAAAAGGGTATTTTTGAAATAGACGGTTTTTTCGACGAGGCCGCGGAGCGATGCATTTGCATTTATGTAGTCCAACTTTGACGACGATTTATTTTCTTTAACGAAAAACAGCATCGTAATTATTTGATATTGTATTTAATATGCTTTTATTTATTAGTGTTTAAAATATAAATAAAAAAAGGGTATTTTTGAAATAGACGGTTTTTTCGACGAGGCCGCGGAGCGATGCATTTGCATTTATGTAGTCCAACTTTGACGACGATTTATTTTCTTTAACGAAAAACAGCATCGTAATTATTTGATATTGTATTTAATATGCTTTTATTTATTAGTGTTTAAAATATAAAAAAAAAAAAGGGTATTTTTGAAATAGACGGTTTTTTCGACGAGGCCGCGGAGCGATGCATTTGCATTTATGTAGTCCAACTTTGACGACGATTTATTTTCTTTAACGAAAAACAGCATCGTAATTATTTGATATTGTATTTAATATGCTTTTATTTATTAGTGTTTAAAATATAAATAAAAAAAGGGTATTTTTGAAATAGACGGTTTTTTCGACGAGGCCGCGGAGCGATGCATTTGCATTTATGTAGTCCAACTTTGACGACGATTTATTTTCTTTAACGAAAAACAGCATCGTAATTATTTGATATTGTATTTAATATGCTTTTATTTATTAGTGTTTAAAATATAAATAATAAAAAAAGGGTATTTTTGAAATAGACGGTTTTTTCGACGAGGCCGCGGAGCGATGCATTTGCATTTATGTAGTCCAACTTTGACGACGATTTATTTTCTTTAACGAAAAACAGCATCGTAATTATTTGATATTGTATTTAATATGCTTTTATTTATTAGTGTTTAAAATATAAATAAAAAAAAGGGTATTTTTGAAATAGACGGTTTTTTCGACGAGGCCGCGGAGCGATGCATTTGCATTTATGTAGTCCAACTTTGACGACGATTTATTTTCTTTAACGAAAAACAGCATCGTAATTATTTGATATTGTATTTAATATGCTTTTATTTATTAGTGTTTAAAATATAAATAAAAAAAAAAGGGTATTTTTGAAATAGACGGTTTTTTCGACGAGGCCGCGGAGCGATGCATTTGCATTTATGTAGTCCAACTTTGACGACGATTTATTTTCTTTAACGAAAAACAGCATCGTAATTATTTGATATTGTATTTAATATGCTTTTATTTATTAGTGTTTAAAATATAAATAAAAAAAAAGGGTATTTTTGAAATAGACGGTTTTTTCGACGAGGCCGCGGAGCGATGCATTTGCATTTATGTAGTCCAACTTTGACGACGATTTATTTTCTTTAACGAAAAACAGCATCGTAATTATTTGATATTGTATTTAATATGCTTTTATTTATTAGTGTTTAAAATATAAATAAAAAAAAAAGGGTATTTTTGAAATAGACGGTTTTTTCGACGAGGCCGCGGAGCGATGCATTTGCATTTATGTAGTCCAACTTTGACGACGATTTATTTTCTTTAACGAAAAACAGCATCGTAATTATTTGATATTGTATTTAATATGCTTTTATTTATTAGTGTTTAAAATATAAATAAAAAAAAGGGTATTTTTGAAATAGACGGTTTTTTCGACGAGGCCGCGGAGCGATGCATTTGCATTTATGTAGTCCAACTTTGACGACGATTTATTTTCTTTAACGAAAAACAGCATCGTAATTATTTGATATTGTATTTAATATGCTTTTATTTATTAGTGTTTAAAATATAAATAAAAAAAAGGGTATTTTTGAAATAGACGGTTTTTTCGACGAGGCCGCGGAGCGATGCATTTGCATTTATGTAGTCCAACTTTGACGACGATTTATTTTCTTTAACGAAAAACAGCATCGTAATTATTTGATATTGTATTTAATATGCTTTTATTTATTAGTGTTTAAAATATAAATAAAAAAAAAGGGTATTTTTGAAATAGACGGTTTTTTCGACGAGGCCGCGGAGCGATGCATTTGCATTTATGTAGTCCAACTTTGACGACGATTTATTTTCTTTAACGAAAAACAGCATCGTAATTATTTGATATTGTATTTAATATGCTTTTATTTATTAGTGTTTAAAATATAAATAAAAAAAAAGGGTATTTTTGAAATAGACGGTTTTTTCGACGAGGCCGCGGAGCGATGCATTTGCATTTATGTAGTCCAACTTTGACGACGATTTATTTTCTTTAACGAAAAACAGCATCGTAATTATTTGATATTGTATTTAATATGCTTTTATTTATTAGTGTTTAAAATATAAATAAAAAAAAGGGTATTTTTGAAATAGACGGTTTTTTCGACGAGGCCGCGGAGCGATGCATTTGCATTTATGTAGTCCAACTTTGACGACGATTTATTTTCTTTAACGAAAAACAGCATCGTAATTATTTGATATTGTATTTAATATGCTTTTATTTATTAGTGTTTAAAATATAAATAAAAAAAAAGGGTATTTTTGAAATAGACGGTTTTTTCGACGAGGCCGCGGAGCGATGCATTTGCATTTATGTAGTCCAACTTTGACGACGATTTATTTTCTTTAACGAAAAACAGCATCGTAATTATTTGATATTGTATTTAATATGCTTTTATTTATTAGTGTTTAAAATATAAATAAAAAAAAGGGTATTTTTTGAAATAGACGGTTTTTCGACGAGGCCGCGGAGCGATGCATTTGCATTTATGTAGTCCAACTTTGACGACGATTTATTTTCTTTAACGAAAAACAGCATCGTAATTATTTGATATTGTATTTAATATGCTTTTATTTATTAGTGTTTAAAATATAAATAAAAAAAAGGGTATTTTTGAAATAGACGGTTTTTTCGACGAGGCCGCGGAGCGATGCATTTGCATTTATGTAGTCCAACTTTGACGACGATTTATTTTCTTTAACGAAAAACAGCATCGTAATTATTTGATATTGTATTTAATATGCTTTTATTTATTAGTGTTTAAAATATAAATAAAAAAAAGGGTATTTTTTGAAATAGACGGTTTTTTCGACGAGGCCGCGGAGCGATGCATTTGCATTTATGTAGTCCAACTTTGACGACGATTTATTTTCTTTAACGAAAAACAGCATCGTAATTATTTGATATTGTATTTAATATGCTTTTATTTATTAGTGTTTAAAATATAAATAAAAAAAAGGGTATTTTTGAAATAGACGGTTTTTTCGACGAGGCCGCGGAGCGATGCATTTGCATTTATGTAGTCCAACTTTGACGACGATTTATTTTCTTTAACGAAAAACAGCATCGTAATTATTTGATATTGTATTTAATATGCTTTTATTTATTAGTGTTTAAAATATAAATAAAAAAAAAAGGGTATTTTTGAAATAGACGGTTTTTTCGACGAGGCCGCGGAGCGATGCATTTGCATTTATGTAGTCCAACTTTGACGACGATTTATTTTCTTTAACGAAAAAACAGCATCGTAATTATTTGATATTGTATTTAATATGCTTTTATTTATTAGTGTTTAAAATATAAATAAAAAAAAAGGGTATTTTTGAAATAGACGGTTTTTTCGACGAGGCCGCGGAGCGATGCATTTGCATTTATGTAGTCCAACTTTGACGACGATTTATTTTCTTTAACGAAAAAACAGCATCGTAATTATTTGATATTGTATTTAATATGCTTTTATTTATTAGTGTTTAAAATATAAATAAAAAAAAGGGTATTTTTGAAATAGACGGTTTTTTCGACGAGGCCGCGGAGCGATGCATTTGCATTTATGTAGTCCAACTTTGACGACGATTTATTTTCTTTAACGAAAAACAGCATCGTAATTATTTGATATTGTATTTAATATGCTTTTATTTATTAGTGTTTAAAATATAAATAAAAAAAAAGGGTATTTTTGAAATAGACGGTTTTTTCGACGAGGCCGCGGAGCGATGCATTTGCATTTATGTAGTCCAACTTTGACGACGATTTATTTTCTTTAACGAAAAAACAGCATCGTAATTATTTGATATTGTATTTAATATGCTTTTATTTATTAGTGTTTAAAATATAAATAAAAAAAAAGGGTATTTTTGAAATAGACGGTTTTTTCGACGAGGCCGCGGAGCGATGCATTTGCATTTATGTAGTCCAACTTTGACGACGATTTATTTTCTTTAACGAAAAACAGCATCGTAATTATTTGATATTGTATTTAATATGCTTTTATTTATTAGTGTTTAAAATATAAATAAAAAAAAAGGGTATTTTTGAAATAGACGGTTTTTTCGACGAGGCCGCGGAGCGATGCATTTGCATTTATGTAGTCCAACTTTGACGACGATTTATTTTCTTTAACGAAAAACAGCATCGTAATTATTTGATATTGTATTTAATATGCTTTTATTTATTAGTGTTTAAAATATAAATAAAAAAAAGGGTATTTTTGAAATAGACGGTTTTTTCGACGAGGCCGCGGAGCGATGCATTTGCATTTATGTAGTCCAACTTTGACGACGATTTATTTTCTTTAACGAAAAAACAGCATCGTAATTATTTGATATTGTATTTAATATGCTTTTATTTATTAGTGTTTAAAATATAAATAAAAAAAAAGGGTATTTTTGAAATAGACGGTTTTTTCGACGAGGCCGCGGAGCGATGCATTTGCATTTATGTAGTCCAACTTTGACGACGATTTATTTTCTTTAACGAAAAACAGCATCGTAATTATTTGATATTGTATTTAATATGCTTTTATTTATTAGTGTTTAAAATATAAATAAAAAAAAGGGTATTTTTGAAATAGACGGTTTTTTCGACGAGGCCGCGGAGCGATGCATTTGCATTTATGTAGTCCAACTTTGACGACGATTTATTTTCTTTAACGAAAAACAGCATCGTAATTATTTGATATTGTATTTAATATGCTTTTATTTATTAGTGTTTAAAATATAAATAAAAAAAAAGGGTATTTTTTGAAATAGACGGTTTTTTCGACGAGGCCGCGGAGCGATGCATTTGCATTTATGTAGTCCAACTTTGACGACGATTTATTTTCTTTAACGAAAAACAGCATCGTAATTATTTGATATTGTATTTAATATGCTTTTATTTATTAGTGTTTAAAATATAAATAAAAAAAAGGGTATTTTTGAAATAGACGGTTTTTCGACGAGGCCGCGGAGCGATGCATTTGCATTTATGTAGTCCAACTTTGACGACGATTTATTTTCTTTAACGAAAACAGCATCGTAATTATTTGATATTGTATTTAATATGCTTTTATTTATTAGTGTTTAAAATATAAATAAAAAAAAGGGTATTTTTGAAATAGACGGTTTTTCGACGAGGCCGCGGAGCGATGCATTTGCATTTATGTAGTCCAACTTTGACGACGATTTATTTTCTTTAACGAAAAACAGCATCGTAATTATTTGATATTGTATTTAATATGCTTTTATTTATTAGTGTTTAAAATATAAATAAAAAAAAAGGGTATTTTTGAAATAGACGGTTTTTTCGACGAGGCCGCGGAGCGATGCATTTGCATTTATGTAGTCCAACTTTGACGACGATTTATTTTCTTTAACGAAAAACAGCATCGTAATTATTTGATATTGTATTTAATATGCTTTTATTTATTAGTGTTTAAAATATAAATAAAAAAAAGGGTATTTTTGAAATAGACGGTTTTTTCGACGAGGCCGCGGAGCGATGCATTTGCATTTATGTAGTCCAACTTTGACGACGATTTATTTTCTTTAACGAAAAACAGCATCGTAATTATTTGATATTGTATTTAATATGCTTTTATTTATTAGTGTTTAAAATATAAATAAAAAAAAAGGGTATTTTTGAAATAGACGGTTTTTTCGACGAGGCCGCGGAGCGATGCATTTGCATTTATGTAGTCCAACTTTGACGACGATTTATTTTCTTTAACGAAAAACAGCATCGTAATTATTTGATATTGTATTTAATATGCTTTTATTTATTAGTGTTTAAAATATAAATAAAAAAAAGGGTATTTTTTGAAATAGACGGTTTTTTCGACGAGGCCGCGGAGCGATGCATTTGCATTTATGTAGTCCAACTTTGACGACGATTTATTTTCTTTAACGAAAAACAGCATCGTAATTATTTGATATTGTATTTAATATGCTTTTATTTATTAGTGTTTAAAATATAAATAAAAAAAAAGGGTATTTTTGAAATAGACGGTTTTTTCGACGAGGCCGCGGAGCGATGCATTTGCATTTATGTAGTCCAACTTTGACGACGATTTATTTTCTTTAACGAAAAACAGCATCGTAATTATTTGATATTGTATTTAATATGCTTTTATTTATTAGTGTTTAAAATATAAATAAAAAAAAAGGGTATTTTTTGAAATAGACGGTTTTTTCGACGAGGCCGCGGAGCGATGCATTTGCATTTATGTAGTCCAACTTTGACGACGATTTATTTTCTTTAACGAAAAACAGCATCGTAATTATTTGATATTGTATTTAATATGCTTTTATTTATTAGTGTTTAAAATATAAATAAAAAAAAGGGTATTTTTTGAAATAGACGGTTTTTTCGACGAGGCCGCGGAGCGATGCATTTGCATTTATGTAGTCCAACTTTGACGACGATTTATTTTCTTTAACGAAAAAACAGCATCGTAATTATTTGATATTGTATTTAATATGCTTTTATTTATTAGTGTTTAAAATATAAATAAAAAAAAGGGTATTTTTGAAATAGACGGTTTTTTCGACGAGGCCGCGGAGCGATGCATTTGCATTTATGTAGTCCAACTTTGACGACGATTTATTTTCTTTAACGAAAAACAGCATCGTAATTATTTGATATTGTATTTAATATGCTTTTATTTATTAGTGTTTAAAATATAAATAAAAAAAAGGGTATTTTTGAAATAGACGGTTTTTTCGACGAGGCCGCGGAGCGATGCATTTGCATTTATGTAGTCCAACTTTGACGACGATTTATTTTCTTTAACGAAAAACAGCATCGTAATTATTTGATATTGTATTTAATATGCTTTTATTTATTAGTGTTTAAAATATAAATAAAAAAAAGGGTATTTTTGAAATAGACGGTTTTTTCGACGAGGCCGCGGAGCGATGCATTTGCATTTATGTAGTCCAACTTTGACGACGATTTATTTTCTTTAACGAAAAACAGCATCGTAATTATTTGATATTGTATTTAATATGCTTTTATTTATTAGTGTTTAAAATATAAATAAAAAAAAAGGGTATTTTTTGAAATAGACGGTTTTTTCGACGAGGCCGCGGAGCGATGCATTTGCATTTATGTAGTCCAACTTTGACGACGATTTATTTTCTTTAACGAAAAACAGCATCGTAATTATTTGATATTGTATTTAATATGCTTTTATTTATTAGTGTTTAAAATATAAATAAAAAAAAGGGTATTTTTGAAATAGACGGTTTTTTTCGACGAGGCCGCGGAGCGATGCATTTGCATTTATGTAGTCCAACTTTGACGACGATTTATTTTCTTTAACGAAAAACAGCATCGTAATTATTTGATATTGTATTTAATATGCTTTTATTTATTAGTGTTTAAAATATAAATAAAAAAAAAGGGTATTTTTGAAATAGACGGTTTTTTCGACGAGGCCGCGGAGCGATGCATTTGCATTTATGTAGTCCAACTTTGACGACGATTTATTTTCTTTAACGAAAAACAGCATCGTAATTATTTGATATTGTATTTAATATGCTTTTATTTATTAGTGTTTAAAATATAAATAAAAAAAAAGGGTATTTTTGAAATAGACGGTTTTTTCGACGAGGCCGCGGAGCGATGCATTTGCATTTATGTAGTCCAACTTTGACGACGATTTATTTTCTTTAACGAAAAACAGCATCGTAATTATTTGATATTGTATTTAATATGCTTTTATTTATTAGTGTTTAAAATATAAATAAAAAAAAGGGTATTTTTTGAAATAGACGGTTTTTTCGACGAGGCCGCGGAGCGATGCATTTGCATTTATGTAGTCCAACTTTGACGACGATTTATTTTCTTTAACGAAAAACAGCATCGTAATTATTTGATATTGTATTTAATATGCTTTTATTTATTAGTGTTTAAAATATAAATAAAAAAAAAGGGTATTTTTTGAAATAGACGGTTTTTTCGACGAGGCCGCGGAGCGATGCATTTGCATTTATGTAGTCCAACTTTGACGACGATTTATTTTCTTTAACGAAAAACAGCATCGTAATTATTTGATATTGTATTTAATATGCTTTTATTTATTAGTGTTTAAAATATAAATAAAAAAAAAGGGTATTTTTGAAATAGACGGTTTTTTCGACGAGGCCGCGGAGCGATGCATTTGCATTTATGTAGTCCAACTTTGACGACGATTTATTTTCTTTAACGAAAAACAGCATCGTAATTATTTGATATTGTATTTAATATGCTTTTATTTATTAGTGTTTAAAATATAAATAAAAAAAAAGGGTATTTTTTGAAATAGACGGTTTTTTCGACGAGGCCGCGGAGCGATGCATTTGCATTTATGTAGTCCAACTTTGACGACGATTTATTTTCTTTAACGAAAAAACAGCATCGTAATTATTTGATATTGTATTTAATATGCTTTTATTTATTAGTGTTTAAAATATAAATAAAAAAAAAGGGTATTTTTGAAATAGACGGTTTTTTCGACGAGGCCGCGGAGCGATGCATTTGCATTTATGTAGTCCAACTTTGACGACGATTTATTTTCTTTAACGAAAAACAGCATCGTAATTATTTGATATTGTATTTAATATGCTTTTATTTATTAGTGTTTAAAATATAAATAAAAAAAAAGGGTATTTTTGAAATAGACGGTTTTTTCGACGAGGCCGCGGAGCGATGCATTTGCATTTATGTAGTCCAACTTTGACGACGATTTATTTTCTTTAACGAAAAACAGCATCGTAATTATTTGATATTGTATTTATTATACTTTTATTTATTAGTCTTTAAAATATAAATAAAAAAAAGGGTATTTTTTGAAATAGACGGTTTTTTCGACGAGGCCGCGGAGCGATGCATTTGCATTTATGTAGTCCAACTTTGACGACGATTTATTTTCTTTAACGAAAAACAGCATCGTAATTATTTGATATTGTATTTAATATGCTTTTATTTATTAGTGTTTAAAATATAAATAAAAAAAAAGGGTATTTTTGAAATAGACGGTTTTTTCGACGAGGCCGCGGAGCGATGCATTTGCATTTATGTAGTCCAACTTTGACGACGATTTATTTTCTTTAACGAAAAACAGCATCGTAATTATTTGATATTGTATTTATTATACTTTTATTTATTAGTCTTTAAAATATAAATAAAAAAAAGGGTATTTTTTGAAATAGACGGTTTTTTTCGACGAGGCCGCGGAGCGATGCATTTGCATTTATGTAGTCCAACTTTGACGACGATTTATTTTCTTTAACGAAAAACAGCATCGTAATTATTTGATATTGTATTTAATATGCTTTTATTTATTAGTGTTTAAAATATAAATAAAAAAAAAGGGTATTTTTGAAATAGACGGTTTTTTCGACGAGGCCGCGGAGCGATGCATTTGCATTTATGTAGTCCAACTTTGACGACGATTTATTTTCTTTAACGAAAAACAGCATCGTAATTATTTGATATTGTATTTAATATGCTTTTATTTATTAGTGTTTAAAATATAAATAAAAAAAAGGGTATTTTTTGAAATAGACGGTTTTTTCGACGAGGCCGCGGAGCGATGCATTTGCATTTATGTAGTCCAACTTTGACGACGATTTATTTTCTTTAACGAAAAACAGCATCGTAATTATTTGATATTGTATTTATTATACTTTTATTTATTAGTCTTTAAAATATAAATAAAAAAAAAGGGTATTTTTGAAATAGACGGTTTTTTCGACGAGGCCGCGGAGCGATGCATTTGCATTTATGTAGTCCAACTTTGACGACGATTTATTTTCTTTAACGAAAAAACAGCATCGTAATTATTTGATATTGTATTTAATATGCTTTTATTTATTAGTGTTTAAAATATAAATAAAAAAAAGGGTATTTTTTGAAATAGACGGTTTTTTCGACGAGGCCGCGGAGCGATGCATTTGCATTTATGTAGTCCAACTTTGACGACGATTTATTTTCTTTAACGAAAAACAGCATCGTAATTATTTGATATTGTATTTATTATACTTTTATTTATTAGTCTTTAAAATATAAAAATAAAAAAAAGGGTATTTTTTGAAATAGACGGTTTTTTCGACGAGGCCGCGGAGCGATGCATTTGCATTTATGTAGTCCAACTTTGACGACGATTTATTTTCTTTAACGAAAAACAGCATCGTAATTATTTGATATTGTATTTAATATGCTTTTATTTATTAGTGTTTAAAATATAAATAAAAAAAAAGGGTATTTTTTGAAATAGACGGTTTTTTCGACGAGGCCGCGGAGCGATGCATTTGCATTTATGTAGTCCAACTTTGACGACGATTTATTTTCTTTAACGAAAAAACAGCATCGTAATTATTTGATATTGTATTTATTATACTTTTATTTATTAGTCTTTAAAATATAAATAAAAAAAAGGGTATTTTTTGAAATAGACGGTTTTTCGACGAGGCCGCGGAGCGATGCATTTGCATTTATGTAGTCCAACTTTGACGACGATTTATTTTCTTTAACGAAAAACAGCATCGTAATTATTTGATATTGTATTTAATATGCTTTTATTTATTAGTGTTTAAAATATAAAATTAAAAAAAAAGGGTATTTTTTGAAATAGACGGTTTTTTCGACGAGGCCGCGGAGCGATGCATTTGCATTTATGTAGTCCAACTTTGACGACGATTTATTTTCTTTAACGAAAAACAGCATCGTAATTATTTGATATTGTATTTATTATGCTTTTATTTATTAGTCTTTAAAATATAAATAAAAAAAAAGGGTATTTTTGAAATAGACGGTTTTTTCGACGAGGCCGCGGAGCGATGCATTTGCATTTATGTAGTCCAACTTTGACGACGATTTATTTTCTTTAACGAAAAAACAGCATCGTAATTATTTGATATTGTATTTATTATACTTTTATTTATTAGTCTTTAAAATATAAATAAAAAAAAAGGGTATTTTTGAAATAGACGGTTTTTCGACGAGGCCGCGGAGCGATGCATTTGCATTTATGTAGTCCAACTTTGACGACGATTTATTTTCTTTAACGAAAAAACAGCATCGTAATTATTTGATATTGTATTTATTATACTTTTATTTATTAGTCTTTAAAATATAAATAAAAAAAAGGGTATTTTTGAAATAGACGGTTTTTTCGACGAGGCCGCGGAGCGATGCATTTGCATTTATGTAGTCCAACTTTGACGACGATTTATTTTCTTTAACGAAAAACAGCATCGTAATTATTTGATATTGTATTTAATATGCTTTTATTTATTAGTGTTTAAAATATAAATAAAAAAAAAGGGTATTTTTGAAATAGACGGTTTTTTCGACGAGGCCGCGGAGCGATGCATTTGCATTTATGTAGTCCAACTTTGACGACGATTTATTTTCTTTAACGAAAAAACAGCATCGTAATTATTTGATATTGTATTTATTATACTTTTATTTATTAGTCTTTAAAATATAAATAAAAAAAGGGTATTTTTTGAAATAGACGGTTTTTTCGACGAGGCCGCGGAGCGATGCATTTGCATTTATGTAGTCCAACTTTGACGACGATTTATTTTCTTTAACGAAAAACAGCATCGTAATTATTTGATATTGTATTTATTATACTTTTATTTATTAGTCTTTAAAATATAAATAAAAAAAAGGGTATTTTTTGAAATAGACGGTTTTTTTCGACGAGGCCGCGGAGCGATGCATTTGCATTTATGTAGTCCAACTTTGACGACGATTTATTTTCTTTAACGAAAAACAGCATCGTAATTATTTGATATTGTATTTATTATACTTTTATTTATTAGTCTTTAAAATATAAATAAAAAAAAAGGTATTTTTGAAATAGACGGTTTTTTCTGACGAGGCCGCGGAGCGATGCATTTGCATTTATGTAGTCCAACTTTGACGACGATTTATTTTCTTTAACGAAAAACAGCATCGTAATTATTTGATATTGTATTTATTATACTTTTATTTATTAGTCTTTAAAATATAAATAAAAAAAAGGGTATTTTTTGAAATAGACGGTTTTTTTCGACGAGGCCGCGGAGCGATGCATTTGCATTTATGTAGTCCAACTTGACGACGATTTATTTTCTTTAACGAAAAACAGCATCGTAATTATTTGATATTGTATTTATTATACTTTTATTTATTAGTCTTTAAAATATAAAAAAAAAAAAGGGTATTTTTGAAATAGACGGTTTTTTTCGACGAGGCCGCGGAGCGATGCATTTGCATTTATGTAGTCCAACTTTGACGACGATTTATTTTCTTTAACGAAAAACAGCATCGTAATTATTTGATATTGTATTTATTATACTTTTATTTATTAGTCTTTAAAATATAAATAAAAAAAAGGTATTTTTGAAATAGACGGTTTTTTCGACGAGGCCGCGGAGCGATGCATTTGCATTTATGTAGTCCAACTTTGACGACGATTTATTTTCTTTAACGAAAAACAGCATCGTAATTATTTGATATTGTATTTATTATACTTTTATTTATTAGTCTTTAAAATATAAATAAAAAAAAGGGTATTTTTTGAAATAGACGGTTTTTTCGACGAGGCCGCGGAGCGATGCATTTGCATTTATGTAGTCCAACTTTGACGACGATTTATTTTCTTTAACGAAAAACAGCATCGTAATTATTTGATATTGTATTTATTATACTTTTATTTATTAGTCTTTAAAATATAAATAAAAAAAAAGGGTATTTTTTGAAATAGACGGTTTTTTCGACGAGGCCGCGGAGCGATGCATTTGCATTTATGTAGTCCAACTTTGACGACGATTTATTTTCTTTAACGAAAAACAGCATCGTAATTATTTGATATTGTATTTATTATACTTTTATTTATTAGTCTTTAAAATATAAATAAAAAAAAGGGTATTTTTGAAATAGACGGTTTTTTTCGACGAGGCCGCGGAGCGATGCATTTGCATTTATGTAGTCCAACTTTGACGACGATTTATTTTCTTTAACGAAAAACAGCATCGTAATTATTTGATATTGTATTTAATATGCTTTTATTTATTAGTGTTTAAAATATAAATAAAAAAAAAGGGTATTTTTTGAAATAGACGGTTTTTTCGACGAGGCCGCGGAGCGATGCATTTGCATTTATGTAGTCCAACTTTGACGACGATTTATTTTCTTTAACGAAAAACAGCATCGTAATTATTTGATATTGTATTTATTATACTTTTATTTATTAGTCTTTAAAATATAAATAAAAAAAAAAAGGGTATTTTTTGAAATAGACGGTTTTTTCGACGAGGCCGCGGAGCGATGCATTTGCATTTATGTAGTCCAACTTTGACGACGATTTATTTTCTTTAACGAAAAACAGCATCGTAATTATTTGATATTGTATTTATTATACTTTTATTTATTAGTCTTTAAAATATAAATAAAAAAAAAGGGTATTTTTTGAAATAGACGGTTTTTTCGACGAGGCCGCGGAGCGATGCATTTGCATTTATGTAGTCCAACTTTGACGACGATTTATTTTCTTTAACGAAAAACAGCATCGTAATTATTTGATATTGTATTTATTATACTTTTATTTATTAGTCTTTAAAATATAAATAAAAAAAAAGGGTATTTTTTGAAATAGACGGTTTTTTCGACGAGGCCGCGGAGCGATGCATTTGCATTTATGTAGTCCAACTTTGACGACGATTTATTTTCTTTAACGAAAAACAGCATCGTAATTATTTGATATTGTATTTATTATACTTTTATTTATTAGTCTTTAAAATATAAATAAAAAAAAAGGGTATTTTTTGAAATAGACGGTTTTTTCGACGAGGCCGCGGAGCGATGCATTTGCATTTATGTAGTCCAACTTTGACGACGATTTATTTTCTTTAACGAAAAACAGCATCGTAATTATTTGATATTGTATTTATTATACTTTTATTTATTAGTCTTTAAAATATAAATAAAAAAAAAGGGTATTTTTGAAATAGACGGTTTTTTCGACGAGGCCGCGGAGCGATGCATTTGCATTTATGTAGTCCAACTTTGACGACGATTTATTTTCTTTAACGAAAAACAGCATCGTAATTATTTGATATTGTATTTATTATACTTTTATTTATTAGTCTTTAAAATATAAATAAAAAAAAGGGTATTTTTGAAATAGACGGTTTTTTCGACGAGGCCGCGGAGCGATGCATTTGCATTTATGTAGTCCAACTTTGACGACGATTTATTTTCTTTAACGAAAAACAGCATCGTAATTATTTGATATTGTATTTATTATACTTTTATTTATTAGTCTTTAAAATATAAATAAAAAAAGGGTATTTTTTGAAATAGACGGTTTTTTCGACGAGGCCGCGGAGCGATGCATTTGCATTTATGTAGTCCAACTTTGACGACGATTTATTTTCTTTAACGAAAAACAGCATCGTAATTATTTGATATTGTATTTAATATGCTTTTATTTATTAGTGTTTAAAATATAAATAAAAAAAAAGGGTATTTTTTGAAATAGACGGTTTTTTCGACGAGGCCGCGGAGCGATGCATTTGCATTTATGTAGTCCAACTTTGACGACGATTTATTTTCTTTAACGAAAAACAGCATCGTAATTATTTGATATTGTATTTATTATACTTTTATTTATTAGTCTTTAAAATATAAATAAAAAAAAGGGTATTTTTTGAAATAGACGGTTTTTCGACGAGGCCGCGGAGCGATGCATTTGCATTTATGTAGTCCAACTTTGACGACGATTTATTTTCTTTAACGAAAAACAGCATCGTAATTATTTGATATTGTATTTAATATGCTTTTATTTATTAGTGTTTAAAATATAAATAAAAAAAAGGGTATTTTTGAAATAGACGGTTTTTTCGACGAGGCCGCGGAGCGATGCATTTGCATTTATGTAGTCCAACTTTGACGACGATTTATTTTCTTTAACGAAAAAACAGCATCGTAATTATTTGATATTGTATTTATTATACTTTTATTTATTAGTCTTTAAAATATAAATAAAAAAAAAGGGTATTTTTTGAAATAGACGGTTTTTTCGACGAGGCCGCGGAGCGATGCATTTGCATTTATGTAGTCCAACTTTGACGACGATTTATTTTCTTTAACGAAAAACAGCATCGTAATTATTTGATATTGTATTTATTATACTTTTATTTATTAGTCTTTAAAATATAAATAAAAAAAAAGGGTATTTTTTGAAATAGACGGTTTTTTCGACGAGGCCGCGGAGCGATGCATTTGCATTTATGTAGTCCAACTTTGACGACGATTTATTTTCTTTAACGAAAAACAGCATCGTAATTATTTGATATTGTATTTATTATACTTTTATTTATTAGTCTTTAAAATATAAATAAAAAAAAGGGTATTTTTTGAAATAGACGGTTTTTCGACGAGGCCGCGGAGCGATGCATTTGCATTTATGTAGTCCAACTTTGACGACGATTTATTTTCTTTAACGAAAAAACAGCATCGTAATTATTTGATATTGTATTTATTATACTTTTATTTATTAGTCTTTAAAATATAAATTTAATAAAACGGGTACTTTTTGAAGTTGACAGTTTTTTGGATGAGCTCGCGAATCGATACACATCTATGTTTAGTTGTTCGCATACCGGCTGGCTCAGCTAATCGTCGCTAACTATAATCGTCGCTAACTTCACCGACCTTAGCTCTATTCAGTATTGGTTTGGGAAATGGATGGTATCGTAGATTTTTAAAATGCTTCGATTTTGATGTGCTTGAACAACCTTTATAGTAACACTTCGGCATTTTGAGTATACTAGAAAAAAAACACTATGAATAAAAACACACATTATCCTTTTAATTATCTTACCTTCGACAGGAGTTATATAATTTTAATTAGTCTTAAAAGACTGTTTTCAAGAATAGAAATAAAGATAGTAAAAGATAAAGAAAGATAAAGTAGAAAATACAAGAAAAGCAAAAAGATAAAATGAATAATATAAAAGTAAGTAAAAATTAAGATATCAGTAAAAGCAAACTACAACACGCACGAAAAACCACAAAGATAAAGTAAGGTTAGCGTTAGTTGTTACCACTACATAATTTTAGGTACATTTTCAAATATTCTAGTTATTTTAGGGTTCTTATTGTTGCAAAGTTGGCGAAAGTGCTAAAGTGAGCTAGAACTAGGTAGAACTTTCCTCTCTCTAATTTAAAAAGAAGTCCGCTATTGAACTCTTGTCAATTACACAATAATAAACTTATAAAATCAAATTTCTTAATTGAACTCTTGTCAATTACTTAATAAACATGTCCCGTTATCCGCAAACCAAACCACGTTCCGCTACCATGAAGAGTTTTATTCAGACTACTTTAATATAATACATTTTGCGTATATAAGCAAAGGTATTAGTGTCGCCATTGAACGTCGACAAAACAAACATTACGTAATCCTACTGACTGACCGTTCATATTGTAGGTATAAACATAAATCTTACATAAACAAAAATCTTAACAGGTATAAGGTAAAGGTGTAACTCACCTTTGTAATTTTGTTTAATTATTTGTTATTATATTTGTCCATAAATTTACCGCCAAAACTCGAAGGTATTTGTACCAGTGCCTCCAAACATTTTTTATTGGTACTAACACACAGGCAGTCTGATCTATGTTGTGAAAGGTGGCCATCAACAAACCTGATTGATTACGAAAACACTTTATCTATGTTATCCCCATATTTGATTTAATAAAAGGCAAAATTTACTTTAAAGCGTTTTATTTGTATATCTTAAGTGTATTTATACAAATTAGTATAATAAACTATGTAATGAACAATTTGTAATTAAATATATCATCGATATTTATACTTTACTTATGCTTTGTTTTACTTTTTCTACTAGATATACATCACGATGTTTGGTTTTTGTAACACGAATTCGTAAAATCCGCCCAGAATGGGGTTTCCTCAAATATCTTTGATTAAATAAGTGACAGCGACATCTTGATCATAACCTAATTACTATGAAATACTATAAGGCATTTCAATGCGCTGTCAGATAGCTGTCAAAGACCTTTAAAGATGGCTGCTGTAGGGCAAACTTACTTATAATTAGATAGATTTTATCATTGAGTTATAGGATTATAATATAGTTTATTTGTTTAATTGATTATTTGATTTGATAATTGAACTGTGGCAGTAGAGGAAATCGTGACAGTGTTAAGTTTTTTAGAATCCCTTTTATTTGTAATTTTAAACATAAGTTGAGTTAAAATACTCTTTCACAGATTCTATAACTAACTTAATTAAAACAACCACTAAAAGTACAAGAAATCAACAGAAATTACACACATTCGAATGAAAACAAAAGTTTGTTTGCCCTACAGACGCCATTTTGGCAAAAGCGTTGAAATGCCTTATTAAATTAAATTTTTCTTTTTTGATCAAAGCCCGGGCGATTTCTATTGTTGGATCATCAATGAGATGTTTATTGAAAACATCAACTCCAGACTATAATTTTTTCCACTCTTCAACTTTTCAGAAAAAGCCGTACTTAAGTAGTCTTGCAACAATATAGAACTTCGAGATTTAAGTCTTTTAGCAGGAGGGTTGTCAATGTCATTCCAAATTGGTAAGTTTTTGTTAAGTTGGCATTTATCCCATTCTCGTGTTAACGCAGCTTTTCGTTGTATGTTAGATGGAGTAATATTACAAAGAACAGGTAGCCAATCGAGAGGAGTAGATTTAATGGTTCCACTAATTATACGCATAGTGCAATTCAACTGGTCATCTATTTTTTTGTATAACTATTCAACCAAACAGAAGCACAATAATATTCTGCTGTAGAATAAACTAATGCCAATGCAGCTGTACGAAGTGTCTTTGCATCTGCTCCCCAAGTTGTTCCAGCTAATTTTTGAATGATATTATTTCTTGTTTTCATTTTTGTTTGACTTTTCTAAATGATCTTTGTAAATTAAAAACGTATCAAAAGTTACTCCCAAGATAAACTGGGTTAAAATTATGGTTTAACTTTGTATTATTAAAGATATAACATTAAGTTTTCTACTTTTTCTTATTACTTAAATGAAAACAAGAAACCTCTGTCTTTTAAGATTGGGGCATAATCGCAATTTTTTGAAATAATTTTCCATAATACGCAAATCATCAGATAGGTTTATTTTCAATTACGAAAAACTGAATGTTGAAATGAAATTGCCATATCATCAGCGTAGACGAATTTTCGACATTAAAGAAGGAAGATCAGAAATATATACATTTAAAAGAATAGGTGCAAGAACCGATCCCTGTGGAAGACCATTATTTAAAAATCTAAATTTACTGCTTTTATCTCCAACAAAAACTCTAAACCGATTAGACAACATATTTTCAATAAAAGAAATAATTTTCGAACAAGGAATAACGTTAAACAATTTAAAAAGTAAACCTTCTTTCCACACGGTATCGTATGCAGCAGTTATCAAAAAGACAACTCCAGTTTTAAATTTCTTCTGAAATCCAGCTTCGATATGTGTTGTTAATGCCAATACTTCATCACAACAACTTCTACCAGATCGAAATCCTGCTTGTTCAATTGGTAATTTTTCTTCCATTAACGGATAATTTCTTTGAAAAATCAATCTTTCCAAAACCTTATAAATTACACTGTAGGAGATTTATTTTTCTTTAAAATTGCCACGACTTTACATTTCTTTAAATCTGTTGGTAACTTACCTGTATTATAAATCATTGAGAAACATAGCCACTTCAAAGAGTAATTTCCCAATTTTTTCTGAAATTCTGGATGTATTCCACAAACCCAGCAGCTTTCTTTGATTTGGTCTTTTTAATGCATGTTTTAGCTCTTCTACAGTAAAAGGTCTGGATATATCTTCTGAGATAGGTGTAGATTTTCTATTCTTTAGTAGACACTTTTTCATCTTTGTGATTACCATACGAATAAATAAATAAATAAATCTTTGTGATCAATTTCTCCACTTTTACTGAGTTTGAAACATTAACCAACCGAGAAGCAATAGAATTTGGAGAAATTTTTGTATTTGTTTTAGAAGATTGATATGTATTTCTTCCATTATTTAGAGATGACAGTACAGCATTCCCATTTTCTTTATTTGGATTTTCTAGATATGATTTGTACAATCTGTTTGTTTCAGTTGACCAACATGGGACATATGCCTGTAAAAAACCACGTGGAATGGATTTTTTGCTGCACATTTAACAGCACCTACGAACCATACCATACGTGTTAAACGATTTTCCAAGAAGTCAACATAGACCGTCGCTAATACAAATTGGAATTTTTAGGAAAACTAAGATGGAATTTTCAAAAAGCTAATTGGATACACTATTAGACATCTCTCGATTCAATAAATTTATAAATTCTATAAACTATAAATTACGTATTATAAACAAGAGTAACGCCAGGAACAACAAAGAAAAACAGCAATTACAAGGTATAAGATTAACCCTGGTGCGTATTTCTAAAATTACCGTTCCTTCCAGCTGATTTTCTGCGCATATATTTGTATAGTATAAAAGTTAATTTTAATTTATAATAAAAATATGCTATTTGAAAATGTAATATTAATACTAGATGAAAGATAAAGGTTCAGAATTAGTGAATATGACAACAATTTCTCTTATTTATGCGTGTATATTGGAAAACCAACCACCTCTTATTGATCTATTTTAATATAACCCTTAAGTCTTTGTACTTAAGGTTCACTTTTTCGTCCACAATTTTGCAAATTACCGAATTTTGAATTACGGGTTATTTTGTGACGTCACTACTAAACGGGTCCATATTATTAGTGGTGCACAACCTTGTATATCGAAGTTATAAATTTTATCTTCCGAACATGCGCAGACGTTATTCTTTTTTTTGAGTAGATAAGAGAAATTTATATTTTTAACAAATTAACAACAAAATCACAATCTTTTAGGATGAACGACGACAAACGAATTTTAATAAAAACCGACAGTAATGAGGACGTTTCTATAGGTTATGACGACCCTCCGTACGACACCAGTTCATATGTAAGTATAGAAACAGTCTCCAAAATAATGTTGTAATTTTTATTTACAATAAGAACGAAGTACAACCTTCGTCGACGCCTCTACCACAAAATTCCGAAATAGTACGCCAAAATCACATCACAGTTCCTTTACAAAAACCTCTGTCGCTACCTCAATATGTTACTACTATCGCAGGTAAGTTGTCAGAAATCATTCGAAGGTAGAAACTTACAAAAGTGTTTTAGCAACCCTTTCGGCGTTCTCAGCAGGCACTGTCTTAGGATGGACATCACCCATAACAAACGTGTTAGAAAATGGCCAGTATAACAATATTACCATAAGCAACGAGGAAATGGGTTGGATCGGTTCCTTTGTAACTTTAGGTGGGATGATTACTTGTTTTCCGTATGGTATAATATGTGATATACTTGGACGAAAGGGTGCTTTACTGTTACTGTTAGTTCCTTTTAGCATAGGTTGGTCATTAGTCATTTGGGCAAAATCTGTATTGATGCTTTATTTGGGAAGGTTTATAATGGGCATGGCAGCTGGGGCTTGTTGTGTCGCAGCTCCTTTATACATAAATGAAATCGCTCATAAAAACATTCGAGGTACTTTAGGTAGTTACTTCCAGTTAATGGTCACAGTCGGAATACTATTTGCATACATTGTAGGCAAATTTGTATCAGTAACTACTTACACAATTATCTGCGCCTCAGTACCTTTCTGTTTCTTTATCTTGTTTGTATTTCAACCAGAATCTCCTTATTACAGTTTAAAAAAGGGCAAAGATCATGTTGCTTTAAACAGCCTTCAAAGATTGCGCGGACCGAATTACAACGTAGTTTCTGAGTTAGATAGCGTTAAATCTCTGTTAGAAGATTCTTTGCAAAGTACAGTATCGTTGTCTTATTCATTACGTAAACGATCAGGTTATAAGGCGTTTATTATCGCTTTGGCGCTCATGTTTTTTCAACAGTTATGCGGTATAAACGCGATTATATTTTATACAAGTTATATATTCACAGCATCGGGTGCAAATATTGATCCACAATTTGCAGCAATTTGCGTGGGGACGTTTCAGGTGATAGCGACGTTCATATCATCGTTGATAGTTGATAGGTTGGGGCGAAGAATGCTTTTGATCAGTTCCGATTTCGTCATGGGGCTTTCTACCGCTTTCCTCGGATTGTTTTTCACTTTAAAAGATCGCAGCATTGTTACCGACGATGTGGTCCATATGCTAGGTTTTCTTCCAATTGTTGCTTTGTGCGTCTTTATAATTATGTTCTCGATTGGCTTGGGACCGATTCCGTGGATGATTACCGGCGAAATTTTCAGTCCCGAATTGAAAAGTTTCGCCGTTTCATGTGCTGCAACTTTGAATTGGTTTTTGGCATTTTTGGTGACTAAGTTTTTCCTAGACTTGGAAAAGCTAATAGGCTGTGACGTTATGTTTTATATATTTAGTTTCATCAGCTTTATAGGAAGCATATTTTGTTATGCGGTGGTACCGGAAACTCGGGGAAAAACTATCGAGCAAGTTCAGGACGAACTGGAACGTTAGAGTTACTTATTTAATTAGAAAAGACGTATATATTCATTTATTGTTGATGATCAGGTACCAATTATTTCTGTGATCTTTATTATGATCTCTTTAAACTAGGCCCAAACTTGCAATAGAATAACGAATCAAGACACTTCTATAGAGGAGAGATTAGAAATGAGTTTGCTATGATATTCTATTACAAATGAAGGTGCTGCTTTAACGATATGCGATAAAGATGTTTTTATTTATAGTATAACTCGATGATTACTCTTTATATATTTTATTATAGTCATTTTATGCATTCTACCAATATTTATAGTAGGTAATTTAAGTATAAAGTATGTATATTTGGAATTAAATCAATTAAGTTAATCTTTTTTAAAATAAAACTCCCCATGCTTGCTCTCTCTGAGAGCCGTCATACACTAGCCACATTTTGTAGTCGGATTGACCACATCAAAAAATTCAGTCTCATCTCAGAGAACTGGTTCTTCATATAAATACTACAGGCTGCCCATCATAAGCTTGGAAATCTCGTGCAGGTAAATTAGTAGACTCCGAGCAGAAGGTAGATACAATCAAATTGTGATAGATTAAACAATTACTAATAGCGTTTTCAGGTGGTAAGCATATGTCTTTGCTATGTAGTGCTCGACTTTTGTGCTGTTAACGCATCTATCAGCCGAACATACATACATTTTAGAATTTTAAGGTTATACTACTACCTCGCAAATGGGGGTGAATAGAAACAGTTAAATATGGTATTTTTATGTTATTAATAGATAAATACAAATTTATTTCTCAACATAATGATTTATTTTAGTACACAAACAAAAGAAGTTACATAACTGTAAGTAAGCAAATCGAATAGGTAGACGCAATTACCACCGTATTTAACCAGATTAAATTATGATTAATAAATTGTGAAATCAGACAGATCATCTTTAAAAAAACATCATGTCTTTGAATCGGGCACTTGAGCAAAATACTGGAGAAGATAGTTTTAGGATGACGTCGTTTCTGGGGACAAGAGTTTCTTCTTCAGTCATGGTAAACTTGTTAGTTTGTTGAACTCTTTAAAAATGTGCCAACCATTGTCTTCTAAGGTAAGCAGCCTTGCATATATAACATCTAAAAGATGCTTTTGTTTTACCATACACTTTGACTAACAGATAGTCATCTTCATTGATGACGACGTTTTCGCCTGAGGCCCTGTCAATACTTTCATCTAGATCATGGAATCTGAAGAGTCACTATCCTGCACTGAAAAGTCATCTTCATCTTCTGATGATAACTCCACACGCTTTCGGCTTTTCTTTGGCTGAACCTGTTTGGAGGAACATGGGTTTTGGTCACTAGGAAGTGAAGTTTGGGGATTTAAGTTCTCATCGTCGTCGACAAAGTCCTCAACACTGACACTTTTGCCGGGTTTCACATTAACTTTGGTTCTTTTTTCCTTATCTTAGGAGTCTTAACTTGTCTCAGACTCTGAAGGAGCTCTTTGAAATTATTGTCAACAGCTTCATTGTTCTGAATGTTTTCGGGGTTCGGGATTCCCTCTTCATCAATAATTTGTGGAAGCATAGACAGCACTTTGTTCCTGTTTAGAGGCGCTATACCACACTTCTTAAAACCGGCGATCACATTTCCTTTCTTCAATGAATCACACAACTTTTTCAATAACGTTGGAAATTTATCCTTAGGATATTCCAGGGCCCTTTTTCCACTATCGAGAATCTGTCGCCATGTTGATTTCAATGGCCGAAAAAATGCCACGTCCAGAGGTTGTGTCAGATGGGTGGAGTTAGCTGGGAGAAAAATAAAACTGATATCATTGTCTTTACACAACTTTACTGATTCCATTGATAAATGGGAAGACAAATTGTCCCCAATCAGAAATTTTCGACCTGTTTGTTTTTCAGGTATGCAACAGCAACTGTCAGTTCTTCTTCTTCAAAGCAAAGAAATCGAACCAGCCAGACTTTGTTCGATTGTACATGGCGTTTTTGGCCCACCTCTGTCCAGCTTTGGTACAAGTGCAGTGCCTTATACACAACGTAAGGGGGTAAAATAGTGCCATCAGCAGCGGCTGCAAACATCACAGACCTTTGATGAGTTTATGATTCTTTCTGGATATTTTGTCCCTCTACGTGTGATGACCTTTGGTTTACCAGGGCCATTACTTAGATTAGTCTCATCATAATTAATAATATTACATAAAGGCCTTTAATTCATTAGTCAGTTCATTGAAATAGTTGTTAATTGTTTCTGGGGTCACACCTGCTCTTGATCGTTTAATATTCTGACACATTCTCACGGCCAGTTGATCCTTATGCCGTTTTAAAATGACTCAACAAAGTCACCGCCAGGGAGGTTATCTTTAAACCTCTTAACTTCTTTCCCTCTTCGATCTAAAGAAGTCTTTACAAGAAGTCGTAGAGTTGTAGTGTCAATAGGATAGCCCCAGTTGTTGTTCTTCGAGAGATAAAGCTGTCTGACCACCATGATTTTCATATTGAGACCTCTTTTCAAGTGTCGATATATAATACTATAACGCAAACCCTGTTTCTCAGCAGACTTCCGAAGGCTTAGTCCCTTCTGTATGTCAGTAATATAAAATATCAGTAATGTAACGAAACAAAACCGAAATTAAGGAATCGAAACAATATTGAAACAAAATAAGTACTACAGTTTCGTTTAAAATGAAACCGTTAAAAATCATGACCGCTGTGTGTGTCATCGTCCTTAGACTCGTCGGTTCGAATCTTCCCCAAGACGATATTTTTTGTTTTTCTTTATTAAATTAAAACTTACAAATGAGTATAAGAATATTTTTAAATAGACATTTTACCATTTCATTATAATTAACATAAATGGTTTATACCAGATGTCCCAAAAAAGTGTTAACATGAGATTAAAATATTAACATGTAAAATCATATGGCTAATGTTAAATAAAAAAGCACTGTATATGATTCTGCCACTGAAGACGACTTGGAATTAGTTATTATTTAGAATTTTTTCCCCAGCCTAGGTCGTCCACTGCTGGACATAGGCCTCCCTCAAACCCCTCCATTTGTTTCTGTCCTGTGCGATCTGGATCCAATTTCCTGCAACTCTTTTAACATCATCGGCCCATCTTGTTGGTGGTCTACCTCTGCTTCTGAATGCGTCTTGCCTGGGTCTCCATTCAATCATTCGTCTTGTCCATCTCTCATCTTTCAGTCTTGCCACGTGTCCCGCCCAGTTCCACTTCAGCTCAGCTATCCTCAACACAGCATCCTTCACCTTTGTTCGCTGCCTAATTGTGGTGTTTGGTATTTTGTCCCTAAGTGTTATTCCTATCATTGACCTTTCCATTGCCGTCTGAGTTACTCTTATTTTCTTTATGGTTTTCTTGGTCAATGTTAGTGTTTCAGCCCCATAAGTGAGAACAGGGAGTATGCACTGATCGAACGTTTTCCTCTTCAGGCATATTGGGATATCTGATTTAAAGATGTTGCTGAGCTTACCGTAGGCTGCCCATGTTAAATTGATCCTCCTCTTCAGTTCGTGGGTTTGGTTATCTCTCCCAATGGTTAACTCGTGTCCCAGGTATTTGTATGAGTATACTTGTTCGATTTTTATATCATCTGCCGAAATGTTATCGCTCAAGACCAGGTTTGTCATATATTTTGTCTTTGTATAGTTTATGTCCAGCCCGACTTCCTTTGAGGCAGCTTTGAGTTCTTGTAGCATTTTATTTGCTTCGTCTATCTTATCTGTGATTAGGACTAGATCATCGGCAAATCTTAGATGGTTTAGTAGTTCACCATTGATGTTAATTCCACACTGTTCCCAATCTAGGTTTTTGTACATATATTCTAAGAGTGTCGTGAATAATTTAGGGGATATGACATCTCCCTGTCTTACCCCTTTTTCTATTCGAAATGTGTGTTCGTGTAATCTTACTGATGCGGTTGCGTGGTTATATATGTATTTTAGTAAACCCGTGTATCTGGAGTCTATTCGGCATTGCGAAAGAGCATGGAAAAGTTGTTGCTGATTTATCGAATCAAATGCCTTTTCATAATCTACAAATATCAGCATTAGAGGCTTGTTATATTCTACGCATTTTTCAATTAGTAGTTTAAGTACTGTTAGGTGATCATTCGTACTAAATCCTATTCTAAATCCAGCCTGTTCTCTTGGTTGGTATAGGTCAAGTTTTACACTTATACGTTTTGATAGTATTCTCGTAAAGAGCTTATATATGTGTTGTAGCAAGCTAATAGGTCTGTAGTTGGTCAGATTTGTAGCGTCTCCTTTTTTATGTATCAGAGTGATGATGGCCTTGTCCCATCGAGTAGGTGTTTTTTGCTTTATGAGACATTCGTTAGAGATTTCAAGGTTTTTAGGACAGCTAGTCCGCCTTCCTTGATTGCCTCAATAACTATTCCATCGTCTCCTGGTGATCTGTTATTCTTCATCTCTCCAATTGCTGCTTTTATTTCTTCCAGACTGATTTCAGGTATATCTTCCGATCCCTGGTTTCTGATGTATTTTATGTCTTCTACTTCTGCAGGATTTTCATTTTTGTATAGTTTGCGATAGAAGTTTTCTGTAATTTTCACAATATCAGATTTGTTTGTAATCGTATTTCCATTTTCATCTTTTAGTTTTATTATACTTTTTGTTCCAATATTTATTTGACGTTTCAGAACTTTCAGTTTTTTATTTTGTTCAATTGTTTCGATGATTTTTGTGGTGTTATACTTTCGAATATCTTTTCTAACTTCTTTTGATATTTCTTATTGATTTTCTAAATTCCTCTGAGTTTTTGTCTTTCATTTCTCTCCTTTCTTTTATTAGGGATTTTGTGTTGGCACTGATCTTGCTAGTGCGTAGGTTTCCTTTGTTACAGTATTTCTGGGTTTCTTCATTTAGTGTTTTTACAATAACGTCGTTTCTTTCTTCGATGCTATCTTCATCTGTTATCTGATTTAGTCGTTCTTCTATCATTCTATCATTCCTCGGGAAACTGTAACCTCTAGAGAGCGCGTCCCCAGGTGGCGGATAGGGGAATGCCCGGTAGATATACCAGGTAGGAGGGAAATAAAAACCTCCGCGGACCAACAGGTAAAAGCAGCGTTTGACCCAGATTGGGCTGCTGCAAACAGCGTCTGTTTCCCATGTGAGGGGCGGCTGATTACACACTCACCAACACGCAGTAGAATAGCGCGGCGTTTTAAATCCTATGTCCCACACCCAAATGACGAATTACAAAACATACGGAAATATACCTCAGGTGGGCATTGATAAACCAAAATCCCACACCCTCAGAGCGAGGGTCAGCCTCATGGATTCTGGGGAAGTCAAAAATTGGCAAATATACTCAAGAAACAGATCTAGACCAAAAACACGACGTTTAAACATTGCTACCTACAATACACAAACACTCTCATCCGAAGAAAAACTAGCACAACTAGAAGAAAAACTAGAATACATAAAAAGGGACGTAGTAAGAATGAGTGAAATAAGAAGGAAACATGAAGGCCAAATAAACTTGACATCAGGGAACATATTTTACTACAAAGGAGAAGAGGAAGCCCTATTAAGGGGAGTTGGGTTTATAATACACAAAAGGCATGTAAAGAATATAATTGATATAGGAAGTATAAGCTCAAGAGTTATATACTTAATTTTAAAACTGAACAACACATACAACATCAAAATAATACAAGCCGATGCACCTACATCGCAAGGATCTGACGAAGAAGTAGACACCTTCTATGATGATATCAGAAGGGTAAAACGAATACACCCCAACACACTATACCCTACTCATAGGAGACTTCAACGCAAAAGATAGGACAAAGAAGGACGAAATGGAAACATCAATGGAGCAATATGGATTAGGAGAACGGAACGAGAGAGGTAGAACTCTATTAGGATTCTGTCTGCAAAACAACATCTTTATAATGAACAGTTTCTTTAAAAAGAACGAAAACAGAAAATGGACCTGGAAGAATCCAGATGGCATCACCAAGAACGAAGTAGACTTTATAATCTCAAATAAACGGCAAATTATAAAAAACGTTAAAGTTTTAAACAATTTTTCCATTGGAAGCGATTTTCGGTTGCTTTTGGATCGTGCTTTTTGTAGCCCCCTCCAACCACTGGTTTGTATGTTCATGGCATTTTACAGGATACTGAAACAAAACAGCTGTGTCAGTTAAGTGTCTAACACAACATGTATTTTATATAGTATTAATGATTTAGTATTAAATGAAAACCTAACCTAAAAAATATGAATAAATTTTGAATTAATATTGTTATAAAGTTAAAGCTTAAAGTAAGCCTCAATATTTTATATGAATAATTATACTATGTTATGTACAACTATTTACTTTTAAGAACACTACGTATCCCGACTTACCTGGAAAGTTCAAAGTGGATAAAAAAACACAAGAATCGTATGGTAAAATACAACAAGACAAACAAACAGGAACAGTGTTGCCAACTAAACAAACCATCATTTCTCTTTCAGACTAAAGTGTAGCAACCTAAAAAAATAATTGTTGCCACTATTCACCCATAGTTATGTAGGAAATAAATTATGTATTTAAAAATGAAGTTTCGTTTCTATTCACCCCACTGTTTCTATTCACCCCGTTTTACGGTATTTAACTGTTATTAATTTTGTATATTATCAATTGTAAACCCAAAGCAAAAGATAGCGGGCGGCCCGTTGTACAAAGTCCGATAGCGCCCCGCTATCTTGATTATCATTTCTTTTATTTTGGTCTTATTTTTCTTGTACTACCTGCTCATCATTTTATCATCTTCCATTTCTATTAAGTAATTATCTGTAACATTGAATTTCTTGTCGTACGTAAAATTATCTTCGTCAAAATCACATTTCTGCTTCTTGATATAGTTTGTAGCCATCTTCTGTGTAACCAACAAGTCTACACTTTATTCCTTTATCGTCTAGTTTTCTTCTCATTGAATCTGACACTCTTCAATATGCGATGCAACCAAAAAACTCTCATATTTGATACATTTGGCCTTTTATTTGACCATAATTCATAAAGTGTCTTATCCTTTTCTAAATACGATTGCGTTCTCTTATTTATATTGAGTTGTGGTGTATAGGGAGGAATATAAGAAATGCTTATACCTTTTTTGAGCAGAATTCTTTTAAGGACTTTGAGCAATATTCCCCGCCTTTATCGCATTGAATTTTTGATAGCTTGATAGATCATAAAATACGTTGAAACCTTATGACATAATTTTTGAAACATTCAAAAACCTCATTTTTACTCTTAATTACATAAATCATAACAATAATCTCGAAAAAATCGTCCAAAAGTATCAAAATCATTATTTCCATTATATGAAATAGGTGTTATAGGTCCACACACATCTGTATGTACAAGTTGTAAAGCTCTGGTTGACCTAGTCGATTTGAATGATATGGAAAACATTTCTGCTTAGATTTAACACATATTTCACACAATTTCTCACATTTTACATTTTTTTTATCTCTATAATCCATCTACCAAATTCATGCTGCTTATTTTTGATAATGATTTATAATTTAAATGTCCATATCTTTTGTGCCACAGTTCAATTTCAATATTTACTACCAAATTTGCTAACTCATTTAAATATTCAAACACGACTTTATACAGACCACCAGAACGCATACCTTCAACTAAAATATCATTCCCTTTTCTAATTAGCATTTTACTATTCGAAAAAAACAATTTCATATCCTAACTTTTCAATTATAGAGATAGACAACAAATGTACTCGTAAATTTGTCACACAAAGTACATTTTTGAAAGTGACACCTACCTCTTTACTGCCTACTTTGCAAACAACTTTTATTTCACCCATGCATGTTGCTTCCATAACTTTACCTTTTCAGCTAAATGGAATTCTCTCAGCTTTGACAAACTTTGCTTGTTCAGCAACTTTGACTCATCATTGACATAATGATTAGTTGCTCCTGAATCTGCAAACCACATTATTTCACCCGAGGATTCTTACTTTTCCATAGCAACAAAAGCAACATCTTCTACTTTTCGACGAGCAGCATAGGTAATGAGCCTTCTTCATATTCTTGTCATCAGGTTATTGACTAAAACATTGAGCTGGCCTGTGACCATATTTCTGACATGTGTAATATTTTATAATAATAAGATTTATTTGTCTTACAGCAATGCCAATTACAAGACAATATAAAAATTGTAGCAATTTAAGTGCAAATGACAAATTAACAAAAATAGTAATACAAACAAAACAAAATAAAGTAATTATCTAATTATAACAAAGTCTACTTACTTTATACTAGTTTGGAAGTGGATAGCTAATCTACTAATTTTCGAAATTCCGCTATGTTACATGTATAAATGTCAATTTGGTGGCTTAGTTTGTTGTAATTTTTTGACATATTGTAAATAGGAGATTTTACTATTACATTCATGCTGGCATTTGGGAGATAAATGTTAGATGTTGTCGAGGGTGCAGTCGAGGAATATTAAAATTTAATTTTTGCAATAAAAAACTAACACATATTCTTCTGTGCTCACATGGATCGACATTGAATGTGTTTAGCAGGATTGAATGTTCAAAACGGTAAATAGACACGATGTACTTACTTTAAACCACAGAAATTTTAATAATTTTCTTTGGACACCTTCTAAAGCGGACGTATGACTTTAATAAATGGGACGCCAAATGATGTTTCCTTATACTAATTTAGAACGAACAGATGATTTGTATAATGTCATGATGGTTGAAATATTGGAGAATTCTTTGCAGCTGCGTATTACAAGGCCTAGCATTTTTATAAGTAGAAGATATAATTTCATTGATATGATTTATAAATATCAATTCAGCATTAAATATACTTCTAAATTTTTGGTTTGATTACATCGAGATATTGGTTCTAAGTTTAAAGTATAAACAAATATAATTGGACAAATTTTACGAGTATATGTAACAGTTTTCATCATCATCATCAATCAGCCTTCAACGTCCACTGCTGAACATAGGCCTCCCTCATGGCCCTCCACTTTTGTCTGTCCTGTCCTTGCTGGATCCAGTTGCCTGCCACTCTCTTCAGGTCATCGGTCCAACGCGTTGGTGGTCTTCCTCTACTCCGTTTAGCGGCGCGCGGTCTCCATTCCAGGAGCCTTTTTGTCCACCTGTCATCCCCATTCTTGTCACGTGTCCAACCCACTTCCACTTCAATGACGTTACTCTCTCTATGATGTCTATTACCGCCGTTCTTCGGCGAAGATCCTGATTTGTAACATGGTCTCGTAAACTCAATCCAAACATTGATCTCTCGATTTTGCGTTGGGTCACCTTCAGCTTTCTGGCGGATGTTGTTGTTAAAGTTAGGGTCTCTGCTCCATATGTGAGTACCGGCAGGACGCATTGGTCAAATACTTTCTTTTTCTGACATATGGGAAGGTCGCTCTTAAATATATGTTTCAGTCTACCATAGGCTGCCCATCCAAGGTTGATCCTTCTTTGTAATTCGCATGTTTGATTATCTCTGGATATTCGTATTTCATGACCTAGATACATATATTTTTCCACCAGTTTGATGTCGGTATGATCGATCTTTATTTTCTCGCTCATTACAAGGTTTGTCATGATCTTTGTCTTCGAGAAGTTTATCTTCAGTCCAACGCCGGAACACGCCTCTCTCCAGTTCATTCAGCATTTCTTTTGCTTCTCTCTGGTTGTCGGTTGTTAGGACAATATCATCCGCAAAACGAAGGTGACTCAGTTTACGACCGTCTATGTTTATACCCCTGTTTTCCCAGTTCAATCCCTTGAAAGCATGCTCCAAGACGGTTATAAATAATTTTGGAGACATGGTGTCTCCTTGTCTCACTCCTCTTTCGATGTTAATATTGTTGCTCGCTTCATGCAATCTAATCTTCATGGTAGCGTTTTTGTAAATATTATAGATTAGTTGTGTGTATCTATAATCTATTCGGCATTCCTGGTGGTTGCCACGTGCCACTTGTCGGGGATGGTGCTTTCCTGTATGCAAAGGTTAAAGAGTAATTGTATTTTTTTAACAGGAGGAGGCCTCCGGATTTTATTGCCTCCGCAACCACTCCGTCCTCTCCTGGTGCTTTATTATTTTTCATCCTCGACAGTGCTCCTTTGATTTCTGTGATGGTAATTTCTGGCATCTCTTCGGATCCTTGGTTTATTATTCCCCTCTCCTTGTGGATACATCATTGCTGAGAGGTTCCCGTGATCGGCTCTTATATAGTTCACGGTAGAAGTCTTCCACGATGCGGAGGATCTCGTCACGGTTCGAGGTGATGGTTTCTTGTTTATTTTTTAATTTAGTTATTTCAACTTTGCCTTCGGTCAACCTGTTTCGCAGTACTTTCATGCTTTTGTTGTTCTCTATTGTTTCCTGGACTTTCCTGCTTCTATAGTTTCTGATGTCCCGTCTGATGGCTTTTGAGATTTCCCTGTTCTTTGCTTTTATTTCCGTGTTGGTATGGCTTCCATTTCCTGTCATATCGTTTCGTTCGCGCATCAGATTTCTTGTGGCCTTACTAATTCTTTCCTCCTTTTCAGACTTTGTGCAAAACGTACGTTGTGCTTCCTCCAATGTCTCTGTTATGACTCTGTTTAAGCTGTTGGTCTCCGTCTCTGTGTTGTCGCTGTTTTGTAGCCTGTTGGTAACATGGGTTTCGAAGGCCTGGGTGTCTTCTAGTGTTGACCATGATTGTTTTCGAGATTTCTTTACCAGTTTTAGTCTCTCCACGCTTAGTTTTATTTGCACGTTGCATCTCACCATTCGGTGGTCGCTGCCTGTTCTGCATTTGTTGAGTACTGTAACATCTTTTACGATCGACGATTTGTCCGTGATAATGAAATCGATCTCGTTGTGAGTTCTACCGTCCGGGCTTTCCCATGTCCATCTTCTTTGGGGTTTTTTTATGGAAGAAGCTGTTCATTAGATACAGGTTATGTTGTAGTAGGAAACCCAACATGGTTTCTCCTCGTGCGTTTCTGCCTTCAGTTTTACATTTACTAATATTTAAATTTAAGTTGTTTTTACCACATCACTTGCAATGCACATATCAAGGTGGCCCGAAGTTGAAACCTTGAGAGACGCCGGATGTTAGAATATATGAGAAGATTTATATCCATTATAAATCACATAAGATTTAAATAAAGCAAAATTAGGGTCGCTAATACCTATTTTAGAAAGCTTTATTTTAGTTGTTCAGAAACAAACTGCGATAAGCAACTTAGATTGGTTATGGTAGATCGACATTCCATGAATCCATGTTGAAATAGTATATTGTAGTACACGAAGAGAAAATCACGAGCAATGAAACATGATTTTATCCTGAAGTAATACACTATACTTTTTCCACGACCAGTATGTAGTATCTAAGTTTTATCAACATTTCATTTAAGATTTAACTGTCAGTTTGGCAATTTAAAAAAAATGTAGCTGTTTTCATGACTACCAAACATTTTTATTCTCAATAATGAACAATAATTATCAAGTTTACTTTTTTAATTTTAAGTGTAGACGTCGTTTTGACAGATTTTCAAGTTAGATAAATAAATGTCAGTTTCAAATCAAAACTAGCAACCAATCAGCTTTTGCAACTACTTCAGTCAATTGGGGTATATATACCGTTACTAGTAACGAAATGATTTTCTGCAGACATTTAGATATGACAAATTTTCTCTAGTGGTTTATGACTACGAAAAGTAAGTTTTCATAGTGGTCGTGGAAAAAAGTGATATGATCTGTTTTACGTTATTATATATGTGTCTATACAGAATAATCACAAAAACTTTCGCAAAGTTAGAGAGTATAGCAATAGGTCTGTAGTTTGTAATATCAGTTGGATCTCCATTTTTAAAGACAGAGGACAGACTTGTGCTATTTTCCAAAACTGTAGAAATACAGACGTTTTTAAACTTAAGTTAAAATTAGTTAAAGGTGGAGAAACAAGAACCCTAGAACAATCTCTGACTACATAACTCGGCACTTGATCAAGGCCAGTAGTTGGTTTATTTTTAATGTCTTAATGGCAGATCTGACGTCACTTTCGGAAATGGAAATAAGGTTAATACAAGGCAAATTATTGTACCAAGAAATTTTCAGGTTGTGAAGATTTACAATCTGCTGTGTGGTAGAATGTCTAACATTACCGTTAATACGGAGTATTCGAGTGGTGTTCTTTTTTCTATGAATGAACTGCCAAAATTGTTTTGGATCACTACTACGAATATATTCAGTGTATGCATGTGTAATCTGTTGCTTGGTGAGACTACGACGGCGTTTTTATGCCACACACACTTTTCATATGCCCTAATTTTCCACATTTGAAACACTTAACATGCTTTAGTGTAGCTCCAAACGATTCAGGATGTTCGCCTGTTTCAAGCTTGCATTTTCTTCAATTCACATCAAATTCAAGAAGTTTTTTCTTCACAAATTCTAAACCAAGGTCTTTTTCTGACATGGTTCTTATTGCGGAATTACACAACTCATCATTATAATTCCCTGTTTTGAACACGTATTCCCAATTAAATAAATAAAAATAATCACAAATGCTATGGGATCAATCGATTTCTCTGCCTCCGTTAAAATGGCGGACGTTTAATTTTGGTTAGAACCGCTGTAGTGTAGCAGTATAGCATATTACTCTTAGACCAGAGGAAAGAAGGGGGACTAGTAATACGCTATACTGCTGCTAACTATAGCGGTTGTGACCAAAATTAAACGCCCGCCATTTTAACGGAGACAGAGAAATCGGTTGATTATTGATTATTTTTATTTATTTAATTGGAATACGTGTTCAAAAGAGTATTATAATGATGAATTGTGTAGGCTTTGGTTCTAAGAATCGGACGGAAAGAAAGGTTCACGGAATAACTTTCCACAGGTAAGAAAACATTTGTACACTCATCGGCGTTTCAATGTAATTTAATTTTACATGAAAATTTTAACCAAAACTAGTAGATTATGTTTACCTCTTCCAATTTTAAACTTTACTTGTAATATTAAAATTATATTATACTTTTAAAACGGCAAGGACACGTCCAAATCCCAGTGGCGCTGTGGCGTATTTTTCGCGTATTTACCAACCAATACCCTTATTATGATGGATTGTGATGTGCAATTAATAATTTAAATTAGGTATGTATTAATTATCAATTAAACACTTTTATTTTTAAGTTTATTTTCAGTTACCTAATGTTGATATAAACATAACCCAGTTTGTGCATCAGCTGTACAATGTTATTACCTATATTATAATTACACCCATGGATAGATAGAAAATCAAAATGTTTAATGTCATTAATAATACTGTTATAACATGATTAGTTAGACGCTAAAGGAAAAAAAAATCATGCTTCGACTACCAATACATTTAAAATCCTTTTTAGATGAATTTCAAATTGCTATGTAAAAAGAACTTGCCTGAACAACTGAAATGTATTTTATGAAATATACAAAAATTAATAACTTTCACATTTTATTTACATGAAACTACAAGATATGTGAGTTTGCTTAATTTAATGCGAGTCAATTATAGTAAATTGAATTATTCAACAAAGATTCAACGCATGACTAAATAGATTCGAGTCAAGTCACTACTGGTAAATTCTTCTTAACTTTCACCAGTAGGTACGACTCAATGTAAATATTATAAAATCCACCTCATCAGTTAAATATTCTTCCACTTTTTTTCTTTTTTTTCCCTTTTTTTCCCCCTCTCCCCAACCAATTTATTTAAATATTTTTACCATATTATAATTTAAAAGTAACATGATTTTCCATAACTTTTAACCCCAACCCCCTAAAAATTTTATAAAACAAAATTTTTTAATATAAAAAAAAAATAATAATAATAATAATAACGTCTTTATTCATCTCAAGGCGAAGTTCAGCTTAGTGGCAAAAATAACCACTATCTGATCTACCACTTAAACCTTGATTTAAAAGAGATAATGAACAAATTAACATTACATTCTACTTATACATATTATACTACAAAAAAATTGATTTCAGTTTGCAATAAAAAAAGGAATATTACATTATGACGGAAAAAAAAAATTTGTGACACATATTTTGCCCAAAATTGAAAATTCACTTCTCAGCTGACTGAAGTAAATAATTTTTCATTTGCCGTTTAAAACTAGACGAACTTAAATCCTTGAAGTGTTTAGGAACAGTATTATATAATTTATATATATTGTAACTAAATCCTCTCTCAAATAGAACAGTGTAATGGACCGGTGGTGTAAGAAGTCCTCTATTTCGAATATTTAAATTGTGTACGTCTGTTCGAAATGATAGTCGTTCAAATAAATACGAAGGTTTTTTATTTTGGAGGACATTGTGAAACAGACAAATGCTTTGAAGTAAGTAACGATTTTTCATATTTAACCAATTTACTTCAGATAGTTTGTGCGAGATACGATTATATTTGCGGATGCTAAAAATGTATTTAAGACAGGCATTTTGAACTCTTTGTATTCTATTTTGGTCAGAAACATCAATACACGGCCCATAAACTGGTTGACAATACGTAAATTGAGACAGCACAATCGAGTTACACAGTAGGATCTTCAATCTGATTTAGATAATACATGTCGATGTGAATACAGCAACTTTAGGTTAGCGTATGCTGTTTTAATATATTTTGAAACCTGTTCTTTGTACCTAAAAGTATTATCCATGATTAATCCTAAATTTTTGCTTTATCCATTATCGGAAGCAGAGACCCGTTTAAATATAATTGTACAGAATCTTTGATAGCAGCTAAGTTTTTCTTGTTTCCGAATAAAAGAACCGAGGATTTCGATGGATTTAAACCAGGCAGTGTTTCTCAGCAAAGGAAGAAATAGTTTTAAATCACTATTAATAGATTTCATTGCAGATTGTAGATTATTTTCTGTAAACGAGTAAAACAGTTGTGTATCATCGGCATATATATAAACTTTACAATATTTAACGTGCAGATAAAAACTTGAAGTGTAAATTGTATATAAAGAGGACCAAGCACAGACCCTTGAGGTACTCCAGACCGTATTATTGTGCATTGCGAAGTTTGCTCTCCCAAGCTGACACGTTGAGTACGATTATTTAAGTAACTCGCTAAAAGTAGTATAGCTTCTGGTTTTAATCCAAGATAATGTAAAATTGAAAGTAAAATGGAGTGATTAATTGTATCGAACGCTTTGCTAAAATCTAATAAAATTAAAATAGAAAGGTTACCAGAATCTCTCGATTGAAGCACATCATCTGAGACACTCAGCAAGGAAGTTGTTGTACTGTACCCAGGACGAAATCCTGACTGACAATCTGGTAGTAAGTTGTTCGTTAGGAGATAATCTTGCAGTTGTAACTTAAGTACCTTTTCAAGAATTTTAGAGAACGTAGGTAAGATTGAAATTGGTCTGAGATCATTAAATGATTTGGGACTGGAGCACTTTGGTATAGGAATTATTAAAGAATCTTTCCAAGCATTAGGAAATATATTTTCTATTATGCAACTATTAATTATATGAGTTATATATTTTAGGAGAAAGGGACAGCATAATTTTATCATTACAATATTAATTCTATCAAGTCCATGAGATGTAGATTTAATCTTATTTATAATTTCAGTTATAATCTCAACCGTAACAGCCTTAAAATAAAATAGATTGTTAATATTGTTTGCAGTGTGATTATTATAATAGTTAATTAAGTCAAGATTTGGTTCAAGCTGAAAAGGATTGTTGCTAAAAAGTTGTTTAATTCATCAGCATTTTGAAGATGAATAGGAACGGCGTTATTACCTGATTTAGAAATCTGCAAAAGCCTTAAGTGTTCCCAAGGAGATGTAGAGCAACGTAAAGTGTAGTCAAAATAAGCTTTTTTTCTTTTGAAATGTCAAGTTAGTTAAGTTTCTTAAAGACTTATAGTAAGTCCAATGTTCAGGTTTTTAGTTTTTAAATTTTGATTTAGCTTTGTTACGTAAACTCATCATCAGCTTTAAGTTCTCTGTGACCCACGGTAGATAAGGTTTTGTCAGCCGAACAGTTAGTATGGGCGCATGATGATCAAATAAAGCATTTAACATTTCACTAAAATATATAACTTTATTGTTGACGTCGTGAATCGAGAATAATCTGTGCCATTCCATTTTTTCTAAGTCATGCTGGAATTCAGTATGATTAAAATACTTAAAACTACGAAATGTGTGAAATTTTTGATCATGTTTACTATTAATTTTTTTAAACGTAAACGGCAAAACACAAGATCGTGATCCGATATGTCAACCTCTATTACACCTGATTGTTCGACAAGTGATCTATCTGAAATAAAAATTAAATCGATAAGAGAGAAAGTGGTATCTGTTATTCTTGTGGGTTGTTCAATTAATTGGTGCAGGTTAAGTGCTTCCGTCATACAATTAAGGTACTGTACCGATTGATCTGTTGATTTTAATAGATCAATATTAAAATCTCCTAGACATAGTACGTTGTTCGATATAGACATAGCATACGTAATAGAAGTTTCAAATTCATCAATAAAATATTTACAATTAGTTGATTGAGGTTTATAAACTACACCTATAACTAGACTTACAGAATTTAGTTTTACCGATAACCACATTTGCTCAATTGTAGAATTTGTATGTAAAACTTTGTATTTCAATGAGGTCGATATATAGAAACCTACACCACCGCCCTAGAACCCCTATCTTTCCGTAAAAATATATAACCGTCTACATGTACATGTAGCAAGAATGTCATATTGAAATTTGTAAAGAAGAAGTTTAACGAATCGAAATCGCTTAAAATGAAATAAATTTATAAGACAACACAAAGTACTACAATAATAGAAAGTAATGTATATCGTTTATCACTGCGTGTGAACAATTCCATTAGATTTTATTTACAATGTTTTAAATAATCAACGATAATATACGCACGAAAGTGTAAAACGTAAATATAACTATATAAATTTAATCTAAAGCACATATCTCACTACTAAAAGAATTAAATTAGAAATTAGAAGTCAGACCGAACACGTTTCCAGGCGACTTATTACAACTAGTTATATAATAGTAAAAAAAAATGTTAATTTGTAATTGGAATATTTTTAAATGATTTCATATCTTTAACTGACCAAACGTTGCTTCCCGATTTAACTTTAATGATACCACCATTCGACCAGACATTTCGATATCCGTATCTATTAGCACAGGAATTTAAAAGTTCATACCTTGTTTTTGTAAGGTCTTCTTTTTACCACAATTTTCGTTCCAGAGAATTTTTTTATTATTAAATAGATTTTCGCGATGTCGAAAATTATTAAACTTGATTAATACAGGACGTATTTTTCTCTTTTTTACCAATACGGTGACAGCGATCTATGGAGCTTGGTGGAAGAATAATATCCAACTTATCTTTACATACTGAGATTATTTTCTCTTCTAAATTTTCGTTGTTTTCTTCTGTCAATCCGAAAATACGAAGATTGTTACGTCTACCGTATTGCTTTGTGTTCGCCCATTAATTAATGAATTAAATAATTTGTATGTACCAGTCGATTCACTTTGATTTTGTAAAGAGTTCTGGTTTTGTTTCACATTTTTCAAATATGTATAATCCCATTGCATTTAACCACTTTTGCAATCCAGTTTTTTTCCAAGCATACGTTGGATTAGGCTTGGTAAGAATGTTATGGTATGAAACTAGCACGGAATTAGGCTAAACATTTAGAATTAATTTTTCAGTTAATAATTTTTTCATATCATCGTGATAAGTACCTGACTTCGATCTCGATTTAGAAATTATAACAATGCGTTTGTCTTTTTTAAACAAGAGCTTTAGCTCCCTTGCTATTGACATTGTACCATTCAATGCAACTTGAATGTGACTTGTGCAGATAAAGATTCAATTTGTGAACAATGATCCTGCCTTCACCAAATTTTTTCATTTTTTTCAGTAATGTAGTATGCTTTGATCTTACTGGGGAAGTTTCTAACAAGACCTTCCTGTTGTCAATGTTGTTCTGCTATTTGAAGCCTACCTTTATAATAAGACAACTGCTTAACTTTTTTTTTAATGGATATTTTCATCAACAGCTGCAAACACCTTTTGCACTGTTTTGTTTTTGCTTTGAATGTAAACATCATCTTACGATTTCTTCAACACACCTGTCGATGGTGGATTTAGGATGCTGGCTTGTTTTCCGAGGTAAGTTAAACTTATTTTCTCTAGGTTTTGATGAACTTTCCTTAGCAATCTCTTAAATTGTTTTGGTGGAAAGACCCGTTGCTTCGGCTGTTCTTTTAAACAAATAATTTCACAATCTCGACTGTGAACAACAACCCCACTCATGTTTAAACAACCGACCCTGATGAAATGATAAATTTTGTGTTGAAAAAGGGAAAGCAAATATAAATTTATGACTTGAATAGTACGGTTTTCTCCGAATATGTACTGGTGAACAGGGTCTATACATACTGTTCATTTGTGAAATAAATTCAGTACATATGCAAATATAAAATTATAGTTTGAATTATTATTTTATCTGTACTTGCAATTGACTTAAAATAACTTGCGTATGATTTCGAGTCCCCCTCTTTTATTTGTAAGAATGATTTGCTTTCATGGGACGATGGCAAATAATGTTTGTACAAAAATATAATTATCTGAGGCTCTAGGTCACAAAAATTTGCGCACCCTCTTTCCTGGTCTAAGGCCTTAACACAGAAAAATAAACTCCTTAACGTAGCGACCATTACCCTTTGCTGCATTAATTTATCTGTCTCAACTAAAAAACTAAAGAAGGGTTTACACTTTCTAAACAAAGGCTAGTTTGTACATTTACAAAAACAGTTTATAATTTTAACATAAAGAACATCTGTTCAAAACTCTTATCAAAGTCAATCATTTTACATTCTTGTAATTCTGTGTCAATGAAAATGAAATTGAACTTGTGATTATCAAATGCCAACATAATTCAGTGGTAATGGTTGAGTTAGCTAATCCTATTTCCTTTTTTCTAAATACTGTTCGACAAGAGTGTTTGCCGTGATACTTTATCTTAACCTCTTATTAGGGAGTTATTGCAAAAAGTCTTTAAGGTTAAGCCTTATTTAATACAGCCGTACTTTAATAAGGAAAGACGTTATTTTTGACGCCAACAATTGAGTTATTGCACACCATTCGCACAGTATACATTATTTCTAACCTCAAATTTATGTTCTAAACTTGTTTCATTGTGTAGGTACTTGTGACACTTGTTGGCGGTTTCAATCTTAAAACATCCAACCTTGATTCAATGGATGAAATTTTAGAAGCTCTTATTCTTGGTGAAGCGGGAGATGATGATATTGAACTAGCTATATTGCATAATGTTATCATTGATCGTGAAGAAATAGGGAACGAAAGGGCACCTTTTAACATTAATGCTCTAAACGATGAGGAAGTGGTGTCAAATTTTCGGTTCAGAAGAAGACCTTCCAAGGTTACTTAATGTTTTTCATATACCGGATGTAATTGTGACGGATACGAGGAATAGGATCGATGGTAAAGTGCTAAGATTAACATGTTAAATAATTGTTTATATGTATGCGTTTTGTTTTATTAGGATTTACAGCACTTCTTATTGTCCTTAAAAGGTTGGCATATCCCTGCCGATTAATAGACCTAAAAGCATTTTTTAATCTCTCGTCGCAATCAATTTCGCAAATTATAAAGACCACAATTGGCATAATGTTAAGGGAGAAAGGGAATCTTTTAGACAACCTTAATAATCTTCCATGGTTAAATCGAGAGAAAATGAGAGTTTATGCGGAAGTAAGTATGTAATACTTTTCTAATATTCATTGTTGGTAAGGGTGTATTTAAGATTGATACTTATGGGTATTAATGGGAATGGTTTATAAACTGATGTTACACACTTCTACACATAATGGGATTAGGACTAGTATTACAAGATGTATCTAATCATTATTGAAAGGTATAACATGCACAATTATTTTAGGCAATTCATAATATTGGAGGAGCAATTGATAATTGTTGGGGTTTCATAGACGGCACTACTCGTGGGATATGCCGCCCGACCATTGACCAAGAACAATACTACTCAGGACATAAAAATATCACTGTCTTAAATACCAAAGTGTCATTTGCCCTGATGGTATTATTGCCAGTTTTATCGGTGCATATCCAGGTCGACGACATGACGCTGCGATATTTAGGTAAGACAAAAATAAACAATTGTATAGTGATACCTTTATCATTTTGTTTAGTGTCATCATGTGTCTTGTTTTTACCTTCACATAATACTATAGAATTATATTGTCTTTGTAAAAGCCATTTCTAACTTAAAACATTTTGTTTCAGAGAAAGTAACCTATACAACCAGCTAGAACAAAAAGCTGTTTTGGCGAAAACGACAAATTTGTGATATACGGAGACCAAGGATACGGACTTTTGGAATTACTAATTACTCCATTTGCAGGAGCACCGAAAACATGCCACTAGACCATTTACATTTTAATCAATCCATGAAAGTGTTACGAGTTGCTGTAGAATGGGGCTTTTCGAAAGTTATATCTCAATGGGCATTTATCGACTTTAAAAAATCAAAAGCTGCTGCTGCAGGATTTAGAATTATTTTGTAAAGTGGCTGTTTTGTTAACAAATGCTCACACGTGTCTTTATGGTCATCAGGCATCTACGTATTTTAATGTTGTTCCTCCAATTTTAGAACAGTATTTCGGGAATAAGCACATTACAATTGTAGTTATAGATTATAAATAAAACTAAGTTCAAGTTAACATTATATATATTACATAGGTAACTAAATATATGCATATGTACAGATTGTCTACTTTTGCTTTAACAGGGACTCTATTAGTTGTTGTTGCGCCTGAATTATGTTATTGGTGACTTCTTTGTCGTTAATCATAATTTGCAGTTGTTGTTTCTGAAGCTCAAGTTTTCTCTTCTTTCTTCAATTTCTAATGCTAACTTCTCCTTATCCATCTGTAATCTTTGCTCCTCCAAATTCATTTGACGCTCTTGCAGTTCAATTTTTCGCTCCTCTACGTCCAATTCTCTGGTTCTAATTTTTGCTTCTCTTTGTGCCTTTTCAGTTAAATACATTAAGGAATGCTTTCTTAACGGTTCCCTTCTTCTTTGGCGCGATGGAACTAATAATTTGTTTCGATAAAATATTACAAAATATTAACCTACAAAATCTCGCATCACCCAAGGAATGCTATTATTGACTGAAATTTACAAAAACATATAATCACCTTTTCTACAATAGTCAAGACTTTAACATCACTATAGCATATATCCCCTCAAAATTGTTGAACATGGCCTAAATCAAAATTAGATATTTACCTAACACCTCTTTTGCTGTTTTACATTTTTGTAATTGTTTTTCTCCTGTAAATGGCTCAACAACGTCTTCTGGGCCTGCACCATTGGAAGACTGACCTGCAATTTTATTTAATTGAACAACAGCTCGTCATTTTAATACACAAAATGAAATCAAATTTGTTGTAGTAATACAAAAATACAACTTTTCTCTAATTTAACCTTCTTTGTATCATAATAGTTTACGAGATCCCAATGGTGACAAAGATAAAATAAACGATCTGTATACATTATGAAGTATCAACATCCACTTACTGTAATTATGGTCATCGACAGAATACCCAACCTCTTCTTCGTTTTGCACGTCTAAACACATTTCTTCCTCTGTGGCGATTTCATTTTCCTTATCATCAGAAAATTTAATAGCATAGTTTATCCGTGCTTCCTTACCCAATTCCAACAATTGACTTTCTCTTGAAGTTCTCTTTCTTTTCGCAGTAACAACAAAGTTGTGTTCACGACACAGCGAACTTACTTCCTGTAAGAGCGTGTCCTTCTCAGAACATGTGCCCTCAATTCCAGACCTAAAAACATGTTAAACTATTCTGCTCGCTGAATGTAGAGTCATTTGTATAAAAACTTTTTTCTTACCTTACATTATCAATTTTGTCTTTCTTCAGCCACAATTCGATAAGTAGGATTAAATGCTGCTTCAGAGTTCGTAGAGTGAAGCCTTTCCCCGTTAGAATTTCTACATTCCGCCTTAGTACATCCCATCCATCATCTCCAGGTACGAGAAATGGATTTTCTCTCACAAATTCTCTTAGAAGGACTAAGTCGTCATTATAAGTAAATCTGAGTCTTGCTTTTTGCATTTCCGCTGCTGGTACTCATATTATTGTTTTCCTTCTAAAATCACCAACGTATATAGAAAATGTTGAGGTTACGATTACTATCAGCTGACGCTATAAGGAAAATAACGTCATCTTAAATTCTTACCGTATTCAGTCGTTAATAAGGGAAGTCAGTATTTTATTAAGGTTCCCTTATTTGATAAAACTCTTCTGCGCACGCGTAAATGTCAAAATAAGGCTTGCGTTAATAAGGAAAATCACTTATCATGCGTGCAATAACTCCCTATTATCCCCATCGCAATGCTGATGTATGAGACAAACTGGTTACCTACATTTTTTTTAACTTTTTTTAGAACAGTTCGACATAGAATCTTAAATTGTTTATAACCTCCTTAGATATCAACTTCCACACCACTGTATGATCTATGGCCTACAAATCACTTAAGTAGAACGATTAGCTTTAAAAAAAATTCAAATGTTAGTTTATTCAAATGAACAAAGACGCTGCTTTGTTGATTATCATTTCTTTCTTTGTTGTGAGAGGGTCGGTGTCACCACCATGGACGCCATGTACTAAGATTAATCAAAATGTAATATTAGTAAAAACTGTAGTATGTAAGATGCCGACTGTGAACCTTTTCAACATTGCGAAAAAGCTGAGCACAATATTTCAAATTCTTGCGTTCGAGCTACCCTACATTGATGAGCTTCAACTAAAGCAAAACACGTCTATGTAGGCGTCGTTCATAATTCTGCAATTACCATTGACTACTGATACGGTTGGCAAGAATTGGAAATATTGCGTTAAAAATGTGCGTAACTTTTCCGCAATGTTGAAAAAATTCACAGCCCATATCTTAGTACAGATTTCTAATATTACATTTTGATGAATCCGAGTACATAGCAACTGTCACGATGCGTTGAAATACTGTAGCTAATTCCGGTGATTTCTACAAATATTACATTTTGATTTCTTCGTTGTATTTATACTTGATGTCTAAATAAAATTAGATCAGACCTTCACACCGGAGCAAAGTAATAATGTTGATCATTTTCTTCATATTTTCCTCTCCTTAAATTACCTTTTCTTCTTCTTATCCTGTTCTTATTCTTTTAAAATTATCTTTCTGCGCCATTTTAATTGCTACTTTATTAATGTTGATAAATAAAGGTTGTTATATGTTCTCCTTATTCACTTAATCTGTTTTATGTGCTCTGTAAGTTTATCTCACTCTTCTTTATGTATGTTAAAAGCGGTAGAATAATTTTTTTAAGAATTTATTAGTGCAAAGATAATTTTTTTTACTGAAATGAACATAATTTAGCAGTAACATCAAAATGGTACAATAAAAAAAAACAAACTTCAAAAAATTAACATAAATAATTAAAATAAAACGTTCTCTATTTTCATATCGCATAAGTGCTTTTGCCTGGTTGTTCGTCTTCTTGCAATCCAGTTGCCTTCTTAACATATTGAGGATTAACTTGTATTTCTTCGTCCATCGCCAAAATTTGTTTATCAAGATCCATGCATTGTTGTAATTGCGCTTCTAAACCCTTTAAAACTTCTGGGCCTCCGTACTTGTCTGGTTCGTCCCGAAACACCACCATACCGTCTTTTTGATTAATCGTCGCGTATATTTGTTTATCTTCTATCATATGCAAAATATAATTTTCGGCGTCGGTGGGGCCGGGAAGTCCTACTCTGCTCGCGACATCAGTTAAACTTAGCGTTAGAAACGTTTTGGTCAAACGTTGAATATTTTTTTTGTATAACACAGAAACGACCTGCTTTACCAAGCCTAAGTTGTGATCACGAGCAAAAACTTCGTTATGCTTATTAATTATCATATTTAATTCGGCCGAATTGTTTGAAGCGAAGGCATTCGTTAATTCGTGGTACGGTTGAGACAACGGCTTTATGAAACGATTAACAACTCTCGATGCGTATTTCGGAATAACTAAAATCTAGAAGAACAAAATTAAATCTTTTTTTTTAAGCGGCGCAGTACTTACTTTCCCGTGTAACAGTAACGAAACTAATATGTATTTTTTGTAGGCTTCTAACATTATGTGCGAGACTTCTTGAGCTGGCGTCGTAATAGCCACTTCAAAAAAGTATAAAGAACGATCTAGATTTCTAACAGCCAAATAAATCATGCCCCCATAATAATAATACAAAAGAAAGTATTTAGCGTCAAAATGAGATCCACTTTGTCCTTGGTTCGTCTAAAATAAACTTGCGTTGATCCAAATGTATGAATTAATTTAGTAAGTCTTACTTCCTGACAAATGCCCGTAATATCAATATCCAATATTTCTAACGCCGGCTTAAAGCATTTCGCCAGCAAACATAATTGGCACAAATCCGCGTGTATAGACGTAAGCTGAGAGTCAAATAATTGCAATTTCGATATAGCTTTTCGTAACAGTGATATTCCCTTCATTGGTTGTTTTGTTTCCATTAAATTTGTCGTTACTAAATGGCATAGTTCTGCAACTAATTCCGAGTTATTTTTATAATTGAGGTAGCAACTGAAATTGTCATATTAAAGATAACGCTCGATTTTGATGAAGCTTTTGAGCATCTGTGCGGTAGTACAACGATAAATTAATTTTAGTTTCAGAAAGAATTAAGAGGGAGGAAGAAATTCTTATTATAGGAACCAAGATGTTCATTCGAGGAAATGGGGGTACAATTTACTCTGAAGTAAAGATCCACTTTTCAAACTTCCACTAGAACTAGAAGTGACGCGTGGTTAACGTTTAGTAGCCAAAGTACGTCCGAATGAAGATGAGTGGTAACAACCTCATAAAAACAGGGTATAGCCGACTCCACTGATAGCCTTATGTAAGAATTCCCTTCCTAAAAAGGTGTCTGGTCTTCCAGGGTGAGAGTAAGAGACAAGTCAATTACCTCTAAATTTAGACGGATCAATGGTACAATGTAATAGGATATGGAAAAGGATTAACAATAAGTAAATAGAAGAGTTTATATTCCTCCTCATTAGAATATCAAGCCAAGAATGTGCTTAGCGTTATTAAGATATACAGTATGTCCCAATCTGAGTAGTATCAATTTTTATTAATAAAAATAGAGGTTCGGTTAAATCGGCAATGTTGTACAAATTTTCATGCCGATCTGTTCCGAAGATATCCGGAAAAAAACAAAAACTGCCATTTTGGAAAATATCTATTATTTCACTTATTAGGACAGCTACTAAAAAATGTTCATACAAACGTTTCCGCACTAATGAAGGCAAACTGTAATCTATTTTCAAAAGATTATCGCAAGAATGGTTTTGGAGATAGTAACTTTCTTATTTTAAATGGACACCATATTGGATTTTTCATAAATAACTTCTACTCTTTTTTCTGGTTTCAATGATATGTTTCAAATACAAGATCTTGATAGGCCGGTTATTATATATTATCTGGCGAGCCATGAAAACAAATGAACTTCGATGATTGTTCAAGTTGTCACTTTCGATTGAATAATATTTGAAATCAATATTATTAGTGATTCAATAGATGAAATTTTCCAATGGCGACCTTTTCACTAAACGGACAATGAAACAAAAGTTGCAGGGTCGATAAAACAATTGCCTAATATTCGACAAAACACATTGAATCCGAAACGACAATTCGGAAAGTACGAATCATCACTTCATGAGATGCGTTTGATAAAACCAACATTTTCTGCCGTTATATTAACAACCCATTCTTCTAGGCAGATAATCATCCGGCCGTAGAGTTTGAGCAACGTGTAATTTATACGGAATGAACCTGTTTTCTTAAAATTGATTGATTTTTTAATATTAAGTGGAACTTGTCGACACCTTCTAGTTAGCTGGTAGGCATTCTTCCTCAATTAAAATTGTCTCGTGTCTGGGTTTTTTAATGATCCATATCGTTTCGGATTCAATGTGTTTTGTAGAATATGTTCAATCAGTTTTATTGATTTCAAGTAATCGGCAATCTAAAACTTAAAATGCACTGATAAGATATTAAGATATCAATTTTTTTAAGCCATATTCGAGGTTTGTCAAAAAATATAAATTTTGCTCAAGATTAAAGTACCATTATTTTGTACAATACAGAAGAATGGTATAAAGAAAAGTTGTTTTGAATTCAAAGTTATATCTAAATATGAAATTACAGTCATTTAGGTCTGGTCTGTTCACCTCCATTTAACTTTATCAGTCGGTTAACTACTATGGAAACACAGTTATACCGAATGTATTCCTCTTATTTGATAACATTTCCATTTGTTAATGTTTTTGAACAATCTTGTAATTTAAATACATAATGAATGCATAATAATTATTTATTTTAGAAATAGGAAAATCCGTACAAAGAATATGTAATAAACAAAATCACATATTTATACAGAAAGAAACATAATTAAATTTTTTCTAATTCCAGACTGTTAATTTGATATAACAGCATCTAATTGATAATTGAAAAGTCACTTGTGGCCGTTAAGAATATATAATAATAAATTAATGAAAAACTCCATGCCAACACAAATAAAGTAAGATTTTAGGATTTTTTGTCGAATTATGCGAGACCCTGGTTTGTTTCGTTTTCCTTCTCAAGGAAGTAATTTTTCTATGTGATTACGAAAAATCTTGTAAACGACACACGGCTCGGTTGATTTATAAAATCTAGGCTTCGCTTCACTACGCCTTGATCTCACAAACATTCAACCTCGCCTGTTAATTGCTACATATCAGCCTAATGTCGTTAATAACTATAATTCAATCTACTAAAGCTTCGATCAGCATCAGGTTTGCAACGCGTATTCATGGAAATTCTACAATTAGAAACACATATTCTAATGACTGTGAATTTTTAACGTAAGAATATCCACCTTCAATTGCTAAAATAATTAATCATTATACATTCATTACGTATTTAAATTGCAAGATTTTTCAAAAACATTAACAAATGAAGAATTCGGTATTCGGTATACAATAACTTTTTTCAAAAAACTTAAATAGATACACTGTATGTCTCAAAATTGTGAAACAGATAGATACAAATAGATAGATAAAAATTAATTCCGAGTCCTAGATTTCAATATGAACAATGAAATGAGCGAGTAAGATGAAGAAGGTGCCTGAACATGGTACAACGTCGGCAGATATTACAAAAACCTGTTCAAAACAACTGAGTTTAAAATCTTCGAACGTGCACTAAAACGAAGCACATTCCAATCGACCAGATTACCACATCGTTAGTCCTAAATTGTCCTCGAATTAGGTTTGCGGTTATGGCAATAATTTTCAAATGCCAAAAAGTTTAGTGAGAGACACGGGCTGCAATTCGACTACAAAATTGCAGTTGAATTGCAGCCCGTGTGTCTTTTACCCTTAGAAAGGAACCAAAAAGTGAAATGATATTTAATAGGCAATATAAACATTTTATTCATTTTCAGAATCTGATTCAAAATTTTCAGACCACCAATCATCTTTTTGAACCTAATTCTACCGAAGAATTATACCCTTAATCGTTAAGTTTCCCATTACTTTTTCCAGTTTCTAGCAATTACGAATACTAGAATCCCACATTTCAAACGACTCGCGTATAATCAATTCAGGTGATAGAATTATTAGCGTGAACCAAAAGTTAGTGCTTTTTTTGTTTAATTTTAGTTTTCAAAATTGTCTGAACTTAATAAAGTTGTTGTATATGCAGTATTGTACAGGTTTGGCACAATTTTATCCGGGTATACAAAGTATTTATAAGAAAAACAAATCACAATAGCATTTGAGTTGAATTTATTAAATTCTCCAAACTTGTAGTTATAGGGTAATTACCACTGTAAGGATTCTTTCAGGTGGAGAAACGAATTCAAAGACCCTGGTTTCAATTTGCCGACGTTTCGTCCGACCTTTGCAAGCTTTTTCAAGACTTCGAAGCTTATAAAACGATGGCATGTTGTTTCTTTACTGTGTTTCTCGTTTACTGTAATACATACAAAAGAGCTGGTTTTGTGTCTTCCACAATGGCAGCGATCGGTTAAATCGCTACCCGTGCGAGAGAAACTGCGCAAGCGCTAATGTTTAATTTTAAATAAAATGCTAACTAAGTTCAATTAAGAAGAAAAAAAAAAAAAAAATAAATATATAAACATTTTATTTAAATTATAAAAAAAAAAAAAAAAAAAAAAAAAAAAAAAAAAAAAAAAAAAAAAAAAAAAAAAAAAAAAAAAAAAAAAAAAAAAAAAAAAAAAAAAAAAAAAAAAAAAAAAAAAAAAAAAAAAAAAAAAAAAAAAAAAAAAAAAAAAAAAAAAAAAAAAAAAAAAAATAAAAAATTACAGTTCAAACCATTTGACAAATGCATATGGGTATTAAAGAAAACAAAAGATTGCAGTATTGTTGAAACAAGCTATACAAACTTTTACTACGAAACAAAGCACAACTAAAAAAAAATAATATGAATGTCCATATACAGGGTGATTCACGTTCATAATTCATTAGAAGTTTTTGGAGAACGGAAAAAATATCGATTTGAAATTTTTATGGCGATTATGGTACTATCTAAGCTATTTTTCTAAAATATTTTCAACAAACTGTAACTTTCAGTTTTAATTTTTTTTAAATTTTAATTTTAAGTAAAATTTTGAGTAAAAAACGGGTACTGTGTCTTATACCTAAAGTTAAGTTTTTTTTTAATTTTTATTTTAAATAAGACCTCTATTTTTTGGGCAAAGAAATCGAAAATTAAAAATTCTTTTTAATGATATAACTTTTCCCATACCTAAACTTAATAGTTACTTAATCTGTCATTCTTTCACTGAAAATTGCAAAAGGTCAATTAAGTCAATTTTTCTTAGTATAAGCATTCAACATTGCACATTATTAAAAAAAACTAACTGTATTTAGTTCTAAACTGAGCCATATTAAGTCGACGACGTCACGACAGAAAGGCGTAAGCGCCTAAATAGAAATAGTGAGATTTTTGCGTTACTTTGTAGTACTAGTTGGAGTCTTTTAGTTTTACTGGATAAAAGGGTTTAACCGGCAAAAATTCGTAGCGTGAATAATATGAGTTTAAAACTTTGTAACCGCCACTACTCATGCGCGTCAGTAAGCGACAATCTTCCTTAGTGGTGAGTTGTATACGCTAAGATTGAAAAACGAATAAAATTAGAAAGAAGTAAGTACGTTACAGTAAATCATTTTTGATTAGTAGTTTTTTTAGTCATTGACACTTATTTTTACTAGTAATAATTATTCAAAATTTGAATTTTATAGTGTCGCTTACGAATTTTTTTGCTTGTCTTATTTAGATGTTGTCCCGAGGGCAAAAGATCCGGGATATGGCATTGAATAGTCTACTATCTGATAAAAATCAAAGTACCACTAGTATTACTTCAGAAAATCAAACTCTTATAGAAGCCTGACAGCACGATGTCCTTATAGGAACTGAATTTGTAGCAGAAGAAGATTTTATACAAAATTTGTACTTTGAAGAAAAGACTGAATTACAGTTCCAACTGACTTATAATAAAAGCTTGTAGATTATTCGGACATCAAAGATAGCAATCAAGAAAACAACATATTATTTACATTTAATCATACCGATCTTGAAACAGAACAAACTAATGTACAGTTTCAACACAATGATATTACAGATTCTGAATCTGTATATAACAAACATTTCAAACTCAGGGTATTATCTAGACAAAAGTGACAATATTGTTTATTCAAGGTCTACTTATTCCGGAAGTTCTACCAACGATTCATCTTCTTCTAGTTCCGACTTAGAAATAAATAACAGATACAAACGGAAAAAGAAAAAAACTAGGTTAGAACATCAAAAGAAAAGAAGAATTTCAGGAAAAAGTTACTTTAACTATAAAAATAAAATTGTTAACAAAAAAAAAACTTTTACCAAATCCATACCTCAATAAAAAATGTTCCGGAGTCAGATAGAACGGAACTTGAAAAAAATGACTTCCTTGAACATCAAAAGACCAAAGACAGTGCAAAGCAATTGTTCTTGGCGGAACAAAGTAGATCTGATTCCGATGGACACCTTGTAGTTTCTTTTGATTTGCAAAAGGTTCTGGTGACCCCACATGGGCCAAGTATGATGTTCGGATTTACAAGAAAATATGCTGTATACAATTTTACTTTATACGAAAGCAAATCGAAAAATGCATTTTGTTACGTTTGGGGAGAGAAAGATGGAAAAATTGGTGTAAACGAAATATGCAGCAATTTATATTTTTACCTTACTAAGCTAGATGACGAGGGAAAATATAAATCATTATCACTTTTCTGCGAAAACTGTCCAGGACAAAATAAAAACACTATTTTTTGAAGAAATCAAAATGAATACAAGAAATAAAATTAACATACATATTTAGTGGCAGGTCACACTTACATGCCTGTGGACAGTGTACCGGGTGGCCCACTAAGAAGGGCAGCTTGCTATATCTGGAAAAGTGGAAGTCGTAAGAACCTGGAGCAAAAATTTTATTACTAAAGTGGCTAAGAGAAATCATTGGAAATGATTTTCGTTACTACGGTGCCCCCCAGAGGGCGCATTTCACCTCTTAATTACAAGAATCAAGATTTGTACGGATTTTGAACAGTAAACATAACTTAGAATTTCATGTGTTTTAAAGCTAATGTAAGATTGATACTTTTGTTTAATGACTTTTACCATATCTCTTAAAATAAAGTAGTGGGGGGCGATCATCAATGTCTTCTAATAAATTTAAAACGGCTAAACGGATTTCAACAAACTTAGTGTCCTTGAAAAGGGTATTTCAGAAGGTATTAGACGTGCTATTAATGTAAGTGTTTTTCATTGGGGGGGGGGGGGGGGGGGGGGGGGGGGGGGGGGGGGGGGGGGGGGGGGGGGGGGGGGGGGGGGGGGGGGGGGGGGGGGGGGGGGGGGGGGGGGGGGGGGGGGGGGGGGTTTTACTGCGAATTTTACGTAGAATTCGAATATATAAAAACATATAGTGTCCCCTATATCCTGTAACGATGGTCCTGGGCAATAGCAACACAACTCAAAATACAGGGTGGCCCATTAGTGCGAGGAAGGTGGATATTGAGTTAGAATAAAAACTTTCGCAATGAAAGTTGTGCAAATCAATGAACTGCACATTTTAAAATTATTTTCGTTTATACAGGGTGTTCCATAAAAGTGCGACATACCAAAGTTATGTTTTTTAAATGGAACCACCCATTTTTATTACAAATTTGTATTCCTTGGGAAATTCTAATGTGAGTTTATGCATTATACATAGTGTCTAAAATGGAGGGTTTTCGCATTATTTCAGTTTTCCGGAAAATTTGACTTTTTGAAAAATTAAATAACTCAGTTATCCTGAACATTAGACATTACATGTGCTAACCTACAGTTGGTTGTTTACCTTTCCAACCTCATTTTGGTTAAGTAATCAGTTATTTAAATTGAACTTTCTAATTCATGGATAACTTGATTTTTCTAATGGCCATAACCTAATTTTTATGTGGTGTTGAACGTAGAATCTCCTAAGCTTTCTAATGATGAGATGGTAGGTATCTAACTCTAACCTTATCATTGAAATGCTTATGAAATTCCACGTTCAACGGCACTTAAAAAATTAGGTGGTGGCATTAGAAAAAATCAAGTTATCCATGAATTTAGGGAGTTCAATTTACATAATTGATTACTCAAAACTTACCAAGGTTAGAAAGGTGAACAACTTAGCACATGTAATGCATATTAAAGCTACGAAATCGCAGTTCGATAAATTCCAGGGTAACTGAGTTTTTTAATTTTTTCGAAACGTCCATTTTTCTGGAAAAAGTGCAGTAATGCGAAAACCCTCCATTTTTAGACACTATGTATAATGCATAAAGTTACATTAGAATTTCCCAAGGAATCCAAATTTGTAATAAAAAATGGGTGGTTCCATTTAAAAAAACATAACTTTGGTATGTCGCACTTATATAGAACACCCGGTATGAACGAAAATTATTTTAACATGTGGAACTCATTGATTTCACAACTTTCATTGCCAAAGTTTTTTTCTAACCCCAATATTTTCCGAGATATCCACCTTCCTCGCACTAATGAGCCACCCTGTATATTGATTTTCAAGAAAGTGAGTTAAATAAAATTAAATAAAAATATGGAAAGTGACCAGTACTCTTCAGTACCCCATGGTCAACAACAAAAACATGTTGTTCCCGAAAATCACCATTTTGGTTTCCGAATCTGATCATCAAGACCTTCCCGAACAGCAAGAAAAAAAATTGTAAATTTAAAGGGAACTATAAAAACAGGCATAGCATTTTTTTATGATACTTTTTTTAATGAATTGGGAAGATTTTCTTTTTTTTTTATAAGCTTATACAATTGTTTAAAACGGAAAAACTCTTCCACTGTGGTTCTACATCGTGTATATTCTTTATGGATTATTTTTATCAATTCGGATGACGAACATGTTCACTGTCGGAGTCCCAACACTACTTATTTTGATTTGTTTGTCAAGTCTTTAAAACCAAAAAATGAGTAGTAACGTATTTCTCTTTTAAACTTTTTTAGTTATGCCAATCTTTACAAAAAACAGTACATCGAGTCACAACGGTTCGATCACATCTGAGAAATGAGTCGATATTTAGTAAAACTTACAATAAATTGTCAATTTTGATTAACTATAATTGTCTAAGGACAACAACACAAATTGGTCGAAAGCTGAACATGCATTATGTCGTCATTGCACATAAAAAAGGAACATTATATGCAACATAATCTAGTTTTAAACTTTGAATTATGTCGTTATTGCAGAAGACCATCGATATGATATAGATGACAATGCCATCTACATCAAGACAACACATCACCAGAAAATTCATCAATTTGATAACACCTACTTCTTTCAAAAGACCTTTACACCTAGTATGTAGGTACATTCTATAATCGTGCTGAAATGTGTATGAACCATAATACAGACTTTTGACCAATAATGTATTGTTTCTAAAATAATGCTGAGGAAGGAAAATACTAAAAAAAAAGAAACGACTAGTTTCTGCAGACAAAGAAAAACATTAAAGAACTAGAATTCTTGTAATTCTTCCACTTCCAGCTTATAGTTCAGACCTTCCGTCTATTTATCATCCAAGTGGAGGTATACTTACATTATGAAGTAAAATGACACTTGTCCTTTACCTTTAATAGAGAGCTTTCGAGGACAAGGAATGTACCAAGGTAGAACCGAGTAACTCGCTGATAGATTACTTCAGACAATACATTCGCCCTTCACCTTGAAAAGGTTTTTATAAAATTACTTTAAAAATTGTATTAAAACAACACACAAGCTTTTGGTTCAGCCTAATATTGGAAATATGTACCGATTTAGTACTACAAGCAAGCAATAAATTAGAACAAAGTATTTTGAAGTCAAATTAAATTTTTTGGTGATATTATGAAATAATTTTAAGAACCGAAATAATGGAATTAATTCGCTCAATCTAGAGAACAAATTAAGGTCTTTTTCTTGAAAAACCTCTAGATGTTTATATTGTTGATGATGTTAAGATTTATGAAAGGCGTAGAAAAATTTAAAATGTTTATAACGCCAATCTTAAGTCTATATACGTACACATATCTGGCGCCAGCCTAATCTGCTCTCCGTTACAATTTAAAAATAAATTCTTTAGCTTGATTAAACCTAGTCTCGTTTGTCGTATTTACAAGAGGCAAATTATACTTGGCATTTAAACGCACAGAACACCAAGCGAAGTGCTGTTGTATATCCAATGTCTCGAGCACATTATCAAGATGTTGGCCGTTTTTAATTAGAGTTTCGTTGGTTTTACTTAAATAATCGTACAAGTCCCGATAATTACCTACAAAAGAACTGGCAATCAGGAGTGTGGTTGTATCATAATAGGATTTACCTTGCGAAGACAATGTTCTTACTGTATTCACAAACTGTTCCAACGCTGATGCCATTTATGAATTTTTTTGTGGAAGAGGGTTTATTGAAATTTGTTACTAATAATGTAAAAAGCTTGGTATTCTGCCGGTGCGATGAATGTCATTTATGGAGTTGTTGATCGCTTTTTTGACAATTTAAATCTTGTGAAGTTGTCGCTACCGTTACTGCCAACTTACGAAATTGTAATCAGAACTGTATACAGAGTGTACAATTGATGACATTTTTAAATTGATGTATACTATAAAAAATAAACTAAAATATATTGTAGTACAATGTTTTATAAAAACACTACTAATCCAACGATAAGTGTTGCGACACCTGGGTGTCGACTCGTGTAACGTACACGTTTTACTACTAATCCATTTGGAAACTATGCAATTTAAATTTTGTTATGATAGTTTAAAACAAATCAATACTATTACATTTCAAAAGTATTTCAATTGATACACTATTGTAAATGTAAATTACTGGTAATTTTTTCGTACTGTACGACAAATTAAAATGTAAACAACAATATTAACAACCGTATTGTGAACAGTAAAATGATGATTGTTGAAAGAAGTTTAAATTAAACAAATTATGTAACATAACTTTATCAACTTTTGTTGTTAGTTACACTTAGGTATAGAGGCTATAGACGATTGTTATAACAAAATGAGTATTTTTATTAGTTGAAGTTAGGCATTATTTCACTTCACTTCATTCTTTCTAAACAAATAAGGTCTCTTGTATTTTTTAGTAGGATTAACGATTTTTGAGAAAAATAATGTTTTATTAAGTACATCGTATGAATCATGTAGGTTAGAATTTTAGTCGAATTTATCTAGTAGGCGGCTGTCATATTAGTATTTTTATTGGAAACGTTATTTACTAAAAACAAATTATAAATTATTAAATAAAATCAAATCAAATGTTGAAAATGGCCACCTTTAGCCAATATACATGACTCTAGACCAGTGGCGGCCCGTTGTCAACATACTGGGAGGTCAAAAATTAATTTAAAAAATAGGCATACTTAAAAAAATATACTCAAATGCACCGCAAAATTTTATACAATCTACAATTTTGTTCAAAATTGTCTAGCTGTGTACGAATATCAACATGCCCTACGGTTGCAAAATTTACCAAGCATTTTATGTGTTCTGCAGACGAAGCATGTTTTGTTATTTTCTCTTTTAAATGTTTTAAATCGCTTACACCGGATTTGCATCATAGCGAGTCTGACGAGTAATAATAAACAAACAAAACAGTAAAATACGTTTGATACTTCACAGCCACATATCCAGTCAGCTAAATCGTACATTACCTTGCGAAAGTTTCGATGAACATCTTTATTTTTGTCTTTGCTAGTTTGTCGTAAACTTAGTTCTGGCAAAGGACGACTATTTGCCATGAACTCAACTAATTCTGTAAAATTAACACGCGAACCAAAAATAGTATTTTTACATAACAACGCAACAACAGTAAAAAATATCAATATAAATTCTTAAATTGATTTAAAACACGCGAAAATCGAATCAAAAATCGAGCGTAGGTGTACACCCTATTCGAAGCCAACGTAAACTGCGGGACCCGGTTTATGACCCAAAGTAGATTATTGCTACGGACGTTTGCGTTTATTCGGGCGCTGCACGTTTTTCGAGTTTTTCCTGGTAGAACTAATTCAATGAGGACAATTTGCACCGCCAGCCCAAAGTTGAGAAGGATAAATTACGAACGCCGGCCGATAAATTTTAAGTTATTATACTTGCGACTTGCGACTTTTGCGAGTAAATTACCTATTTTAATAAAACACGTAATAATTAATATTTTTTAAATAGTCAAAATTTTTGGGAGGTCATTGACCAAATGACCCTATGGACAAGCCGCCACTGCACAGCGGCGCATTGATCCACGTATGCGGTCAAAAGTTCCAGCGAATCATACATTTTTTCAAAAATTGTTGATCCTACGAAAAAATACAAAAGAGATTATTTGTTTAGAAAGAATTAATTTTTAAATAATAACATATTAAACAGAAAAAAGTTCAGAAAAAACAAATTTTAAGAAGTGACTTTTCTCTCTCTCGAACTCTACGAGAATATCACAAAAATACTCATTTAATTTTTTCGATAGCAAGATATGTACGCTAATTTTAAATTTTTGTTTAAAAAAAATTCAAAACAGTTTTTTTTTATGAATTTTTTTATATGGAAGATCCACATTATTTATCGACAAAGGATTACCACTTACATTTTTTTCCACTTATTTATTTACACCATGTATATTTTATGTGTCAATATGCGATTATGTTTTTGTGTAAATAAATTCTTGTTCATAATTATATGTATATTTTTCTATTTATATCTATTAAAGTAGTTGTAACATTGTAATGTTATTAAGAGGTAGTTTTTAAGAGTTAAAAAGTTGGAAAGTGAAATTAATATTATATTAACATTCTTAATTTAAAACAGTGTGATAAATTGTTTCATTTTTTAGTGTCATAAACAGGGGTTGATGTTTTTAAGATTTATTTTAAGCAGTAACATTTTTTAATTAAATCACTTTGATGACATTAATTTTTTTTGTTAAATAATTTTATTTTATAAAGCCATCATGGGGGTTAATTTTTAAAGGTTGAAATATTTTGTAATAATGTTCCAAAGCATAAAACATTTATTATTCAACATTTTGCAAGTTATTTAAACAAAATTTCACTCACTTTAAGTTGGAATTTTGGGGTAATTTTCACTCATAAAAAATAAAAAGCGCCCATTGGGATACTATAGATTACTTACACCATCAAAAAGATGGTCCTTTGGATAAATGCAATCTGTTAAATTTTATGATTTTAGAAGTTATAAAATGGAATTACAAAATGAGATATTTGATACGTTATTTTGACGACGTCGTGATAAATATAAATAAATAATAGTTTTTTATGTATCAAGGCACTAAAGTTTGATTTTTCATGCCAAATGTGTTTTAGTTGCAGAGGGGACAGCCGAGGCAAATAAAACAAGTGAGTCATGAAAATGAACTTTAGTGCAGAGGTACATATTATATTTTTTCCGGAATCCCAGAATTTGAACAAAATCTGACAATTTTATAACATTCTTTAACTAGCAACTGTAATCACCTGTTCTCTTTTTACGTCAAATGTTTCCACCGCGCATGCGCGATTCTAAAATTTACATACATTTTACACATCTCTACCGGCGAAAATGTGAACTTGAAAATCGTACCTAATGAATTACTTTAGTGCCGATTTTATTTACTTTACTGCCGATTTTTTTGTACTTTAGTGACGAGATTTCGGAAAAATAAATTAATATAGCTAATCATTGATACCGTCTTAATTGTATATGTATAAGGTTATGGATTATTTATTCCAATTGATAAGAAGTTGTAGTAGCAGAAAGTTAATATGTAAAATTTATTATCGTGATTTTAAAATGTTTTAAAGTGACATATGTTATTCAGAATCTCATTATCTTTTATAAATATTATTTATATTTTTTGTGCTCCTGTAGTTATCTTCTATGCAATTTCCTTTCTTTTCTTTTTGGTAATATTTTGTTTTTGTTAACTCTTTTCCTGCTTTTATAGTGTTTCTTTTGACTATTTCGTTTCCTATCTTTTTTTTTGTTTCAACTTCTACTGCTGATATTATTCAATTGTTTTTGTACTTTGGTTTGTCAAATGTTCTTAGTTTTTTCTTCACTTCATAGTCTTCATACATTTTTTATTTTGTCGTCTTTCAGCTTTAGTATTTTTTATTTTATCTTGTTTAGTATTTTGTTTAATTGTTTTTTATTTTGTATTACTTTTTTTATTATTTCCATTAAAACTGCCGACTTATCTGCATCGTCTTGCAGTTCCTACTGTAAAGCGTTTCAGTTTTCTACAGTGTGGGTTTCGCAATGTATCTTTTGTACTCCATACTATTACAATATAATAATTAATACACAAGTTCCATTTCTCGGAGGGTCGGCTTTTCTTAGTACATATTATTTTATATATTTATAATTCTACCTTACATTTGTTTCTTTGGCTTTGTCACCAATAAGAATTCTAACTCTAGTTTGATAACTCTATTATTTTTATTTTATATTCTTGTTTTATTTTGTCCGTTATACAATATAACAAATTACAAAAAGCTCCTAAGTTTTTACAAACGCAATTTACTTTACATTACCTTTTTGTATTTTAATATTTATGTCTTGTCTTGTCTTGGCATGGTTGATGGACCAGGAATGTCCTTGTACCCCGTCATCTTGAGGGATGTGGTTTGCAACAGAAATTTTAAATATTGTTTCTGTTGAGGGGGGTAATACTTAAATACTTAAATACTTTTGTATTTATCTTCAATAAAAAATAGTATCGTAAGCGATAATTAATCGGTGTCGCCACCTCATGGTGTATCTGAAAACTGAAAATAAAATTGTAGAAATCTGTAAGGATAGTCTGAATTCACTGCTGACACCAGATTACTTCACATCAGTTGTTTTTTATCGAGGGTGATGGCGTTCTATGTATATTCGAAAGGGCGACCAATTCCTGCACTTATCCCTGTCATTACAAAATGTTTCAATATTTTTAATCAAAATTGCAAGACTGTAGTTCATGGTATAAATGATAGAACTGGTGTAACCGTTTTTTGGTAACTTAATGAGGATATCACAGTTGGCACCGGTTATTTCATAGCTAAAGCCGTCCAAACAAGTGTTTAAAGACGGAAAGCAACTCATTTTCTGCACCTGTCTAGTAGTATAATCTTTTGGTAGTTTCACTTGGAAAGTTTTCCAGAAGTTTTGAAAATTGGGAATTTAATGATTTCGATGTGCTCTTTCCGAATTTCTCTTAGCCGCTCGCGCCGCCATATTAGAAAAATGACGATAAAAAACATTAAGAAAAACTTAAGAGCAATGGAAAGACGCATGCTTATAATGGGAGATAGAAAAACAAATAAATGGGTGAGACAATAAACATATGTAGAAGAAGTTCTAGACTTGGTAACAAAATGCAAATGAAGCGAACTACAGTTAGTAAAATGGTCTTATAATATCGCTAAAGTAGCTGAAAAACAATTGCTGAGGAAAATCTGATAGAGAAGTTTAGTGTAATACAGAGGATACCTATTTCCAAAGCTCAATGAATGAGGGTTCAACGAAGAAGAAGAAGACTATCGTTTACAACATATATTGTGAACTACTATTGATCTCAGTCCTTGCAATAGACTTTCACAAATAAAACAAATTACTTTCTTAAAAGTTATGACTGTAAAAATGCAAAGAACCCTATAAAACAACAGATTTATACTGATTATTAAGGCAAAATACTTCTGTTGGGCACTGTCGACAGTTGTTTTTCAGAAAGAGTGAGAGAAGTCCAATACTAAGACTACGCGTCTTTATACTTTTGAAGCAGTTTTTTGGTGGCGTAGTAAAATATTTTTGTCAATATTCAAAGAACGCGTGTTGTATAATGCTTTGTGGCACTAGAACGGTGAAGCTATTGATTTTTCAGGTAAATTTTTGAAAACCAAATGACTGTAGTATAGAAAGACTATTCTTAAATCAGCGTTTGTATTTAAAGTACGCCCTCCGACAAAAATAAAGCCCAATCTCGAAATATGTTTTGTAAAAAAAGTCTATGCTTTGGACATCCCTACGACGTAAAGATATCTGAAGACCGACTTGAAACGCCATTAGAATAATTATCCAAAATTTTGTAATGTAAATAAAAACAGAAATAAATCATGTAAATAAAATTGCAGAAATCTATAGATAGTCGGATAAATAAACGTTTTTAACGTTTTTTAGTGAAACCAAACAAACATTAATTTCCGTCAATTTTTTGGTTATATTTATAATATATTTCAATGCAGAGTTCTATGCCACCATGCGTTATTTTGCAGTACTTGTTTACATAATTAAATAAATTCAATTCCATTGCATGCCCAGATCAATTTTCTATTTGAGCAATTGTTAAACTATTATATTCAAATATATGTCATTAATGATTGCACTACCGTCATTGATTATACAGGGTGTCCCACCGGGAACGCCATCGATAGATTATAGGAAAACTGTACATGGGAAAAATTTGAAATTTTGGTAGTAAACTAACATTGATGGGGCCAGTTCCGCTAAAATATTTTCAAGATGGTGGCCCTTCCGGTTATACCGGAAGTAGGTGTCAACTTGCTTATTTTAAATGGAACACCCTATATATTATACTATTTTTGAAGTTTGCACAAAATTCTAGACACATTTTGTGTATAATGTCCTATACTTGAGTCTAACTGTTTTGAACTTATTTTGAATTTTATGTCAAAAATGACGTTTTCAGGCCTAAACAAAATTATAAAATTTTCCTATACTAATGCCTTTATTATTTTATTGGAATGGGTTTCCTTGTAGCAGGGGACCTATTTTAGTAGGCTATGTCAATATTTTGATAATAAATTAATACAGGGTGATCAAAAAAAGGATTAAAATTAAATTCAAAAACACGTCAAAAGTCATTTTTTTAAATGCAAGCACCCTGTTTTTATAATTTTATCTTATTTAGTATCAAAAATAAAGTTGACTTGGTACAAGGTTGTCTATTAAAAAAATTTATGGTTTTCGAAATATTGGCAATTTAACTTTTTTTTGTTGCACAAATGCTATTGTATTTCTTTTAATATGAATGGTTATTTCTAGTTGGCCATGATGGCGTTAGAAAACAATCATCTGTCAAGGATATGTCAAACTGTTAAAAATTTTCAATAATCATGCCGGGACGCTTAAATTATACAAACGAAGATTACTTAAATTTATTTATTATTTATGGACAATGTGATAAAGTTATATCAAGAACATGTGTTACATTTGCAGCAAGATACCCGCAAAAACAGAAACCATCACCCAAAGCCCTTAAACGAATAATAGAAAACTTCAAAAACTTTGGATCCGTTAAACCAAATGTACAGAGAAATAAACCTGTCGTTAATAATGAAAATTTTGAAATTGCTGTTTTGTGATATTTTGCTGCATATCCAACAATGTCTGTAAGACAAGCTGCATTGGAGTCTGGATTAAGCAAATCGTCAGTTCAAAGAATATTACGCAAACATAAATTTCATCTGTATTCATTTTCCATGGTTCACCATCTAAAAGAGACTGATTTTTCAAAGAGATTGATTTCAGCAAATTTATTTTAACCTGGTCGCAAGAAAACGAATTTTTCTTGATAACATCATTTGGACAGACGAAGCCAAATTTACAAAAACGGCATTTTTAATCGGCGAAATTCCCATTATTGGAGTGAATCAAATGTCCACGTTATTAGAGAGCGAAATCTTTAAGAATCTTGGCAATTTAATGTTTATGATGCAGTAAGAAACGATGGCATCGTGGCATTACATTTTTATCAAGAAAATTTAAAAGGTAAGTTAAATTTTTTTTGAAATCATTCAAAATATTTTATTTCTTAACTTATTAAATATGTGAAGGCTATCTGAACATCCTGCACAATTTTCAAAACAATTATTTAGATAATTTACCTTTGGCTGATCGTAGACATCTATTCTATCAACATGACGTCGCACCTCCACATAGTAGCCAATTAATCAACAATTTTTACAAGACGCCTTTTATGATCAATGGATGGCAAACAATGGACCCTTCCTTTGGCCACCACGGTCCCCAGATATCTCAGTGCTCGATTTTTTTATTTGGGTACAATTAAAATTCGAGTTTATAACACCCCGTTAACCACCAAAGTAGACTGCATGCAGCGAGTTAGGACTGAGTTTCAAAATGTAACACGTGAAGAAATAAGGAAGGCGACCCATGAAAATTTGCTACTCAGATGCGAAAAATGTCTAGAAGTTCAAGGACATCAATTTCAACATTTAATAAAATAATTTTTTTTTTAACTTTGGTCTCTAATTAATTGTTCTTTCTTGTAAATCAAATAATAAGGTTATTTATCTGTTCATTTGAATTAACGGGTCCAAAGTTTTTGAAGTTTTCTATTATTCGTTTAAGGGCTTTTGGTGATGGTTTCTGTCTTTGCGGGTATCTTGCTGCAAATGTTCTTGATATAACTTTATCACATTGTCCATAAATAAGAAATAAATTTATGTAATCTTCGTTTGTATAATTTAAGCGTCCCGGCATAAGTATTGAAAATTTTTAAAGTTTGACATATTCTTGACAGATGATTGTTTTCTAACGCCATCATGGCCAACTAGCAATAACCATTCATATTAAAAGAAATACAACAGCATTTGTACAACAAAAAAAAGTTAAATTGCCAATATTTCAAAAACTATGAATTTTTGAATAGACAACTTTGTACAAAGTCAACCTTATTTTTGATGCTAAATAAGATAAAATTATAAAAACAGGGTGCTTGCATTTAAAAAAAAATGATTTATTATCAAAATATCGACATAGCCCACTAAAATTTTGACCATAAAATTTCAAAGTTCAAAACAGTTAGACTTAGGTATAGGACATTATACACAAATATGTCTAGAATGTTGTGCAAAATCCAAAAATGGAATAATATATAGAGTGTTCCATTTAAAATAAGCAAGTTGACACCTACTTCCTGTATAACCGGAAGTACCGCCATTTTGAAAATATTTTAGCGGAACTGCCCTCGTCGATGTTAGTTTACTACCAAATTTTCAAATTTTTCCCATGTACAGTTTTCCTATAATCTATCGGTGGTGTTCCCGGTGGGACACCCTGTATGATTGATTACTCCAAAATGGTAGATTTTGCACACATAGCATAAATGGTGTAAGTATTGAAAAACAAGGGGCAAAAAAGAAGGTGTGACACATGTTTTTTATACTTGCCATAATAATTGCGAAATAGAAAAAACATTATTAAGAATTTTTGTGGTATAAAAAAAGTTTCAAAGTTTGTATAAAGAGTAAAAATTTATGAAATTAACTAAATTTTTAGAAAAAAGTGCAATCTGGAAGCATAATTGTGTTACTGACATTTTTCCAATGTTCAATAAGTAGTAAATAAAAACAATTTAAAGAAATTTACATATTTGACCTTCAAGTTTTACGATTATAGTGACGTTGTTGAACACCCAGTAAAACATTACCAAAAATTATTTTTTGTTCCTGTGTTTTTAATGAGAAGTGTTAGGTCACACTGACTTAAAAAAAATACCTTCCACAAGTATTTGCTATTGTGAAATTGATTTCCAAAATTGTGTGTTTATATAGTAATTTAATTTCAAAAATTAGCACGTTAGCACTACCTAAATAAAACGTTATTGTTTATGGAGGTTCATATTTTATAGATCAACATTTGTAATAAGAGTCTCATTTTAGATGGTTTGCTATGGAAAGAACCTTTACTAGTAGAGCTAAGTCGACTGTTTACAGAAGTCACATATCCAACCAACTATACAACGCGTCCAAGGTAAGGATTCCCACAATGAAGATATCGGAAATGGTCAGAGATTGACGGTCGAAACAATTTAAAAAAATGTATTTACTGATTTTCGTTTTTATTATTTTCTAATTTTATTGAGAGAAATATCCAATATTCCCACTTCTGATAAGTATTCTCGGACTACATTATTATTACTCTGCTAGTGCACAGTCTTGCATAAACCAACAACTTTCAACTTCGTATACTTAAGAAGTATTTTATTAGCAACATGCATTAGAAAATTACAAAACATAATTGTATAATAATTTTAAATGTATCTAATGTTTCTAGCATTAATTTTAACCGTAAGATTTTGAAGTTTTCCCATCTAAAACATAACAAAAATATAAAGTGTGATATATCGCTGAATTCAGAATCAAGAAGAGAATTTAAATACGACAACACTATTTTTTCGTTTATTTAAAAAAAAAAGTTAATGATTGTTGCTAAAAAACGAAACGTTGTATCACACCATTCAGTGTAGAGCTAGAAAAGTGGCATTAAAAATGTGCTGATCTTTTTTTGGATATCTCTTTAAGCAAGTTTTACATAAACCATAAACATATCCTCTCAAATGCACAACATTTGTTCCATTTAACCGACCGTCAATCTCTTACCATTTTCGATATCTTCACAGTGGTAATTTTATTTCATTTAACCGACCTTTATTCTCTTAAGGTTTCTAAGATCCCCATAATGAGAATCCTTATATTGAACCCGTTGTATATTGTTACGCCACTGGAGGTACTAAAATAATTTAGAATGATTCGTCGTGTTCTCGAACTTTCGTATTTCCGAATATTTGATTATCTTCTAGTCTAGAATATTATTCTACAACTATAAAAGCGTAGTCATGTATTTGTCAGAGTTATATTTACTGTACGTGTTTAAAATAAATAATCTCTTAATAGGTACCTCACAATGTAAAGTAACCTGGGCGGGGGGCAGTATTAATTTTGGGGATGAGGTATAAAACATTTATAAAACTCTTTGAGCATATGTATATATATTGTTGTTTATTTCGACTGATTAGTAATAAAAAAACTCAAATAATAGTATATTATAAGTCTTACATACAGATATAAATTTTAGAGTACACCCACGTTGTGAACACAACAAGTGCTGAAACGGAAGTCGAGAGAGGCAACTTTTACAGTTGTATTTATAAATCTACCAGCTAGGCAACATACATTACAGACATGTACAAATAGTTATATTTTGATCTACAACATTTCCTTCCAAAATATACTACCACCTAATACAACATTTTAACTCCTAGTAAAAATCTTAATCTACTATCATTGTTTATGTATTCTTATAGTTAGCCAACTCAATGCTTTTATTCCAACACCGATAAATGGATGCAAGTCTGCTGTGTTTATGGATGCAGCTCCTTTGATGGCGTTAAACGCGATGTGACGATAGGTAACGCTACTTGATTTGTTCATGCTTTCACTTTTGTAACTCTGTTTTATAATCCGTTAACAATAACATGAAACTGTATTGGTATAAACTTAAATAACGTTCTATACCTTATAATTCGTAATTAACAATGTAATAGGTAGATTGATTAAATTGTTTAGGATGTAATTTATAGTAACTAAGCAAAATACTTGCTTATCTTGAATAGAGAAGTAAACAATTGATCATAAAATATTCTACATTCCTTTTGCTTCCCTCTAGATTTGGAGTTTCCTTGCTGCCTGCTTTATATAGAATACCGTATCCTAAACTTCCTTTAAGATAGAGGAATATTCTTTTCACAGCCTTCCAATCTGCAGTCTACGGATTATCTAACACTTCAGATGCAACACTAACAGCGTAATGTCAGGTCTCGTGGCTACTGCTAGGTACATAAGACTACCTACAGCTTCTCGATAAGGATAATTTACAGCTGGTAGATCTTCATCATGTACTTCACCAGGTTCCGACGGTGTCGCTATAGAATTTGCTTCAGACATTCCAAACCGCTCTAACACCTTTTGTGTGTAGATTTTTTGATCTAGGAATATAGAACCATCCTGTAACTTAGTTATCTGGATACCTACAAAATAATTTATTTGACAAATTGTAATTTTAAATTGTCTTTCCAATTCCACTAGAAACAAATTTATATGGTCTACATCTACATACAATGCCACCACTAAGTTTATTACGTATGTCCCTTTTATAAACAAACATGGATCTGCTGCATTCTGGTGAAATTCCATATCGCATAGAAAATTGACAAACCTCTTGTTCCAACATCTCAGAGCTTGTTTAAGACCATACAGGCTTCGTTTGAGTCTACACACTCGACCACTATCATCGTCGAATCCTTCTGGTTGCGTCATATATATCTCCTCTGCCAGGTTTCCATATAAAAAGGCTGTTTTCACATCGAACTGCTTCACATGCATGTTCTCATCCGCTGCACAACTCAACATGGTTCTAACAGAATCGAAACGCACAACAGGATTGAAGGTTTCTCGTTAGTCTACCCCGCTTTTTTGATTAAACCCCCAAGCTACGAGTCTACCTTTAAACCTGTCTGCCAATCCATCTGCGCTGTATTTTATTTTCAACGCTCATCTGTTTCCTATCAGTTTACGGTCTTTTGGTATATTCACAAGATCCCATGTGTTGTTTTCGTTTAACGAGGATAACTCCCCTTATGGCTTCTAACTACATTTCGGCATTAGCTGTTTTCATTGCTTCTGCATATGAATTTGGAACTTCATATTCGGCCAAGTGCACATAGTCTTTTAGATATGCAGGACTTTTAACTTTACGCTTTGTTTTCCTTGGCGGTAAGGCTATCTTCTTTGATGACACCGATTCAGCATCTGAACTTGCTTCCTCCAACATTGTACCATCTACCTCGTTTAAAACTTTATTGTGGCTTTCATTTTTCACTACTACATCAAAACTTTCAAAAGGCTCGCTACAACATTGCTCTCCTGATTCTTCTGGAACCAATAACTCCATTTTCTTTTACTGTAGATTTTATTCCTTAAATACTACATCTCTGCCCAGAATTATTTTATTCCCACTTTTGCCGTTTTTTCTTTGGAACGTGCACAAAGCACTCGGTGCCAAAAACCTTCAGGTGGTTAATTTTCACAGCATCCCGATTATACCAAAGTTTGGCTGGTGTCTTATTTACTATAGATGTAAGACCCGTACGGTTTAGTTTAGAGTATATGCAACAGTGTTCACAGCTTCTGCCCACAATTTTATTGGTAAGCCTTTAGCATGTATCATCAAACGAGCAGATTCCACCAAGGTCCTATTCTCCCGTTCTGCAACTCCATTTTGCTCATGGGTATACGGCATTATAATTCTGAGATTAATTCCCGATGACTGCATAATATTTTTAACACAAGCATTATCAATTTCTTTGCCCCCGTCAGCTAATAGTTCCTTCACTGTATGTCCAATGTTTTTCACTTCGTTTAAAAACACAGTCAGCAACGTCACCTTTTGTATTTAAAAAGAACACTAGTCGAAACTTACTAAAATCGTCTTTAAAAACATAAAAAATAATTTGCTCCGCCAATCGATTCAGCTTGCATCAATCCACACACATCTGCACGAATTAATGCACCTGGTACATCCGGTCTGTTAATGCGAGTACCAAACACTTTTCGATGTTGTTTCACGAACACACATCCATCACAGAAGTCTTCGTCAAGTTGAACATCAATGTTTAATCTTTTCTTCTAAACATGCTTTTTGTTCTGATGACAAAGCCGTTCATGCCAAATTTGCAGCTTGTCACGACTCAATGCAAAAAGCGCTTCATTGGATTCAGATACATATCCGCATATCATGCGTCGTTATCAACTTCACCAACTGGTTTCGATCCTCGTTTTGAATTTTCCGCTACGTTATTTTTCCGGGGGCAGTTTTTTGCAAAATGGCCTACCTTATGGCATTTGAAGCCATCTTCTTTTCAGTAGTTTCCTTTGTAGTTTGTAATATTTCGCCATTAGAGCAAAGGATTCATTTTTCTTCTCAGGAAGAAGCATGTCGATTAGCCGTACCCGTTCTGTGAGTTTGTTAATTGAGCGTACGGTTAGGGGCACTGACTCCCACACGCTTTTATATCCAAAATACTCTTGCGGCAACGTCGACATTATTCGACTCATTAATAGTAGATCTGGCAACTATGTCTTCACTAGCTTTTTCAGTTCGTCATTTAATTCACTGAAATTTCGATGAAGACGTGCTATATACTTAGCAATATCTTCCGCCGAGTCTTTTTCACAGCTGGAAAATGTTTCCATCAACCTGTCGACTCGCTGGCCAGAGCTTTGTTCGTAAACATAAACGAGCTTAGTCCATATTTCCTGTGCCGATGTACACGTTGCGATTAAATCCACATTTGCGTCATTGATTGCACTTACCAAAATAAGCTGTGCAAGTGCATCGTATTTACCATACTGTTTTCATACCATACTGTTTTCATACCATACTGTTTTCATACCATACTGTTTTCATACCATACTGTTTTCATACCATACTGTTTTCATACCATACTGTTTTCATACCATACTGTTTTCATACCATACTGTCTGCACCACCCGCTCCAATTTCTTGCGCCTTCAAGCTTTTCTATACGTGTCTTGAAATCCATCCCGACCGTTACGTTATAAATAAACTTAAACAACAAAGGCACAAAGCAGTTCACAATCACACGCCTCATGGTAACTTGCGTATTCGTTGTAACACGTATTTTATTATAAATCAGTCATATTAACGCGCTGGGCCCATAACCTGTTGTTTATTTCGACTGATTAGTAATAAAAACGCAAATAATAGTATATTATAACTCTTACATAGAAATATAAATTTTAGAGTACAACCACGTTAGAACACAAGTGCTGAAAGGGAAGTCCAGGGAGACAACTTTTACAGTTGTATTTATACGTCTACCATCTAGGCAACATACATTACAGACATGTACGAATAGCTATATTTTGATCTACAACATATATAATTGCAAATAACATAAAGAGGGTACTGGAATAGAAGACGCAACATAGGAAATCCCATGTTTATTTATTGGTTTCCCTAATTATTTTACTGCAAACTTTTGTAACTTATCAAATATAAAATCCTTCAATTATGCGGACTTACTCACCTTGAGAAATATTAAAAAAAAATCAACATAAAAGATACTAGAAACTACAAATTATTTTTGGATTTTTAAAACCAATTAAAAATTAACACGCTAAATAAACAGTTTTTATAAATTGAATTTAAACCAATGAAAAAAAAAAAGAAAATTGAAAGAACGATCGCATAAGATTTAATTTGTAATTTAGACTCACGAATTTGTGGTCCATTTTGTTAATTAATTTTTTAAATAACTTATTGTATCCAACTTATATTAATGTAATTCTTATAAGCAATATAATGTGAAGGTTACGTCAAGAACCGCAATATTGCAATACAATCTTAAAAAATCAATCAGTATCTTAAAAATGACCGTCAAAAGTGTGTGCCAAATCCATACTTCGAGACTGCCACAATACGTTGCCGCTTTAATTGGTAGGTTTTTTTAAATCATTAATAGAACAAATGACGTTTTGTTAACCGTTCTCAGCATCTCTGGCAGCTGTATCTTCGGGGACAACTATCGGATGGACAGGCAATGCAATAGATTTATTACTCGCAGGTGAATATAATAACATCCCCATCAGTTTAACCAATTTAGGTTGGTTGACTTCACTACCCAGCCTAGGGTCAGTAATTTCTGCTCTTCCTATTGGAATGTTGTGTGACAAAATTGGTCGAAAGCCAACATTGATAATAAGCACGATAATCACATTAATAGGATGGTTAATCATTCTGTTTGCAAATTCGATTGAGATGTTATTAATGGGAAGATTCATTGATGGATTAGGGAGCGGACCTTATTTCTTCTTGGTTCCGATATATATAAGCGAAATCGCCGAAAAAGAAATTCGAGGAAAACTTATTAGTTTCATTCCGTTATTTTATGGCATCGGAGTGTTTTTATCTTACGTTTTAGAATACGTTACTCATATAACAACTTTTACCATCGTATGTACTGCAATACCTGGTGTTCTTCTAATGGGGCTTTTATTTCAAACCGAATCGCCCGTTTATAAAGTAAAACAAAACGTTATGACGAAGCCAAAAGGATTTTGAGTTACCTTCGTGGAAAGTCAGACCACGTGCAAGCGGAAATAGAAGAAATTACATCCGGATTGGAACTGAAAAATAATGAAACGACTTTAAAAAATTCTTTGAAGAAACGCAGCACAAAAATCGCTACTCTGGTTACATTTTCTTTGTGTTTTCTTCAAGTATCATGCGGAACTATTGCCATCTTATTTTACGCCAGTTACATTTTTCAAAGTTCTGGAGCAGTTTTAAACAACAAAGAAACCACTATAGTGTTTGGTGCAATTCAATTAATCCCCGCATTAACATCTTCTCACGTGATTGAGTTGTTCCGACGAAGGGTTCTTTTATTAATTTCCTGTATCTTCTCGGGCATCGGATTATTAATTGTAGGGAGTTTTTTTTCAATGAAAGACCGTAGCTTAGTTTCCGAACAAACATTATCAAACTTAAGCTTCATGCCACTTTTAGGATTGTGCGTTTTTAGTTTAGCGGTATCTTTAGGGGTCATTCCGATGCCTTCGATTCTTGCCGGAGAATTATATCCACCCGAAATAAAAGGTGTTGCCTTTTCGGCTGCAGGAATTTTTAATTCGTTTTTAGTATTTTTAATTAGCAGATTTTATCCAAATTTAAAAGTTGCGGTTGGAGGAGATTTTACTTTTTACATATTCACGATGGTTTGTTTGTTGGGTGCGGTATTTACTTTTTGCGGTACCGAAACGAAAGGGAAACCTTTGGAACAAATTCAATACGAGTTAAATAAGTAGAGTTTTAATTAAAATTGATTGTAGGATTAAATGGGTGTTGTCGATAAAAAATGTTAGTCACGGTAATAAATTAGAAAGTATTTTAAGATATGTCCAAGCTGTATTCTTTAATTTAATAAAGTATGCCAAATATTTTACCTTGATTTAATTCATTGTCGACTTTGGAGCTAACAATTTCTCCACAAGCAAAATTACAGAACTCCATAACTATTATTAATCAAAATTAATCAATCATAAAGGAATGAGTACACAATTAAATAAATGTGGTTCCAATACATTAAAATATTTCACTGGGATTGTTGGATGAATACTAAAACTGGTACTTAAATGTGGCTTCACAGACAAACCTACCCCTTACAGTTGAAAAACGAGAGTTTACCAAAGAAGTCCATGGGCCATAGCTCAAATAGAAAGTTTCGGTATAAGTAGGCGGGTTAAACCGGCGCTTAAGGAAGTGTATTATGGGTTACATTATTGCTAAATATCTATGATAGCCATCCCAAGAGGGTAGCATAAATCCGCGTTGCGTTGTGCTACAGTGAGTGGGTACGAGGTTACATTCTGCACAGGCTATTCTTGACTTGTCGAAACTTGTCTCTGACCTTCAGTTTCACTGGTTGACTGTCACGAGATTTGTTTCATACGAGGATATATTGAAAAATTCTTAGCCTACTATAGAAACAAACAAAATTTCAATGTCAAAATACTTTATTACTCAACATATTCTCCTCTTAATTGGATACATTTATTACAGCGAACCTGCAACGTCTCTAGACCTTTCAAAAAAAATGTTTCTTCTTGCTCTGCAAACCAGACCTTCACAGCTTCTATTACCTCCTTGTTGGAAGTAAATGTACGACCTTTTAAACTCTTTTTCAGTTGAGGAAAGAGGTGATAGTCGGACGGAGCCAAATCGGGTGAATAAGGGGGTGTTCTAGTAATTCAAACCCTAAATCACGAATTTTTGCATGGCAACATGAGATTTGTGTGCAGGGGCGTTGTCCTGCAAAAACAAAACACCTTTGGATAGCGTTCCGCGTCTTTTCTCTTTAATATTTTCCCGTAGAGAGTTATTGTTCTACCCTTATCCAAAAAATCAATCATGATTACTCCATGGCAATCCCAAAAAACTGAAGCAAGAACTTTTCCAGCAGATTTTTGGACACGAAACTTCTTAGGTCTTGGAGAACCAGAGTGTCGCCATTCCATCGATTGTTGCTTTGTTTCTGGATCGTAGAAATGTACCCAAGTCTCATCCATAGTAACAATTCGGTTTAAGAAGTCTACATCGTTTTCAAATCGAGCACAGATTGAACGCGATGCTTCTACCCTTGCACGCTTTTGGTCAACATTCAAACATTTGGGGATCCATTTTGCAGCAATTTTTCTCATGTCCAAATTGACGTGAACCATATGATGAACGCGTTCGTATGAAATATTCAGTGCTTCAGATATCCGTTTTAGCCCAATTCGACGGTCTGATAAAATCATGTCATGAACTGCATCGATATTTTCGGGGACTGACACAGAAACTGGCCTTCCCGATCGGTCATCATCTTCAATGGAAAATTTACCTCTTTTGAAGCTTGCATTCCAATTTTGACGGTCGCATACGAAGGACATTGATCACCAAGGGTATTAAGCATATCTTCGTAAATCTGCTTACCTCTTAACCCTTTTAAATACAGGTACTTGATGATGGCTCGATACTCCAATTTTTCGATTTTCACAATTTCGGTGGACATCTTTTTCATTTAATTTATTGCGTGACTCTGGTTTACTTTTTGACGTCAAACTTTACACTGACACTTCTAATAAGTTATTGTTCGTTGCTATGGTAACGCAATATTTTGTTTATGCAAGGAACTGGTCTAGGCTAACTAGATATCAATACATCCTCGTAGTTCGAGTTACCGGTAAGTACCTATTCTTTACGAGATCATAGTAGTTATGGGGAGCAGAGTTTTTAGGAATTGAGAGTAGATCGTTTGTAGTGTGTTTGAGGTTTAGCATTGGTGAGTAAATTTCCGTACATTTTCTATTGGTCAGTAACTGTACAAAATTCGCTTCAGGAATATGAGTGATGAAGGAAGTGATGTTATGGGATTGAGATCTGAACAGTCCAGTAGAAAGTATACAGGGTGGTCACTTTCTAGAAGCTCACCATTGGGATATCCTAAGCGATGGGAGATACAACATCGGTTAAATTAGAAAAAAAGTCGCACATTTTAACCACTTTTAAGAATTAAAAAGTAAAAGTAAGATTTTTCTTTTCTGTTATAACTTTTTATTTATTTAACAATTTTTATGAAACTTACCAGATTTAGATTTTTGACCAGCTGCTTTTTAATAAGACTATCAAAAATTTTGTAGGTTCACTCAAAAGTCGATTTTTAAATGGTTACTTTTGTTTTTCTTATGGGCGCCATATTAGATAATTGATTTTTATTAATAAATAATAAGTTTTTTTGTCATAACTTGAGAATGAGTGGGAATTTACTTTTCTTTAATTCTTAAAAGTGGTTAAAATGTGCGACTTTTCTCTAATTTAACCGATGCTGTATCTCCCACCGCTTAGAATATCCCAATGGTGAGCTTCTTGAAAGTGACCACCCTGTATAATCTGTGTAGATAGTAGTGAGCCCTTAACTTATTAGAAAAATTTAGAGAATTTATTAGAAACTTTTCTCAGATTTTAACATGTCAAAAATCTGATTTCCTGATCGTCTTTTATTATCGTAATTGTCGATCTCGATTTATACTTAAAAAAAAACCTCAAAAAAATAGTTTCGCGGGATACAATAAATAATCCTGGCAATGCTGCTCAAAATTCGAGAGATATACAATCTATAAAAAAGTAAAATTTGCAAAAAATAACTGCGCGTTTGTCATCAGATGCTTCGAGTACCCTTTATGAGAAAAAAATGTATTTTTTGCAGTAAAGTTTACAAGTATCAGAAAGGAGAAAAAACGGGGAAACTGTTGAGACAACCTCTTGAACTTCGAGTTGACGATATTCTGATAAAAATAGCAATCGAAAAAGAAGATAGTATAGTGCTCGCTTTTACTTCTCGTGATATTGTTACTGATATCCTTTGATATCCTTACGTTTTTTCACTATACACGGTAAAATTTACTTTGTACCAGACAATTTGAATTTTGAATTCCTTTTAAACTAATGCATCAATATTCAAAGTGAATTGAAATTTTACAAATCCTAAAATGGAGAAGATCAAGTACTATTAGTCGCAAAGAACTTGCGCAATGAAGTTCAAAACATTGATACTAGTTATCAAACGTGGCCTCCTTCTCTACGTTAAGCGGATATAGTTCTGCCTCACCAGTTAACCAAGTTTTTAGTAGTCTCACTGGTTAATGAACAATTAATTTGGTCTGTCAATCAAGACATAATTCAAGCTGTAATGCCGCGATAGTTCTTATCAAAAAACATATACTGTTGTCGACAGTAGTAAAGACGCTAACCGGAAATGTTCAACTCATTCGAATCTTAAATCGCTTGTAATCACAGCAAATTGCTTGATATTGAGACGGTTTTGCCTTACATTAAATAGAACATGTTACTATACTATAATATTGATAGATTGGAAGAAACACTTTCTGGATCGGGTACCTCACATCAAATCAATGGAATCATTCAGTCAGAAGTGTCATCGTGCATTCCTCCATCATAAAGTTCAAGTGTGGCATCGAAAAAAAGAAGCATCCAAGCTTTCAATGAACACTTTTCGTATTATATTTGTGGACCAAAAAGTAACCGCCGTGACTTTCCAAATCTCAAATAAATGTTTTTCGTGAAAAATTGTTGAAAAAAGCGAAGTTAAATAATTTTGTGTGGGATTAAATTCAAAGGAAGTAAATTCGTGGACAGGTTTTAATATTTGTATTCGAAGAGATTTACAATTCCGAGCAGATAGTGTGGGTTATTTGCCAACTATCAATTCTCCTGCAAGGGTAATGTCCTCTGTACAAGAAATTTTAAGAAATTCTTTAACAATTACAAAAACCCTGTTTCTAAACATATTGTGATAGTAATGGATTATAGTGGGAGTCAATGAAGAATTCAGCTTTGGAAAAATTCAAGAAGTCTCCGACTCTTTTGATTAATATTCTTTGAAGTGCTCGTAAACTATCTATGAACGTTCGGAAAAAAAAAAATTTCCTTTTATTTTTTTTTTTTTAAAATAAAATAAAAAAAAAGGGTTTTAGAGGAACTTTTTATTTTTTTATTTTTTAAATTTGACTAAGCCAATCGAAAAGGAAAAAAAAGAAATTTAACAATATTTTAATTTTTTTAATTTTTTTAAAAATAGTAATTTTTTAATTATTTAATGAGAAAAAAATAATCAAAACGCAAAAAAAAAGAAAAATAGCAGAGTAGTTGCGGATTATAAAAATTTTTAAAAATAAAAAATAAAAATTTTTTTTTAATTTTTTTTTTTCAACTGAATAAATTCTTCCCAACCGATTATGTTTATTCGAGTTAGGTATCTTTGTTCTTTGATGGTGCTCGTAAAATATTTCATTTTGTCAAAAAACCTAGGTATTGAAGACGTGGTTCCAGTAAAACAAGGTTTGGAGAAATTGAGAGAAGCTTCTGAGCAAAAAAATGACGGATATGTCCCTCTATTATAAAATTTGGAAACAGTTAGTGTGCGCTCAGAATGCCGAAAAACTTACACCCACCCCAGCTATATAAAATCTGTAAAAACTAGCTTTACACCCACAAGAAAGAAATTAAGATTATTCGCAGGATCTTTCGAGTGGGAATGTAATTGCTTCTTATGTGGAGAAGAAGCCGACGAAAATAAGGAGAAAAATAGAAATAAGGAAGAAAGGCAAATCATCTATCAGACAACTTCGTCTTTGAAAAAATCAATCATGACTTTAATTGAAGATAGGAGAGACGATTATCATAGAAATATACATAGAAGTATATCCAGTATGTCAGATTTATCATCTGTTAAAGCTTTATACCATGTAAAGTGTTTAGAATCCTTACATGCATCTCCAAATCGGTCGTCCTTTGGATACAAATGTAGACGTAGCCATGAGTTGCATTACCAAATACACCGAAGAAAGTTGACGACTGCCAATTTACCCTCACAGTGAGTGCGTGAGTAATTATATTCCTGATGACAAGACTATAAAGCAAAGATTGTTAAAAAACTATGGGAATGACATAATTATTTCTACGAAGTCTAGGAATGATACTCTCATTTGTTTCAGAAATAGTCAGTATGATGTTTTTCTTAAATGTTGGAAGGAAAAACGTTTAAGAACTAAAGAAGAAGAAGAGGACCTATTGATAGATCAGAGGTGTACGATAATGAACAATATCCAGCGAGTGATAACATGTTTAAAAATTTGGATAAATGCATTTCTAAAAATTTTGTAAAAATTTAAAGAAAGTTATTATGAAAAATAAGAAAGGAAGTCAAAGTTGCGTACGAAGTGAAAATTTTAAGTATTGTTCACGCAATAACATCAACTGCTTGTCCTAGATCTTTCTTATCACCTGTTCAATTAAGATTGGCCGTCGTTTTGCATAGAAAATTTGGATGGAAAAATTATAAATATATGTAATAGTCTTGATTTTGCTCTTCTTATAATGAAGCAAGATTGTATGAAGCTCCATCATTATCTCAAATAAACAACATTTTTAAGCCTGGTACTTTCCTGCAGATAGTAGCTGATAACACCGATTTTCAAATAGATACAATCGATGGAAAAGGCACTTTTCATTACATGGGTATGATTGAAATTGTTTGTTACACCAGAACATAGCTTAGTAGAACCACAGCCTATTACAAGATTGAAGAGTATACCAACTGAGAAAGAAATTTCAGAATTAGCGAATGTACCATTTCACTATTACAATAAAGTTACTGGTAATGGATTAAAAACGTTGAAGGTCGCTATCAATGAAGGAGAATTAAAGTGCAAACCAAGCATTGTCAAGAAATTGAATGATTTATGGATGTTTGGAAAATACGTAATCACTCATAAATTCACTGGTTGGAATGGATACATGGAATACCTAACACAAGAGTTCGCTTATCAAAAGTCAAAGATTATTTTTCTTCCTTTCATCAATGCTTCAGCCAGCGATCTAAACACTATAACTACCACTGTGTTTGAATCTGTCAAGAAAACTGAATCAGTGGGTTTGAGGACCTGTATCATTAATATGGATCAGCAACTTTATATCAAAGCTCGAGATATTGTGGCAGCTCAACCAATTTCTGACAGATCTCTTGTAGTAATAAGGCTCGGAAGATTCCACTTACTAGATAATGTCTTTTCTTGGATGTATTGGTTATATAATGGCAGGAAGTGGCATAAAAGAGATATTGAGTGTTATATATGCTAAAAGACAGTCGAACATATATCTGGGAATAGTCGTGCCTATGCTAGAGCAATACGTGCTCACTCGCTGCTTCAACTAGGTCTTTCAAAATTAATATTCACCGAACTCGTAAAAACTGATGACAATTTTAAACTGTTGAAACAAGAAAATAATTCAATAATAACGAAGCTGGGTACAATTAGTTTAGAAAATATCAATATTCAACAGATTTCAAATGATAAAAACTTCAAAAAATTAATCGAAATTTTCGAGAGAAAATTGAAAACTGTAGAAAATCGTAACAACACTGCAAAATTATGGATTAGTTATCTGCAAATGGTATCCATTGTGAACGAATTTATTGCCGCTGCAAAATGGGGGATTGGAATTTACATTTGAATACCGTAGAAATTATGCTTCCTTATTTTCATACAGCTGGACATTTCCATATGCGAAATCCGCACAGCTTTAACTTGCAAGATATGAGAAATCTTAGCCATGTAATGGATAGAGAAGAATACAAATATTTCACGGAGAATGGATATTTTACATCCAGACGCACAGATAAATGTTTCAGTGGAATTTTTAGTGACCAAACGATTAAACAAACATTGAATAAATCAATGAGTGTTGAATCAGGCCCTTTCAAACGTGGAGCAACAGAAAGTATTGTATATAAACGAATTAAAGGTTGAATTTCCACGAAAGATGTTATTGAAGGGATTGCAAATTTATATATTATATCATTCAAAAAAAGTCAGTAACATGAAGATGCCTGTGATGCTCGTATAACACGAGATAATTCTGATGTGCTGAAATTATTTGATTGGTTGTTGGATCATAATCCATTTATCGAAGGAGACGTATTCAGATCAATCGTAATCGGTGTTACTGCAAGTTCTGACATAAACTGTCACGAAGCTTTTGATATTGGTCTAAAAGCAATGGCAAAAATTGATGGCAAGAATTTCAAGGAATTAAAATTATCAAGAAAAGATAAATGTACCCCATTAAGCAGCAAGTAGAAAAATTACTATTCACGATAAGTCGGTACCTATCAATCCATTACTAATTTTTCAGCGTATTTCTGTTATGAAAAAACAGACGAAGAACGTCGAGAATATCTTAGTTATGAACTAGCTCCTTTTCCAATGTCAATATTTGACGAAGCAGGTATGAGAAAAAAAATCTTCAAGCTCTCTTCCGTTGAACAAGATAATGTAAATGATTGCACTTGGATCATTGATAGTGGAATGCTGCTGCATCGTAATAAATGGAAATGGAATGAGAATTTTGGTAACATCTGTCGAAGTTATAGTGATTATCTCAAGAGGAATTTTGGTAATAACATTACTGTACTTTTCGATGGAAAAAGTGATAAAAGTACGAAAACAGCCAAAAGAGATCGAAGGTCATCAAAATATAAATCTGTGGAAATTCATTTTGATAAGAGTATGCCAGCTTCAGTTTTGCAAGATGCGTTCCTTTCGTATTCTAGTAACAAGAACAGATTGATACAATTATTGAAAGAACAGTTTCTTGAAGACCAAATAATTGTCCAACAAGCGCCGGATGATGCAGATGTTTTAATTGTACAAACAGCAATTAATCTTCAGCAATCAGATAGAAAAGTCGTTATTGTGCCCGAAGATATTGATGTTCTGGTTATTCTCAATGCTCTATGTCCAACAGAGAAAGAAATATATTTTCTTAAAAATGGATAAAAGGCAGGTGATCGGAAAAGTTTAACTGATAATCAGTTTTCCTTTTTAGAAAATATACTCTTTTTACATGGATTTACGGACTGTGACCAGCATCAGCGTTTTTTGGGAAAAGTAAAGTAACCTTTGCTAAACAATATAAATGTAATGCATCAATACAAGAAGCATAAGAAATCTTTTGCAAAAAAATCAGCATGTGGATAATTTTCTAGAAGCTGCTACTAAATGTATATTTGTTTTATTTGGTGCCTCGCAAAGTGTAACTAGCATCAATGATTTAAGGTATACTTCGTTTATGAAAGCAGTAACGAAAAATAAAACTGTTTAGCATCCCTTCCACCAACGTATAATGCACTGAAAGAACATGTAAAAAGAGTTTATTTTCAAATGCAACTTTGGAAAGAAATCTATTTACTACCAGAGGAATGGGGATGGACACGAGATACGCTAAAACCAATTCAGACGACTGATACCCTGCACCTGAAAAATTACTGCAAATGATGTTTTGTTCCTGTAAAAATGGGTGTAACTCAGCTTGTGGGTGTAGAAAAGCTAGCCTGTTTTGTACAGCTGCTTGTAGACATTGCAATCGTTTGGACCTAACTTGTAAATTTAACATGAAAGACGTTATACTCCGATGTTAAACTTGCTGTTAGACAACCGCCATTTTGTTTTTTTGAACTTTTGAATGCAGAATTGTACTCAGCGACCCCAAAAACCCTTAACCTATCAATTTTGTAAAAATAGATCAAACTCATCATATGCGATTATTTTGGAAAAAAAAGTTATTTTATAAATTTTTTTGGAAAAAACCAAAGAGCGGGAAAATTTCACCTGCGAACTTTTTTATTTATGCTATTGATAAGTTGATTCCACACTTATTATTCAAATTCATGACTTCTTGAATTATTCCGAAGTAAATGGTCTTTTTCGCCTTCGATCACCCGTTGTATAGCTCCGTGATTTGAATGATAGGAAACTTTCATACTGTTTTTGCTATTTATTATCCATTATTTGAAAATTTTTTTGGAGACGCCGAACTTAGAGATTTAGCCGTTTAGTCGGGACCTATACCTGAAGGATCTATCAGTAAAGTGCTTGATGGAAGGTAGTACAATCGTGGAGTGCGTATGCACCAAGTCAATTTATGAAGCTATGATGAGAGTTGTTTGGAAAAATTTCGTAGAATGGTTGCAGATACACGATGAAGCGTTTTATTCGGAAATCAAAGTCAATATGAGAATATATTCTCAACCTATTTCAAAAAATTTAGACTCAAATGTCTACAAAGACGTAAGTGAGTCACGTTTTGTCACAAAAATATTTTCATATTATAAAATATTCATCGAATTTCTGTTAAAAGAAAACGGTCAATTATCTAACTACTGGTCGCATTATATTGAACTTATAGTAATTTTGTTGGGTTTACTTCGTGCAAACAGAGAAGGTAACTGGAATTTATATTAGTATTGCTTCGAAAAGATGCTTCCTTAGTATTTCACTATGAATATAATTAATTATGCTCGATACTTTTTGTTTTACTTAATTCAGATTCCTAATCTACGTAATATAGATGAAAGATACTTCTTGAAAGGCGGATTTTCAGTCCATATGTCTAATACAAATCCATTTGGTCGTATTCCAATCGACCATATTATAGAAGAAACTGTAAATAAGGATACCCACACAGCAACATGAAATTATAGTCTTTAATCAGGAGCAATCTCAAGATATTATTTGACAGCGGAATTTCGATCAATACCGTTGAAAGAGCCACGAAATGTCACATGTGCCAGCAAAGAAAGCTTACAACACCCTGATCTTTCCTGGCCCCGAACACGAAACGCAGAAAGTTTGGTCGAGTTATTTTGAACTGAATGCGATGGACATTGTCAATTTATCGAATGGAATTTCAGCGTCGAAAGAGATTTCTGAGAGCCTCTTTAAGGTCAAGGAGAGAGGTGAAGATACGTGTTTAGAAAGTGGTGTTGACTTCTATAAACCAATAAAAAAATTGAAAGTTTGCACGTTTTCTGATATAAAAAAAGTGAAATCAAAAAGAAGCGGAAAGGAATGCAATTAGGGTCAGAGATTACAGAGAATCGTAAAGTGAATATGAAAGATTTGTTTTCCTATCTTCTAGGATCAGTACCTTGCTCCTTGACTAATTTAAATGGCTCAATAAAAAAAACAAGTAAAGCCAGATTATCCTTGTATTTGGAGAAAAAAAATTTTACTAAATGAGTGGTTTCCATCGTCATCAGAGTGCGTTGTGGATGAAATAAGCGCTATCAAAAAATTATGCGCGGAAAACTTTATAAAAAAACTTTACCTCCTGGGGGTGCTGGAATGGCTATTTAAGTACCTTTCGACTTAACTTAACGACTACCACGGTTTCGCAACCAATTAAATTGCAACCAGCCGGTGAACTCTACGGGCTGCAGGGGTCATTCATACTGCATACTTGCTACTTCGAGAAACATATTTGCCTTCCGTTCTTTACTGCATACCTCTCCTAAAGGAAATCCTGGGGTTACCTAGCTTCTGGAGCTGTCGAATACTGTCGTTAGCAGGAACTTTCTAAAAAAAATTACTTCAATACAATAATTGTGCGTATAATGATGTAGTATTTGACGTATACTGCGCAAACTTGATAAAACAACTGGAGAGAAAGCAACGAGGAGAGAGTGAAGGAATTACTTCCCATGAGATAAAAAGAGGCGTCGAATTCTTTAAAACTCCGTTGCGAAGAACGGTAGTGGGAAAGAAAATGGAACCAGGTCTTGTAGGCCTACATACATATACTGGATGTAATACTGTCAGTGCATTTTCAGGTAAAGGAAAACTGACTCAATTTAACTGAGTATTTGTTTTATTTATTTCATTGTTTTTGGAAAATAGAGTCGATTTGAATATGAGCGACGATCTTTTTAGAGGTTTGCCAGAATTCACTTGTCAGTTATATTCCATAGGGACAAATGTTGCCGAAGTAAATACTTTGCGTTACTATTTATTTCGTAGTAAACGCAGAAAAATTGATTCATCGCAACTGCCACCTAGCGAGAACGTATTGCATTTGCACGCTAAAAGGGCTAATTATCAATCATTTTAATGGCGTCAGTGTCTGATACCAATACTTTAAGAAATTAGCCTTGAGAACCATGGTTAAACTACAGATGAGGGAGGCATTATTTCAACTGTTTGGATGACAGTAAAATCTGCAGATGAGCTGCAAATGCAAGAAGTAGTGCATTGTGGTTAATTGTTAAATTCATACTTCATCATGTGAAATGTTTGTTACGTTGTGCCACTCCTTCTCGTGCGATAATGAACCTGAGGACAGCAGTGCAGAAGAAGATTTCCTATAGAGTGCTCGGATTCATCTTCAGAGGATTCAGATGACAATTTTAAATAAAATTTCATTTACATATAATGTGCACAAGAGAGTTTTTTACAGTTTGGATAAATCAATAAGATCATTCGCAGCCAAGAAGAGATAGGTTTGGGCCCACATCTTACATGATAAAACAATACCTGAGAGCGTGAATTCTGGTGTTGAAGGAGTAAATTCCTACTTTTAAATAGAGCAAGGGTTACTGCCAAGTACAACAAAAATATCTTTTGGATGCTACAAAACATTTATGAAAAACGAAAATTTGAGATTTGCGCTTTAAAATGAAATGTTATGCAAAAGTTGGAAGGAACAAAAATTTTAGTATGTAATCTTTAGCCTAAAAGAAATTTCAATAGGAACGAGAGGTATGAAGATTTTTTAAAGACCCATGCACGTCATATTGAATTAGTCGTCATCTTGGAAAGATACCCTAGGGATGGCTATTATGGTTTTTTAAAATCAATGTAACCTATAATAACACCTTCCTAAGAGCTGGTTTGTCCTGAAAACTTATACCACTTTTCACTAATGGACAAAAGTAGGTGATAATGTATACATAGATAAAGTTATAGGTAACAACATTCAAAAATACCTTACAAGAATATAGTGCTTTCATTTTCCTTAAAGAGGAGGTAACGGACACACTTAGCCCTCTCTCAAGGAATGGGCTGCACTAGCATTTAGGAGCTACTTCAGCTGGAAAGGATGATCATGTAGGAGTGTGCTTGAAAGACGGACAAATTAAGGAGTAGATAAGAATCAGAGTAAGTTACTGGCCCAGCATTAAAATATGTACTCTGTAAAGATTCGAACTACTTTTAAAATGTGATTTAATGAATAGTTCTGAATACAACACAGAATTTATATTTGTCTTTACCCTTGCGGTTAGCTTCAGTTGGAAATAATACTCAAGTATTTAAAAACCAATATTAAAAATGTTAACAAAATAAACAATAATTTTGTATAAATTAAAATATAAAATAAATAAACGACACTTTTGTCACCTGGGTCACTGTAGTTTCTCTCAAACGGCTCAATAGCGGGCGACTGGTCGTACAATAAACCCGGCAAACTTGACTTTGAAATAACCATGAATTAAACGTTAATGAATGTTCTTTTGATTGCTCCAGCAATTGCTTTATTTAAAATTGATTTATGTGCGACGTTATTTATACAAGTAAGACGTTCCATGTACGGTACGGAATTGGATCCTTTGGTGTTCAAGGCAATTTTAATTGAATACTTCTCCAGCCCCTTCTGTATATATAGAGCAATCTACAGTGACGACTTCTTCAGTCCCTTTTATACAGAAATTATTATAGATCGTTGCTTGCTAGTTTACCTTCCCGGATGTGTTTTACCTCGGTTGCTTCGGATGTTTTCAATAAATGCATAGCTCTTGTACGACGAACGTTAAGTTCGTATTTAGATACCTCCTTCAACCTAGTAAGTAGTCGATTGTTGCTGGAATATAACAATTAATCGTGTGGTAGAGGTGTCAAGGTTCGGTGGTTAAACGGGATGAAGGAAAACGTAAATGAAAAAATAAATAGATCGATGCTGCAGACTCTACCGAGACGTTCAGCCAAGTCATTACACGAAGAAAACGAAGTATTATAAAACAAACAAAAGCAAATTCTGCGAAACAAATTTTTTACTTGACAACTTTGCGGTTTTTACAGAAGAAATAGTAGTATCAGGTAAATAACGTGCAAGGGCAATTTAGCGGGTAATTATGTCTAAGATTAATAGGATCGGAAAGCGGATTGCGGAATACGGGGAAAGATGTTCTGAGAGCGGAACTCAGAACGAAGTAAGTGCTGTTTTGGCATGTAAACTAGTACCTTAGAGATATGCTCATGCGCACATTGTACGCCATCTTGAGAACGTCAGTCCGTGACCCAACTTGAAATTTAAATTTTGCTTTTCTTCTAATTTTTAAATAAATTCATCACATCACACCTAATTTATTTTGTTTTAAAATTGGAATATTTTGTTTTACTCAGGTCATAATTCAGGTGGACATCTGCATTACTGAAATGTGGTAATATTGTTGTTTATTACATCAATTAAAATTTTAATTCATTGTACGTGTGTATTTCAGTCTGTTTGTTCCTATACATTAAATCACAAAAACATCATCTCCCCCAGAATGCATAACGCCCAGATAATACTATATTTGTATATGAACTTCCCGAAGTTGCCGATAGGTGGCGATACGTGTTTCATTATTATAATATTTTCACACCTAACACTCAATTTAATATTAAAGATTAATTCAAACAAACTGAATAGTATATTCTAGTAATATTTATACAACTGAAATATTAAAAACTATTTAAAATTATTGCGTTGTTCCGTTGTGTGGTAACATTATTTCGCGATATTCAATCAATGACAAAACCCGAAAGCCAGCGCATAACGCCATCTATCGGTCACAGAAGGAAACACTATCACGTATAGAAAATCCACTGCTTGTATTTATGGGACGTTATACATTCCGGGGAGATGATGTATTTATGATTAAATGTTATTTATTTTGTACCGTTTTCTATATTTTTAACGACAACCTTTTTGATGGAGATTTTTTAATTTCCTTCTGGACCAAAGAGGAACTCTTTATCAGTTATTGATAGTACATCAACCCCTTAACGTAATTATTTTATCTCTAGTCAAATATTTTTCTAGTTAATTTTTAAATTAATAAGTTGATGTTGAATTAGTATTATGATTGTAAATCAATTAAGAATTTATAACTTTATATGTAATTGTAACTACTTATACTTATAATTTTTTTATTAAATACACAGACTGCTTTGAAAAAGACTGGCCTAGCCAGTCAAAACGTCGGCACAATTAAGGACACTGTGTCTTTTTAACTGGAATCCTTTTTTACCAACTCCTAAAAGAAGGCCCAAGTGTTGGGGTAACTAGTAAGATTACATCAATTACTGTAGTTAAATTAAAAGTGTGGTTAAAAGCACAAAAGTAGTTACAAGTTGTGTTGCTTGTGTCTTACGAAGATTGTGTTTTTATTCAAGATTATGTCGTATTTTATAACGTTAAATGTGATTTAGTGTGTATTATTATTAATAATAAACGTACTTACATATCCAATTTTTTGAATAATATGGTAATATGGTTTTATTAAGTTTCAAATTATTTTGAGTACTTCTGGTATGGTTGACACAAAATATTGCGTGCTTACGAACGTGTAGTAAACGGTGTCTTAAACAAGCAGTGTAAGCTTGTTGTGTTGACGAAAGCTTGTTATAATATAGTACATAATTAATTATACTTTTTTTAATTTTCATTCAAAATTAAGCATTAAATTAAAATATGTAACTGAATTATAATCATCTGATAATTTTATTAAAATAACGTATGTGTCTTCGGTGGGAAATTTGCATGTTGAGTTACTTTTTTTCAGTAAATCTGGATTCAATGGAATCATTTTCCCGCTTAAAACAAATTTGTGTCGTGTGACGTCAGGAGCAGTGGCGGCTTGTCCATATAGTCATTTGGTCAATGACCTCCCAAAAATTTGACAATATATAAAAAATATTCATTATTACGTGTTTTATTAAAATAGGTAATTAAGTCGCAAGTACAATAACTTAAAATTTATCGGCCGTCGTTAGTAATTCATCCTCTTCAACCTTGGGCTGGCGGTGCGAATTGTCCTCATTGAATTAGATCTACCCGGAAAACTCGAAAACGTGCAGCGCCCGAATAAACGCGAACGTCCAAAACAATAATCAACTTTGGGTCATAGAGCCGGATCCCGCAGTTTACGTTGACTTCGTATAGGGGTGTACAACTACGCTCGATTTTTGATTCGATTTTCGCGTGTTTTAAATCAATTTAAGAATTTATATTGATATGTTTTACTGTTGTTGTGTTGTTTTGTAAAAATACTATTTTTTGATTCGCGTGTACATGCGCTATAATAGAAAATGTTGGTAGTGCAGAAAATGAAACAACTAAAAAGTGCTAAACAAACTGAATTTTACAAAATTAGTTGAGTTCAAGGCAAATGGTCGTCCTTTGCCAGAACTAAGTTTACGACAAACTAGCAAAGACAAAAATAAGATGTTCATCGAAACTTTCGCAAGGTAATGTACGATTTAGCTAACTGGATATGTGGTTGTGAAGTATCAAACGTATTTTACTGTTTTGTTTATCAAATGTCAATGAAAGTCTCTTTCATTGTAGTTTATACAGCAGATAGAAAAAATTGCATAGAACTGAATGTTAGAAAAATTTTCTCTTAAAGCCAGATGTACATAGTTCCCATGTCTTTGATAGTCAAAATGATAGAAAACGGCTTCAGTAGTGCATGTCACAGTTCGTTACCTACAAAACGTGAGAAAAAAAGTTTTTCTGTAACGGTAGTTGATAGTCAATTACAAGAGGTTGGCTCCATTAATACCTACTCAATTAGACAAAAAAATTAACGTGCATCTTTTTTACATATGACTTCAGATCACAACCAATGGCGTTGCGTTCCGCTAAATATGAGTTAGCTAAATTTCAAGAAGTTTTTTGGCATAAATTTTTAATATCACGTATAAGCTATATTATAATGAGAAGAATTGGTAGAATACGATAAAGCACAAAATAAATAAATTTCAAGTAATGGAAAACACCCAATTAAAACTGTAGTAAATGGCATCTCTAACATTTTACCACCGCGGTAAATAAATATGGTGTTTTGTCTCTGTTGCCCTTCATCATAATCAACTGAGTTTAAAAATTAAACACAATTGGTGTTTCTTCCGTCAGAAACACAAAGAAATTATGGGTAGAATGGATAAGATATTATTTTATCTTTTAATTAACTGAAATCCCCGAGAAAATAAAGAATCGACAAAAAACACAAACCCAGTTTTTACGGTTTCTTTTTACCTAACCTGAGGTCAAATCAGCTGTGATGTTAAGGGAATAAGCTGAAGCGTTTTCACCTTGACTTGTTGAACATTCTAAAATAGATATTTGTAAGCGACTTTAATGGTAAGTAAGATAAAGAAAAGATAAATATAAAGAAACGAAGTACCTCGCAACACCGAAATGTTTACAATTTTTTTTAAATCAATCAAATATCTTCAATATTTTTGAGAGAATTACTGAGTGAAACAGACCCTTATTTTTTAATTAACATTCTGGAACACAACGAAATATAAAACAAGAAAGCAGTGGCGATGTTAAGAACCTGGGAAATAATCGGTAACAACATTCACACGCTAAGACTAAGAGTCTGTTAATCTTCACTATTTATTCCCACACAGGAATTTGTGTGCCCATCTTTGGCACATGGAACAAGCGATCAAACCCTTAACTCATATTCTTCGCAGTATAAACATACACAGTCAAAACAATCCTTAGAATCTTTTCCTTTGTTTCTTTCAATAATAATATTTTCTGTTTCTTTCTAGTTTTGATCTTGCTTCTAATTCTTTTTTGCTGAAAATTGTGTGAGATGTGCATTAGAAAAATTAAATGAAATGTCAGTGTTCATCCAAAAGCACCAGGAGTGAGATGATTAGCCAGTGTGTTGACTTTAAAGTTGACTGAAACCTCTCCAACTTCACCATCCTACCCGATAAGTGTGTTATTTTAACTGAAGTGCTAGGCAAAGGCAATTCAAATCGTTCAGCTCCAAATAATGTCAATTCTTCCTCTGAAGGATTGATAGGTCGGATGTCAGTAAAAATCGATGGGTCAGCAGGCTATATTCCTAAAATAGTTATTCCAAAAAAACATTAAAATCTGAAAAAAAGTAACGGCTTTCCTTCGGTTCCGTCGCAGCAATTTTTGAAGTTCATCTCTGTAACAAAGACTTAGAGGAAGGCTTATATAAGAAAAACATATATTAAGTGACCATCGAATATAGGAAGAACCGGGAAACCTACAAATTTTCTAAACCATATAAAGAATGACTCAGCACTCATCCATTCAGTGCTGTGCACCTCTGCACAAACACCTGGTGGAAAACCAAATTCAAATTATTTTGCCAATGTCCTGCCAATATACAAGTAAGTTTGCCCTTTTCCTCTGGTGCTAACAATCCGACATGACGTTTTACCTTGCAAGCAAGGTTCATTAAAATACCTGTTTCAATTGGTAATGATTGCGCCAACAGACAAGCTTACATTTTCACAATCAATTATACAGTGGACCACAAGAACAACTACATCAAACCTGACTGGTAGAAAGATTACAATAAAGAAACAAAAAATCACTATAAATAACGAAGAACAAACCTCGTAGTAAAATGAAATCAATTTTAAGATTGGTTGTAACAAATGGAGGCAGTTAGGATAAGACTCAATGACACTATCTACACCACCCCTACTACTCAACAAAAATAGCATATCTTCAGGAAACCCCAGAAATAGGACACTATATTATATAAACCCGTTGCTTTGTTGTTTTAACCAGATATGAAAGTTCTGTCTCCCTCGTATCCTGTAGGTGAACCGAGGACAAGAATTCTGTGTTCTTTCAACTTGACCTCTTTCCAAATTACCAACACAGGGCCATAGAGTTAAAATTAGACAATATAAAAAAAGTTGCATAATAAAATCCTCGTTTTTTGTTCAACATTTAAGTGTTGATATAGATTTTTAAATATTTTTAATGTCGTATAGTAATGTAGGAAAAGTATCTAAAATTCTAGTATAATTCACATCCTTAATTGGCAAAAATATTTACTTAAAAATTTTGTAGCACGTTTACATAAATTGCGGTTTCCTGACAGTAAAAATTTTGATCATAGAATATATTTTCATTGATATAATTTAAACTATATGATTTATAAATATGTGTGTCGTCAGCATACGCGTGATATTTACAATATTTTACAGTGTTACACAAAACGACATACATGTACTTTATAATATATATAAAACCGGTCCAAACGCAGAGCCCTGCGACACTCACAATGACACATCGCCAGGCAATAAACAGAGATCATCAATCTTCACTCTGAGACGACACTCCGTAAGGTAACTACCAAAAAATCAAAAGTTTTCAAGGGCAGTCTTGTACATGTTTACCAAAATAAAGTTATACGTGTTGACTTGAAATATCTATTATTTATATACAATTAATGCAGAAGATGTCATCAGAAAACTGCAGCTATTAAACATTGCAAGAGACAAACTTTTACAAAGACAAAGAACCTTGTAACAAATTACTGCGTGACGTCATTCTATTGCTACAGTGAACGAACTTTATAAATGGTTCTTGTACCTACATGAGATGTAAAAAAGTGTGGCTCTTAAGCCAATGATGAATGGACTTAATTATCTCAAGTCAAATTAATAAAATTAAGCATATTTATACTTGGAAAATAATGGTGATTTATTTGAACATTTGTTATAATTTATTAGTTATAATATTAATTACAATATTTTTGACGTTTCTATAGCATTTGTTTATTTATTGTCTGCCATTACTATAAGTCAAAATCATGGCCTACTTATCAAAATATGTTTTAATGGCGATAACTCATGGAGTTTCTGAGAGAAATACCAAATGTTATACATGGTTGAAAAGGGAATTTCATGACGATTTCAAAAATGTACATATTCGATATTGCACTCATAAGAAAATCAAAAAGTTTAATAATTTATCTCGAAAAGTAAGGACCTAACAAAAACTGGCAACACTGCTATGAAGTTCTCAAAAGTGTCTTAATAATGTAAACTCAACCGTATAAGCGTTATTTGCAAAAAACCATAACCACCCAATTTGTTTTTTCCGGATATCTTCGTAACCATTGGGAATTTAGCCGGTATAAAAACAGTTTATTAATTTGCTTTAAATTGCGCAACTTTTTTCTAATTTAAGCGATTTTGTATCTATTACCGTTTCCGAGATCCCCATGCTGTTCATCCTTATGTGGGACAGCCTGTATATAAGCGATAAGAATTAAAAATCAAACACAACCGGTTGTTATACGATAATAAAACTTTCATTGAAATAATTGACATAAATATTACAACAAAACAAATACTAAGTAATAAAATTATAAATAACTTTTTGCAGAACAGAATTTCAACGGAATACTATCTATTTTTTGACAGGTAGAATGTATTGTATGAAAGTATCATATTAAAAATTATTTTATAAATAAAACAATAACAGAAACCCACTCTGGTTATTCTTAACGTGAGATTATTTATTTCGTGTAGTACCCTTTTATAATCCTTCTACCTGTCGTCTTGCAATAACTACTACAAACTCCTAATTTTTTTCGAACTCTGGTGGTTAATTTTATAACTAACACTTCCGTTGACAAATTTGCAGACGATTCCGGAGGAGCGTTAAGCTTTTCTTAAAACCCTGGAACATTTTGCGTACATGTTCAGAAAATTAAACACCTATTTTGACCATGGCACAAATTTTATAGGCGCTGTGGGCACCCGATGCCAAGCGGGTTCAGTGAGCCAACCTAATGAGGAAGTTTATAGAAACCAAACCTAATCTAATAAACCCGACATTATACGTTATATATTGTAGAACGTACGTTTCTTCATTTAAATTATAGTTTGGACAAAATACTTGGTAGGATTTCAAAATTGGTGTCACTATTATTAACAACTTCTTCCGGGTTTGGTTTTGACACACCGCGAAACACGTAAAAGATATCAGTAATAGTTAGAATATCTTACACAATTCAACTTCATACATCTTCCAATAACAGGAAGAGTTTTTCTTGTTTGACCGAAAATTAAGGCAAAAATGAAATCTCTATTGATGATGAAGTAATCATACTAAATGTTTCTCATTTGCAGAACATGTGAAAACAAGTGATGAAAGAGCGATTAAAACAACTTCTTCTCTTGACCCGCATTGGTGGACCTATAACGGAAAAAACATCGTACCATATGCAGTGCCATGAGCTGCTACTAAAACTGAAACACTAAACGGCTATTCGCATTGTGTCGGCGTATTGGATTGTAGGGACTGATTGTCATTACCAGGGTTCTCCCAATACACCTATTGACCACATACAAAAACATCAAATTTATCACAATACTACAGCGGATTCTCGCCACTATGAAATTGTCTGTCACGTTATAACTTTCATTTTGTCTCTTATTAATCCTCCCTATCCTATTAATCAAATTTAATGTACGTATTTCGTTGTTGAAACTAAATATTTAACTTTGATTCACTCAGTATGTGCTTTATACAGTTTTTATATCGATGGAAGGCAAGGTATAATAACAACCCGAAAAGTGAGTTGATTTTTAGATTTTCACGGCGAAGATTGTACATATAATGCATCTACTGTTTGTGTCTTAATTATCTTCTGAAAGACCCAAAAGTAATTTTGGTAAGCATATTTAGAATGTAATTCTTTAAGTAAGTGTTTATTTTAAATTAAGGCCTTGTTTTTCACCGTCTTTCTTCTTATCTTACCGCATTATCTTACTGCCTTCATTGTACGCCGATGTGCAATTGTTGTTTGCTGTTCTCTTTTGCTATCACGTGATGCAATAAACCAACGTATCTCTCATTCAAGTTTTTGAGGATACCAAAATCAATAAATAATCAAGGAACCTCTAATATTTTCCAGAAGCCCTAAAACAACGCCGATGTGCAATTTTGGATATGGACAACACCCAATCGCCATCTGCGTATCATTTTGCTTAAGTATCAGATTCACTTTATTTTGCGTTCTACCTTAACGATTTAAATTGTTCAACATTTTAAAAAGTGAACGTGAATGCATGTAACCTTTTTTAATTAATCATCTTTTTAAAATTTAAATAATGTTTAATGTACCTATCTGTAAAAATCCGGATCCAAATTTAAATCGATTCATTAATGTCTAATATTTAGTTATTTTTATATTGATTCACTAATTTACTGTTTAAAATTTATTTACGATTTTCTTATATGAACCCTTTAATTTTATTATGTAATAATTTTTGTTCTACATTTGTGTTTCTATCGTTTGGCATTTTGTACATTCTGGCCAAAGAAATTAAAATTTAATGGCATCCCTGTAACATCAATTCGGAGATGAATGTCGCCCAAATCTAAAATAAAAATTTGACCGTTTGTTTTGTATTTCATCTCGGTAATTTGAAAGTTTAATGTTTTCGCCAGTGAAATTTACATTCGACCGGAGTTACATAATACAGTTCAAGTGCAATTTTTTGGCAATCTTAAGATTAGCTCTAAGAGCTTAGAATGAAAACCGATACCATTCTAGGATTAGAACTAATGCTGCTGTGATCAGAACAAACCGAGTATGAAAGTGAAAAAACTGTATAATTCATCAGATATCCGTTACTTCAACGGAGAATGGAGGTACTTCGTTTCAAACCGTGTTCGAGAGATCGTTAAGGAATAGTCTGGAAAAGAATAATTAGTTTTTTTTGTGTTTTTCACGGTGCTGTCTTTAAAGCTTTTATTTAGATTTAGTGACTAGTCTAACCTCTTTAAGCAGCAATGCAAAAAGGATTCAGTGAGTCTTCAACATTGATTCCGAGTGTTGGTGGGGAAATTGTTAGAATAATCATAAAGAAACCGATAAAGCAAATGTAAGCAATCAGGTTAGTATGAGTTTAGTGTGAAGCCAACAAGAAATTGTTGAAATTATTAAAAACAAAGCTTTAGTCATTAAGAACTGTGTTAAATTTTATAAAACCGTTATTAAGTCGGTAGAACCATACAAGTATGGAATCTGAAGTCATTTTTCAGATTAGTAACCTATATGTTTCTTTCATTCATATAATGGTACGCATAATAAAGAAGTGGGTTTGATTTAATTTAAATGCTTTGAATAGTAAAAGATGTGTTATGTATTATTTTCCGTTTTGCAAAAAAATTTCTAAAAGAAATTGGTTTAGGTTTTCGTGGCCTTTATGTGAACTAGGTTGTCAAGATTCGGGTCTAAAGGCCGTCGTTAATTGGAATTTCTTTTACGTTTTGCTTACGCGAGTAGTCAGCTTCTTCAGAGATTTTTCATCTTCGATTTTGGATGTAAACTTATGATTCCTGCTTTGCAGGTTGTATTTCTACGCCCCGGTCAAATCCAATAGTTTTGACTGCATTCAAACCAACCAAGAAGATTCAGCAGATCATCAGATCAGGACGAAAGATACCCTTTTTTAGCAGCCAAAGTTGTGGCAAAGTGTACATAGAAACCGCCATGAGATCGATGGTAATAGGTTTAAAGAATTGGATCAAACTGCCGTCTGGGACACACCGCAAGTCAGCGGTAGCCAAATATGGGCTTAAGAATGGGGATCATAAGATACTGTTCGAGAGCTCTAAGTAACCAGCAACGGTTAACGGTTATCACAACATAATGGTTTGAATAGATCGTCTAGATTCATAAACAGACAAAAAACTTCAACATCAAGGAAGAAACTCTGAGACGCATTTAACTATTCCGTAGCATCAAAACCACACAAAATGCAAGAAAACTGAATGCATACAGATATCACTGAGACCCCATTTTAAATACGTACCATATAAAAGTTGGATTATTTTAAACCGGAACACCTTATATATCCTTTATTTATTCCATAAAAACAATGTTTGTTTACATTGGCACAAGTTAGAAATAGTGTCGCTGTTAATCCGGAAATTGACCCGAGGATATCGATACTTACTAGAATTCTTAAGTAAAGTGAAGTCAAATTCCGAGTTTTTTTACAACTGGTAACATTAACAATAGTGTTTGTAGAAGAACAAGATCCTTCACCAGTGCAATACAGCTGTGCTAGTGCGTTTGCCTTGTCCTTCCTCGTATGTAGTAGCATGTTACTCCATTGTTTCCGGAATTGCCAAAGCCTTTAATAAAGCAACCAATCAAACGAAACTTTTACAATGTTTTCAGGTATACAAAGCTTAGTCAAGATGTACTTTTAAACACATTATGAAACGCAACTTCGTTTTAAGCTGTGCTTACATTAAGTACGACTTAAGTTCTACCTCAAGACGGGATAGTAGAACCGAGTGTTTAAAAATTGGAACGTAATAATAAGGGGTCTTTATTAATGCAAATCAAAAATTGGTAAAATAAAACATGAAATTCAAGACTTACTCACGTTTTAGTGTCGTGCCTTAGAAAATAACGTATTTGCGTAGAATCTAATGGACTAATAAAAATTTTTAGTCACACCGAACAGAATGGAAAGAAACGGCATTGAGACAATGTAAAATTAGTAAAAAATATGTAAGGACCTTTTAAACAAGTTTCTGAATGTGAAATCTTTAAAATTGTGGTTGTTGCTGACTGTGTACGTCGCCCTGGTCTAGATGATTACGTTTTTTAATTATGGAAAAAATTGAGTGGCATGTGCTCACTATCAGAAGCATGTTTGTTATAGATGCATACTACATAAGCAGACCTTTCAATTTATAGAAAAAATTGTCTACAAAAATTTACTGTTAAACAAATACTTAATTAATTTATACTTGAAAACAAACTCAGTGACGGAAAAGAAAATACAACAATGGATAGAGAACGTCAAAATTATGCCAAATACTTAAACAAGTATTATACATATAAACTAATATTATTGTTAACCAATGTTAAGTGTTATTCAATTAATTAATTCTAAAACTTTACTTCAATTCAAAAATTAATAAAAAAAAACATATTCTCTTTATCTGTGAACGTCAAGCTAAGCTTCAACTGTTATCATTCTACGTGGTCGGTTTAATTCGGATTGAATTTGCACGAGAGATTTGCCTCTAGTTTCTGAAATAAAAAAGAGAGAGAATACGCTACATAATCGACAAACCGTAACAAAAAGATAAAATATCGCATCTCCTCCGAGTAGATATTTTAAATCAATATAAAATAAACTGATCAAAAATAATACTAAGCAATTATCACTACCAATGATCCTATACCAAATCCTTTATTTCTGGCGGAAATAATTCAGCAGCTATAATCCAAGGTATGGGCATGAGTCCAACCGACACCATTACAATAAAAATAGATAAACCCAGAATTGGCATAAAATTCAAAGTTGACAAGGTTTCTTCGGACGCCATATTTCTATCCTTTAGCGTGTAGTAGGCCCCTAAAATTATTAAATCCACACCAGAAATAAAAGTAGAAACCGACATCAGAATCCTTCGAGGAAATATTTCTATGATACTACTAGATGCTACGGCACCTAATACTCTTAACCCACCAATGAGAATAGTAGCTTCCTTAGGGTGAAGAGATGATCCGGACGAAAGAAAAATTTCTACAACGTAAAAGGTGGTGACGCTAGTACCGCTCATATGTTGAAAGAATGCAAAACATAAACTAATTCCCATGGCAATCTTAGTGCTTCGTTTTTTCAAAGCTTCTCGAAACGATAACTTTTCTTTTCCAAGCCCAACTTAATTTCTTCAAATTCCGTATCCACGTCAGACGTCTTACTTCGCAAATAAGTTAAAATTTTATTGGCTTCTTTGTATCGCTTTTGTTTCACTTTGTAAATTGGCGATTCGACTTGGGATAAGAACACCACAAAAAATACTATTTGTATCAATGTGCAGATTACATTAAATATTTTGACGTCAATTACGATTCCAAGAACGTACCACAAAAACATCCCAAACACCAAGAATAACTGGAAGAAACTTGCAAGCTTTGCCCGAATGTTCTGCAATTTCACTCACATAAATCGGAACTAACATGTAAATAGTTCCACATCCGATTCCCATTACAAATCTACCAATTAAAATAATGGTAGTAGAGTTAGCAAAGAGAATAAATAACCATCCAATTTCTTCCAAATTTATCGGATATTAATCCACCGGGAATCGTAAAAATCATTACCGATAAGTTGGTCAATGAGACGACCCAACCAAGAATTGTGTCTGTTATGGGTATGTTGTTGTATTGTCCCGCAAGTAACACATCTATGATACTTCCAGACCAACCTGCGGTTATCCTCACAGATAAAATTGATATGGAAGCTGCAATTTTTTAAAAATAAAAATGTAACTGAAGTTTCAACATACCTATTGAAGCAGCAACGTACTGATGAATTTTTCCAAAGTTTACATCCATTTTTATATGTTCTTTACAGTTGTTCTGTTACTTTTTTTAAAAAGAAGGCAGAAAATATAAATAAAAAAAGTGTTCATGAATCTGACTTCATCTATGAACTATATCAAACTTATCAAGTTTAAAGAGTGATCAATGCACAGTTTCTTAAACATTGCTTAATTTTTTGAAAAATTTCAGTTTTATTGTAATCGTCATTAGACCTTAAGAAATTTTATATTAAAAAAAATTATCTTCCATGGCGCAAGTATTTATCTCAATATGGTTGAGAAGTTGATCTTCTGACCTCTCTCAGTGCAAAGACAAATGTTACGATAACAATTAATATCTACTAAAATAAGTAGTATTCAAAATTAATTAACGAATGTTTAAATAAAAATTTCATTGATTTCATTATTTTCACAGCGTTCACAAATGATACGCGTGGTGGCGTGAAACTCTACCTCAAAACGTGATATAAATATAACCTAAAAATAAACATAAATGATTGTTTTGTTTGTTTTCGTATCCTATCGACAACTTCGGGAAGTTCATATGCAAATATAGAATCATCTGGGTCTTATACATTACGGGGGAGATGATGTATTTCTGGTTATTTAAATCTTATAATCGAATATGCTATCATGCTTTCCTAAATTTATCACGGTAATAAATATGTTATTATTTGTCATTGTTTCTAGTGGTAAAATAAACAATGCTAGTATTAAGTTTGTTACGGTACAGTTTTGAAGAAACGGAAACTAACTAACTTAGTAGAAGAGGGAGTAGGGTTGGAAATGATTGGAATTAATCCATACTAGAATCAGGTTTAGAGCACTGGTACATCGTAAACCCAGAATGAAATCTGAGAAAGACTCTCACATTTGGAGCTGAAACGGGGTGTAGATATTAGTGGTTGTTAGTCATTATTCCGTGAAAGAGGGAGAGCGCAGGGTAAGTAAAAGAGAGTTAATTAACAAACTGCGAATATGTAATGAGTAAATAAAGTGACACGTAGACCAAAAGCTTAGAGGAGAATTGTGTAAGCCAAATGCATAACACCAGTTATACATAACGTGACGTTGGGTTTTCCACAGTTAAACAACCTTCGTAAAACCATTTGTATTGGTCTTAAAATACGTTCCACATATAACATAATTCCAAAACAAAATATTATAAGTGCGTTCAAAATCTCCAACAACAATACGAACATGAAACTTTGGATATATGATTAACATTGTCCACATCAAAAAAGCATCACATCTTCCAACATTATTGCAGGTTAAAAAAAATGTGGGACTACATCCATTTGATCGAGATGTTTACTGAATCAGAGTTATGTACAATGTGGATGAGAACGACGGCCTCCTACCGTTTGGATGATTAGTTACAGGTTGTGTCCGGATCCAGCTATTCCTGTATGCATCCCTTAAATAGTAATAAATGGTTTTTGTTGTTGTAAATTTCACCAAAACAAAAGATACAGTTTTTCATGATCCAGTAAAAGTTCTAGGGCACAATCTTCAGTCATCTCAAGGTCACAGTGAGTATAAAAAATCATTAGTTTCAAAAAAAACTTTGGAATCACGTAGTGTTTTTTTTGTTTAATTTGTAAGTATTTCCTTCTCCTCTTTACAAGTAAATTATGATTTGTTTGATAAGTCTCCAATGATCTTCGTTCTTCTTTTCCTTTGGTTTAACTTTTTTTTTGTTTTTGGGAGTGCTCGTATATCGCTTACTTCCTATGAGAAATTATAATAAAGTAATTTAAGAAAATGTTCAGAAGTCCTTCTACTAACACCTGGATTTGTCGCAAATGTTTTTGTCTACAGAAACCATATATCTTCGTTGATTTACTTTGCTAGATTGAACAGAATTATTTAAGGCGGACCAAACGATGTAGTGTTATGGTAGTTTGTTTGGGTGGTAAATGACTGAAGTTTCGTTACGATTACATTCATATCAGAATCCTCAAATGCAAAAAGAGTTGACAGGTCAAATTCCAAATTTCTTGAATGCAACACTGTAAATATTTATTCATTTCCCATGAATGCTTATAATATAGTCATTAAAAGAAGATTTGCTATGGACCTTGAAAGGTCCGTAAACTGTACAGCAGTTGCATCCTACGGAACCAGTGCGAAAAGAAGGAGAACAAAACGATTCTATTTTCCTTGCAATTGTTTATTGAATTTAGAGAAATGTGAATTTCATAGATGTTTACAACTAATAATAGTTTATTATCATATAAACTATTCATATGTGTTTCTTTACATGTTCTAGTATCATGCGTCATACAGCCACTTTTGATTGCATAATCTATAGCTCGGTTAATGATACAAACACATAAGCAGCTTTGGCATATAAACAAGCGGGATAGCTATTTCCAAGGCCTCAACAAGATCGTACATTGTGACCAAGGTACCTCGTTCGGATGATTCATACTGACCTACTTTTCCCTTTCACACTGTGTAGTAATTCTAGTTTCGTCAATATTAACAGTTCGCTCTGGCGGAAAAGTTTATTTTTCATGAACCTTTGTGTAGTTTTCAAAACAATCTAGAATTTTCACCGGCAAGCTGTAATGATTTACTGAGTGCAACACAATATTGGAATGTCAACGTCCTGGTTTCGTAAGTAAGAGCAAAGTGCGTTTATGCAGATTTTGAGATATGTTCTTTAACTCCAAAACAAATTTGTCTTAATCCATTCTTTGAAAGAGTTCTTGGAGTGACTTCAAAGTCATTTTTGTATATTCAGATCGTTTTGATACTGCTCTTGACGTCCGGAGAGTTGTCTTAGATGTATTGATCCTAGAACAAATAGTTAATGGTATTCATTTGTTACAGATATTACGATTTTATGAATGATGTACAGGAATACTAACTTTGGATATATGATTAACACTTGTTGCTCATCAGAAAAGCATGACATCTTCCAACATTATTGCAGGTTTCAAAAATGTGAATACATCCATTTGATCGAGATGTTTTACTGAATCAGACGTAATTATGGGCTGAACGACGGCCTCCTACCGTTTGGATGATTAACCAGACAAACGGTTGTGTTGTCTCAAGTGATTCAGTCAACGGTTTCCCTTCCTCAAATAGAAGAAGGAACAGCTGCAGACCATACAATCATTGGTGTCTTCGATCCACATTTTTAATTTAATAAACAAATCTTTTTGAGAAATTAGGAATTTTTTCAGTTGTTTCAAAATACCCCATGCCCTGTTTCATTGTGCCTAATGCTTGCCGAGGCGTTAACCGAAACTTGCATTGTTATTATAAATAAACATTATTTATCACTATTTATTATCATCAATACATTTTAGTGACAGTATTATTTAATGTATAAGACAATTTAGTCTTACATGGCTAGTTTAATAGTTATTTGTAAATCAAGGTTGTAAAGTAGGTTTTTTTGCCGTTCTGATTACCGAGACGTTAGCCGAAGCTTGCATTATTATTCTAAATAATAGTTAATTGTGTATAAAAAGTGTTACGGTTTTATTTTCCGAATATAAAACGTGTGTCGCGAGTAATATGTTACGACGAAAGTTTATATGGCACGCATTTTTAAATTTTCTATTAGTTGAAAATAAAATTTCAGTTCGTTTCCTAGACGAACAGCGGACATTTTTTTCTTCCGCAAGGGTAGTTTAGTTTGAAATTTACACAAATCATTTATGTGTATTTCAAGATGTCCAATCAAAATTGTTGGTTAACTTTAAATCCGGCTAAATTCACCGTGAGCACACATTGCTTTTCTTTTTCTATTTGTATTAATTTTAATTGCCACCTGAAATTCTTTTAGCGCGTTTTTTGACCTTATGATTTCGCTGTGGGTTATATCTGGATAACTCCTGAGGATGGTGGAGTGGCTGATTAAGACCTTCCTTGTCAATTAAAGACCACACTACGGGTTCGCATTAGATAAGCTGCAGCCAACCGGTAGCTACTACGTCTAACAGGGGTTGGTTATGCTTCATAACTTCATCTAGGGAGCCTACCGCTTTTCTAACTTCCCGAACTGTCGATATCGAAAACTCTTAATCTCGGAAGTGCATCCATCAGATTACAGCTAAGTTTTATTATTATTTAAGTAACTTATTCATTGTTAATGCGTATTAAGCGTATGTACATATGACATGTAACGGCTTGATGTTTAGTTCTTAAGTAAATTTTTATTCATAACCGAACGTTTGAACCAGCTCAATACGGGCTCGGGCGCTTCACTTAGAACGGTTGAAGCCAAAACAAAAGCCTTTTGAGTTTGCGGGAGGTACTTACCCCTTTAATTTTAGTTTAACTCAGTGTCGTTGCATGTTCGACCAGATAAATCCCCATGTGTAAGTGATATGTGTACGCAGAGTCTTCTTATTAGCCAATCTTCAATTGGAATGTTAACATTAATTTTGGTGTAACTAAAGCTTACCTGTGAATCCGGCACATTAATTGCGAACCTTACTTATTAAGCGAAGCTACTGCTAACGTACGTACGTGAATATATGCGACAGTCTCTGTATTTCAGTCACATTCACCTATCACTATAAGATTTGTTTGTTGTTTTATTGAATTGTCTGTCTTTCTCTTTTGTTGTGTTTGATCTAGCGTATTAGGCTTTAAGTAAAACCTTGTTGATCTCCTGTTAATCGGTATTATTCCTTTCTTTTACCCAGCAGGTGGCACCTTGTTAGTCAGCAGTTTAATTTCTTAGAACTCTTTAGGGAACCTACCTTCAACTATTAATCGTATTTTTCTAACAACAATTCTTATGTAGGATCCATATTTTATTGTATGGTTGTAAAGAGAATAAAAGGTACTACCTATCCGAAATATTAAAAAAAATATATTATGCTTTTGAAGAGAAAAAGTTGAATATTGCTATCATTATATGAGTGCAGAATTTGGAAATTGTATTTACTCATCTTATAGAGAATTTAATCTTATTTACGAAAATTTAAACAAAATAATAAAATAACGCAAATTCAAGCCTGGGGAGTGATCTTTGGGACACCGTGTATAAGACAATTTAGCCCTACATGGTTAGCTTAATAGTTATTTGTGTATCAAGGTCGTAAAGTAGGTTTTTCTGCCCTTCTAATAAATTTCCTAACAAGTTAGGAATCTGAGATTTTATGCACATTTAATTCTGATTTGTGAAGTACGGTATCACTGTTAAATGTACAAAATCAATGCAAAATGCTAATCTCTTTGAAAACGTAGGCATACACAGATTGTGGTTGAGACATTTATTTAAAAAATATATTTTTTAATTATATATACATTCTCATGCTTCAATTTTGTGTTTACTCGGTTGATTTAATTCCAATTGATTTGTTCTAGAGATTTGCCTCTAGTTTCTGGAATAACAAAAATGGCAAAAGCACTACACAAAGACATACAGCAGCAAAAACATAAAAGGTTCCATCTCCCCCGACAACAGACTTTAAATCGATGTAAAAGAGACTTATTAAAAATAGTAAAAACCAACCGAACGCACCCATGATCGATATCCCGACTCCTTTTATTTCCGGTGGGAACAATTCTGCTGCTATAATTGCCGGCATGGGCGAAAGTCCCAGCGATACCATTATAATAAAAATAGACAAGCCCAAAATCGGCATGAAACCCAAAGTTGATAGTGTTTCTTCGGACGCAATATTACGATCCCTCAATGAGTAGTACGCTCCTAAAATAATTAAGCCGACACCTGAAAAAAAACTAGAAACGGACAAAAGAATCCTTCTCGAGAGTAATTCTATAATGCTGGAAGAAGCAAAGGCGGCTAATACTCGCAACGCACCAATAACGATAGTGGCTTCTTTGGGGTTGAAAGTGGAACCCGAAGAAACAAATATTTCTACAACGTAAAAGAGACTACGATGGCACCGCTCATTTGTTGAAAGAACGCAAGACATAAACTAACTACCATCGCAATTTTAGTGCTGCGTTTTTTAAAAGCGTCACGAAACGATACCTTGTTCTGTTTAATATCCAAGCCAGACTTAATTTCTTCAAGTTCAGCGTCGACGTCAGATGACTTGCCTCGCAAATGCTTCAAAATTGATTTCGCCTCTTGGAATTCTTTTAGTTTAACTTTGTAGATCGGTGATTCAACTTGAAAGGCGAATGCAATGAAAAACAAAACCGGTATAGACGCGCATATTATTGTAAATATTTTAATATCGATTAAGTAACCGAGGACGTAAGACATAAACATTCCGAACGTTAGAATACTTGGAAAAAACTTGCCAGTTTTGCTCGGATGTTCTTTTCTGCAATTTCACTGGCGTACATTGGCACTAAAACGTAGAGAGCCCCGCTTCCCATACCAATTACAAATCTACCAATTAAAAGAAAGTCAACAGATTTAGCGAAGAGGACTAATAACCATCCGATTATAACCGGCGTAGTAAGCAGCAGTATTGCAGTCTTTCGTCCAAATTTATCACATATAATTCCACCAGGAATCGTAAAAATCATTGACGACAAATTGAGTAACGACACGATCCAACCAAGAAATGTTTTTGTAATGGGTATGTTGTTGTACTGTCCATCAAGTAACACGTCTATGCTATTTCCCGTCCACCCCGCTGTTGACCCCACGGATAAAACCGCTACGGACGCTACAAAAAAATAAAAGTAGAATTTTAGCTGCAGTTTGTTATTCTTACCTATAGAAGCAGCGACATACTGATGAACTCGATCAAAATTTACTTTCATTAGCATTTTTACTATATGAGACCTGTTGTTTTCAATTGATTTTAACACATTGTTAAGCGTTGTATTAACTTGTAAATTAATTCGAAAAATTTGAATTGATTATTAATTGCGTACGTTTGAATAGTACCTTGAAATAACTACTTTTGTTGTCCGGTTTTAAGGCTGACCACGTGTACGCATCTCGTACATTTTGAGTAATTCTTTCATACGGATTTCGAAGTCGTGTAATCGTTTATAGTTTCACTCACGTTTGTGATAATAATACGTAAGCGATTCCAACAACTTTAAACAAGTTATGAAACTTTGATTTTATTTTTTCTTTTATTTATTCATCGACATGTTTTTCTATGTAACACTATTTTTATCTGCTGTTTTTATTTTTAATATTGTTTGGTATTGGCCTGATTTCTAGAATATTGATAAATGAATAAGTAAATTTGTACTTAAGTGATTAAAGACCACCGAGTGTGCTACTAATGGTTTTTAATCTTCGATACATTCGCCGGATTTTTATGTGTTGCGTAACACGGTAAAACTAAGATTTTCTTTTCTTTTTTCTCTTCAAACTTTCTATTGCAAATTTATTTATGCAGGTCTCCATCGGGAAATAATTTTTGTTAAAACAGAAATTATCTTTTCTTTTAATTAACTTCTACTACTATATAATTGATATAAAATTTATTAGGGCGAAGTTTTTGCTATAGAAAATCCATATTGTTTCATGATAGAACGTCCAGCGTATTTCCGGCAGGACTTTGTATCCTGCTAGAAGTACATATTTTTAAAGCGTGATATATTATCTCCCACCGAGAATTTGAAACGTACAAATTGTTGCGTCTACGGCACTAAAAAATCATTAGCAGCGCTGAAAAACCGGAAGTACACTGCCTGAAGCATAACCAGTACCAATAGTAAAAATAGTATATTGTTGTTTTTCCGTTTTATAAATGTATTATTTTGTTTTATAATAACAAGTTTTAAAATAAATATTGGATTGCCTTTCACAAGTTACTAAATTATTTGAAAATTTTTGAAATTTATAAAGAAACGACCATGTCGAGGTATACTCGCAGACTAAACTTGTTACTTTATTGTTTCAGTTTCAATACAATGTTAACACAAAGCAACTGATAGATGGCACTGCCTATACTAAATACACATTTTTAAGTTTTAGTACCAAAGTTTAACACCCCCCACTTACAAAAACTTAAAAAAAAACACATATCTAGCTATTACAAATAAACCCCAGAAAGGCCCGATAATCTAACCCCGCAAAGAAGCTAAACCAAGTAAAGTCTTAATTCTTACTTATTAACTCCTGTTACTTCTTAGATACGCTTTGTATTTCAAATTGATTTCTCTTCTCATTTGAAATTATGGCATATTCGATCATTTTTATTTGTCAACTGCTTGTCATTCGCTTAACGCATTTTAATATAAAATGGGTAAAAGCAAAGAGATACAATTAAATACTGTAACGGGCAATTTTTTGATTTTGTCACCTGTTCATATTTTTTTAATCAAGTAGGAGAATTAAAAAAAAAAGGGAGGAAGAAATATTTTTTTTGACACAATGACATTACAATTGAGTGAGATTATTCGTTTTCATTTTGAGTACGTTCGTTTATTTAAATAGAATACCGTAAAACATGGATTATTGGATCATTATCTATATTTGACGTTAAACGATCTGATATTGAATATTCTGTCATCTGCATTTGCACAGTTAGTGAATGCATCTATAAAGTTAGTACCGCCCCAAAAGTTTTAAATTGAAGTTCATTCAAATTTACTAAAAGCGAAGCCAAACAAGTAAGGACCAGACACGGAGACATTGACGAATTTAAATTTGTTTATAACTGTAAGTAATATCATAAAATTTGTTTGATGGTGATTGTTTTGTATGTTGTACTTAAAAACAACAAAGTGACTTCCAACGTAAACTTAAAATTTAATTTTTGTGTCATATTATTATGTATGCAATTTGAAAGTTTCGATAAAATTCCTTCTACCCAATATATTTTTTTTTTTTTTAGTATTAATAATCTCAAGCTTTATATAAATTTGTGATTGTTGAGCTAATGTAAGTTTTGTTTATTTATGTGTACTTTCTTATATTATATGCACAATTGGCGCCCAAACGTGGGGCTCGAGCAAATTCTATCGAAACTGTATATTGATTTGTTTGATTATATATATATATATATATATTGTAGCGTATAAAATCAATTTTGAATTTAGCGCTTAGTATTTAGTTTAAGTTGGTATTAAATCAACTGTGGTAGAGGGATCGGTGTGACGTGAGACACTTACTGGTATTTTTAAAAAGATGGTATCTAAATAAAATTTTATATTATGTGTATATTTTGGGGCCATCCTTAAGCTTGTATTACATTATACTTTTTCGTCTAGAAACTTTGACAAGTTTGTAAACTTGATGAACTTGACAAAACTTTGATAATGTAATACGGAAACTCCGTCAAGTTTTGAAACTAGAAGCGGACCAAGTTTTCATCAAAGTTTACTTACTAGACTTGCGCACTGGATCGAATTTAAGAGCTACCAACACTTACTCATAAATTAGTTACTTATGTGTTTTGATGTTTGTTTATTTCTACTACGTTTTCTACGGTTATAGCGTTAAAACACGGAATTTTTTTAAATTTTATTTAGGATGTCTTACAACGCACGTTACAATTACAGTCAAAATATTGTTTATTTTTCTTAAATTGGTAATTACTCGTTAACACTTCTACAGAGTTTGCGCAATAAAATTATAAAATCGCACAAAAAAGTTGGAAAGGATTTCTAGTTTAGTATCCCGTCTAGTTTGCAAACTTGTCAAAGTTTTCTAGACGAAAAAAGTATAATGTAATACAAGCTTTATTTACCTGACAATTATTTCAGAAGTGGGATGTGATCCAATTAAGTGCCTTATACGCTATTAGTTGTAGTTTGAAAATAATTTATGTTATGGGAATATTTATGGTGAATTTTATGATCGTTAAAAGTTCACGTTTTCGAAATGGCAACGGGCAACGATATATCGCAATCACAATCAGAACTTCATTTAAGTTTAGAGGAAATAGTCGCGTCTACAGTACACGCCATAAATCTACAACAAAGGGAAAGCTCGAAGAATCCCAGTTAAGGGCTTTGATTCCTGAATTCAATGGCACTCCCGATGATGATATTAAATTGTGGTTTAGTAGAATTCACAAAGTTAAAGACAAATATGAAGTTAAGGATGAACAAATTTTATTGAACGTAGTTTGCAAATTACGAGAGCAGCATTGCAGTGGTATCATTCAAAACCGGTACATGTAGAGTATTCACTACATCAACTGGAAGCAGAAATGAATAAAATGTTTTATGTACGAGAAGATGTTATTCAACTTATGAGGAAATTTGAAGGCCGGAAATGGAAGAGAGGAGAAAATTCAACACATATTATATGGACAAAATTTTGCTGGGAAATAAGTTAAATATTACAGAGTCTGAATTAATTATGTATGTAATTGACGGAATTATTGATGCAAATTTACGTGCGATGGCAAAAATGAAGCAGTTTCAAACTCTTAATGAACTGATATCTGTGCTTAACGACATAACGAATGAAGACAGAAATGTAACTGTACCGACTTATCGTTCAAGTGGTGACGTAAGAAGATCAGGCGCCCTTCCGGTAACCAATGATACATCAGGCAGAAGTTTTATGATTAGACCTTCACCCAGATGTTATAATTGCAATCTACAAGGACACATGATTTCCGATTGTACGAAGCCAAAACGTGAACGAGGTTCGTGCTTTGAATGTGGTGAAATTGGTCACTTCATTACTCAATGTCCGAAGCGAACAAATTCAAATCGAGGTCGTCCTTTCTACAGAGGCATGGGCAGAGGTGTGATTCCCCATCAACCGCATGTTGACCCGGACAGCACCACCAACTTGTTGCAGGAGACAAAATTTAGTCCAGCATTTCAAAAGGAGGTAGAATTGAAACATTCAGATGAGTATATTTGTACAAAAGCTATTTTAGACACAGGTAGTCCAATATTGTTGATTTTGGAAAATTGCATTAAGAAAAAAGCATTATTAAATCTGTCAGTATTAGCAATAAATTATGCGGCATTAACAATTCATTGTTGGAAGTATTAGGCACTGTTAATTTTGAAGTTAAAATTGATGATACTCGATTTAATTTAGATTTTACGTAGTTCCCATTAATACCATTAAGTATAACGTTTTGTTGGGCCGTGATTTATTTGAGAGAAACATTCAAGTAGGGTTTTTGCAAAATAATGTAACCATTTCACAAAATTTTGATAAGGGAGAGTTAGAATCAGTAAATGAAATTATGAATATTGAATATGTGACGCATGTAGAGTGTGACCATGTAGAACTAGAAGTAGATGATTCAATTTGTAACAAGGATAAGCATATTCTAAAGAATTTATTTTTAGATTGTTATGTTCAACAAAGTCGGCCAGAGGTTCCAAGAACAAATTTAGAATTACGTATTAGAACAACTCCTAATCCTACCCCTTTCTTCTTCCGACCTAGACGATTGGCTTATTTTGAAAGAATGCAATTGAAGGACATTATTCAAGATTTGCTGAGTAGAAATATTATACAGAGAAGTGATTCCGAGTTTGCGAGCAAAGTTGTACTAGTCGTTAAGAAAAACAATCAAGTAAGGATGTGCGTTGATTATCGTTCTCTAAACAGTATGACGTTAAGAGATAACTTTCCAATCCCAAACATTCAAGACCTACTTGATAAATTAAGAGGTAAGAAGTTTTATTCAAAGTTAGACCTTAAGGATGCGTTTTCACGTTACTGTGTCAGAAGATTCAAGGAAATTTACAAGTTTTGTCACAGAAGATGGGCAATATGAATATTTACGAATGCCGTTTGGCCTTAAGAACAGCCCTGCCTTATTTACTCGGTACATTAATACTGCTTTTCGAAATTTATTAGAACAAGAAAAAGTTGTTATATATATTGATGACATTTTAATTGCAACGGAAACTTTAGAAGAACATTTTTGTATTTTGAAGGAAGTTTTCGAAGTATTAGTTTCCAACAAATTAGAGTTAAAATTAGAAAAATGTTATTTCTTACGGCGGTCTATTTCTTACTTAGGATATATTGTAAGTCTTGAGGGAATTAGTCCAAGTGAAGACCATGTGAAAGCTATACGAAATTATTCAGTCCCTCGTAACGTACATGAGTTGTACAAATTTCTCGGTTTAGTGTCTTATTTCCGAAGATTTGTTAAAGATTTTCTAAGATTGCAAGACCTTTGCATAATTTAACTAAGAAAGATGTTTTATTTTGCTTTGGAGAAACTCATTTAAATGCTTTTATGATTTTGAAAGAGAAACTTATTTCGCAGCCAATTTTGAAAATTTATGATCCTAAGGCAGAAACGCAATTATTTTGTGATGCTAGTTCACAGGGTTTTGGTTGCATTTTGATGCAGAAACAAACCGACAATCATTTTCACCCAATTTCTTATTACAGCAGAACTACGACAGAGAGTGAATCAAAATTTCACAGTTTTGAGCTGGAAACGTTAGCAATTGTATACGGGTTGCAGAGATTTGAAATATATCTTAAGGGAATAGAATTCACCATACTAACTGATTGTAACAGTCTGAAACAAACATTAGAGAAAAAGGATATCAACCCCCGAATATTACGTTGGACTTTAATTATGCAAAATTACTCCTATAAAGTAGAACATCGAAGCGGAAGCAAAATGCAACATGTCGACGCATTAAGTAGACAGAACGTACTAATTATTGAAGACAATTCATTTGATCGCAATCTTATGATAGCGCAGACGCAAGATCAAGACGTTTGTAATGTGGTGAAGGAACTAGAAAAACAAGAACACAAATATTTTGAGTTAAGGAATGGAATCTTGTATAGAAAGAAAGACAAAATGTTGTTATTTTATATACCGCAGAATATGGTTTTCCATGTATTGAATTATTATCATGATCAGATGGGGCATTATGGCGTTGAAAAGACTCATAACTTGATTAAAGAATATTATTGGTATCCGAACTTGAAGGAAGTAATTAAGAATTATATAAGTAATTGCATTAAGTGCATCTCATTTACAAGCAATTCTGGCAAGAAAGAAGGATTCCTACATTCCATAGAAAAGAAGAATATTCCTTTCGACACTATACACGTCGACCATTTTGGACCGTTGGAACAAACTAAAAATAAAAGAAAATACATTTTTGAAGTTATTGATGGGTTTACGAAGTTTGTAAAATTCTTTCCTTGTGTGACAACCAATACTAAGGAAGTGATTAAGCATTTAGAGTTATACTTTCAATCTTACAGTGTTCCGAATCGTATTATATCAGATAGAGGCTCGTGTTATACTTCGAATGAGTTCAAAGAGTTTGTAAATAAGTGGAATATCAGACACGTATTGATTGCAACAGGATCACCTAAGGCAAATGGACAAATTGAAAGGATTAATAGAAGTTTAACTCCTGTCATTGCAAAGTTAACGAAGGATTTAAAAAAATGGGATGAAGTTTTAGCTGATGCTGAGTTCTGTATGAATAACACAGGAAGTAAGTCAACAGGCAACTGTCCTAGCGTTTTGTTATTTGGTGTGAAACAAAGAAGGAGAGAATTTGACGGGATAGCGGATTGCATGCAGAATTTAAATAATGATGAAGAAAGAAATTTAGTAATTTTAAGAGAAAGAGCTGCAGAAAATGTTAGGAAATGTCAAGAAGAAAGTGAGAAAATGTTTAATAAGAAAAGAAAACCTGCAACGGTTTACAAAGTAGGGATTACGCGATGGTCATAAATATTGATACTACGCCAAATGTCAATAAGAAGCTAATTCCTAAATATCGAGGACCTTATGAAATTAAAGCTGTATTAGGAAACGATAGATATGTTTTGCAAGACATCGAGGGCCTACAGTTAACCCAGCAACCATTCCAGGGCACCTTTGAAGCTGCCCGAATGAAGAGATGGCTTAACCCGAATCCCAATCTTGTCCCTTCCTTACCAGTGTTCTAATGATTTATTTACATTAAGAGAATTATGAATTATTTAATATGAATTTATTAATACTGTATTACATTGTGAAAATTTGTAGTAGTATTTGTTATGATTTTGAAAACAAACATTATGAATTTAGTGAAATCAGATTTAGTTAACAGTCAAGTTTCTGGGTTTGAATTATGATATTTTATGGAAATTTAATGAGAATTTCGAATTGTTACTTATGTGAAAGTGTGTCTATGCTAAGATAGTACTTACGTTGAAATTTTGTTTATTTTGTTTAAAATTGCTTTCATCTTATTAAGCTTAGATTGATTGAATTATGTTATTTTGCATTGTTACAAATTATTGTGTATATATATATATATATATATATATATATATATATATATATATATATGCTGTACCAAAACGATGTAATGTTAAGGCTCGTATTGATTTCTGTTATTATTTATGTATTTTGACGTTGATTGAGGACAATCAAAAGTCAAGTTGGCCGAAATTGTAGCGTATAAAATCAATTTTGAATTTAGCGCGCTTAGTATTTAGTTTAAGTTGGTATTAAATCAACTGTGGTAGAGGGATCGGTGTGACGTGAGACACTTACTGGTATTTTTTAAAAGATGGTATCTAAATAAAATTTTATATTATGTGTATATTTTGGGGCCATCCTTATTTACCTGACAATATAAACACGGTGATTGACATCTAGCCATGTAAAAAGTCCGGTTAAAGTGACATCCGGTGCAAATTGGCATCCAGTATACGGATGCCAATTTGAAATCTCTTTAAAATTAATATTTTTGAATGCCCGCTACCGCTACATGCGGTTAAACTAAAAACCTCGTGGTAGTCAATTTAGCCGTAACTCGTATACTTTTATACATTCAAGTTCGCAGATGTTCCGTCGATGGTCGCTGCGGTCGAATATGTATACTTTTGTGAGTCATGAAATAAACTTTGAAAATATATTTCACGGAGGGAATGGCATCCAGAAACTTGACAACATCATACTTACCAGAATTGCATAATTTTCATTTAATTTGTCGCAGTTCATGGTCGTGCACATTGGCATCTGTTACGTATATAAAATTTTATCAATATTTAATCTAAAATGGAATTAAGAAGGCGAGGTAAACACCTTGTACAGTTAGCATTAGCACAAAATCAAGAAACTGAGAGAAGTACATTTTCAAATATTTGAAAAGTAGAACATTGTTAAAGAATTTTGCTGATTCAAAGTTTGAATGTTAACGAGATCGGTTTATTCGCGCGGTAAAGTTTCTGTTTACGTTGCCATTTACCACATTGCAACCGGGAATGATTAATGTTAAAAATTCCTTTTACAATGTGCTTTGTTTCGAATTTGACAAATACGTTTTTTGTTCCTTTAATTTTTGTATGATAATTCGTACTCAGAGATCATGGTCAATCTTTGTGTTATAACATTTTTCTTATTTGTGACTACTATTTACACCTCAACAAAGTACTTTTACTTCTCACAGTTATTAAAATTTAACAAGTATTAAATAAATTGTAACTACCTACAACAAAAACTCTATTAATTACAATACAGTTTATGTTAACAAAAAATTTAATTGGCGCGTTTTGACATGATTATTGGACTGTTTTCAGTATCAGACATTTTTGAAATTTATTTCTAGGGGGAGGTCCGGGAGTAATTTAATATAAATATAGATGAATTCATCCATAATTATAAACTAATATTCCAAACGTACATAATGATTGTCTCATATGAGAAGATATGTGTAAAATTCGCTTCTTTAATGATATGATTCTTTTGGTATAGACACTTTATGACCTTAGCGTTACCTACTTTAGTAGTAGTGGGAGTGGTTACGTAAAAATGCAATGTAAAGACGTTCATTTTAATCTTCTAAATTTATTGACAAAAATAATTATCCTACATACTTTGATTACCAACAATATTGGCATAATCGGCTCCACACAAAAGCGTTATAAAATCACCTCATCAAAAATTCAACATTGTCTCCCGAACTATTACCATTAATTAACACAATCAATTTTAATTTGCAGGAATTTGAAAATAATTAAAAAAAAACTAATAACAAAATCAAAAACAACATTGGCAATTCATCCAAACGATCGTAAAGCCTATCGAAACTTGATTGATGGAGTTTTTTTGCAGTGTAATGATCTTCAACAAACGTCGAGTTGGAGAGCTACAAAGACTACTTTACAATCGTTTTTAAAAATTATGTGTCTACGTCGTCTACTGAATTCGATAAGACGCTATCCGAATCTGAAAAATATTATACAAATCTTTAAAACGGATCGTTATAAGAGGAAAATGTGGCAAAGAAGTTCCCGTATTATTTGACAAAGGAACTGTTGCATCAATTGAATTTTTAATTAATCTGTGTAATAATTTTAAATTATTTGATAATGGATATCTTTTCGGATTACCCGGAACTAACAATCCTATAACAGGCTATGCTGTAATGAGGAAGCATGCAAGAATGGCACTTGGTGATGGTTCCAAGTTGGCTCTTTTAACGTCTACCAAGCTAAGAAAACACTTAGCCACAATAACGCAAATTCTAAAAATGGAAAATCTGATTTGCAACAGTTGGCAACGTTCATGGGGCATACGGAAAAAAACCACGCTGATTTTTACCGTCCTCCAGACGATGTTTATCAAACAGCAAAAGTAAGCAAACTCTTAGTACTTGCTAAAATAGGATCAATAGATAAGTATAAAGGCAAAAATTTAAAAGACATTGAAATTGGTGATGATATTGTTGAAGAAAGTGGAAGCGATAATGACGAAGACGAATTACTAGAAAACAATCCTTCTAGAGAAAATAGTAACGAAAATACGGACAAACCTAATCATGCAGAAGAGGAAAGAAGTCAAACAAATATAAAAAAAGGAAAAAGGCGTACTTAGTGGCTTGGAGTGAACAACAAAAAGGATTAACTGAAGCATTTTTAAGACTCATATTAAAAAGAAGATTTCGCCAAAAAAATGAAGTGTTGAAATTAAAACAAAAATATCCCAAAATATTTGAAAACAAAGAATGGCAAGTAATAAAAGTTTATGTTTGTAATAAATACAACAAAAGTAACTACTTATCTAAACATATAATCAAAATTGTACTTATAACAAAATATCTTAAAATCATTAAACAAATAATCTTTTTATAGGAGTGTAAGAAAATTTGAATAAAAATTTATTTTATTTTATAAATTTTTTGTAATGATGATTTGTAATGTTAATGTGAGGCAAAAGTTATCAAAATTAAAAACAAGCGTTTCGTGCAGAGCATCAACTCGATACTATTAAAACAAGATTAAATATTAAGTGATATATCACCTATTTTAGAGTTCAATGCGGTTTTGAATTTCGAAATAAAAACCGGGTCTGTTAAAAACAAACTTTTCACGCCTAATTCAACATCACGCCATTACTACTAAATACGTACAGCATATTTAAATTGTGCTGTATCTTACAAAATTTTGATCGAAAAAGAAAAGAGAACCAACCGATATATTGTAAAAACCATTCAAATAACAGTTTACTAAAATGTTAGGTAAATTGTACCTTCAAATACAGAGCCCGTTTTTTGAATGAACTTAAACGTTCCTAAACCCTAAATGATTCTTGGCTTAGGTAGCAGGGACCTCTGGACCATTACTTGTAAGTATCGACAATGGTATCTTAAATTGCTTCCATTCAGAAGATTTTTCTTGAACCAGTGAAAAGTAGAAAATTGCGTTGTAAAAATAATTTAAATAAAAGTTGTTCGTATTGTCATTTACAACTTTGTTTCATTACTTATATTTGATAATCAATGTTCTTGAAGAAAGATAAAAATAGTTTAAACAAAAGTTGTTTATATTGCAATTGATAACAACTTTTATTGGAAGAAAAACTGTAAAATATGCTTTTGCAAATATTCAAAAATAGGATTCGGTGTTGAGACGTGGTAAGGTAAAGACGTGTGTAGAGTGTTTGTATTCAATGAAAAATAATGAAGTAACTAGTAATCAAAAATTAAAAATATTGAGGGAGATAATCAGTGTAGACATTCGGTTAAATTAAGGTGAAAGTGGACAGAAACAACGCGCGGCGTTCGAGATGTGAAAGATACATCACGCGTGCACAATCTATTTGAAAATTGCAAATTAAAATCACATTTAAATTAGGTAGAAGTATTGTTAATTGAACGGAACACAATAAAAGAAAGAGTTTTAAAAAGTGAACTGACAATTGCAATATAATTAAAGTAAAATTATGTAAAAAGGAAGAAGAAGAGTCTATGTCAGAGGCAATAAAGAGAATGAAGGAAGAAGAGATGTTTAAGGGTTTTGAAAGAGCTTAAAAGTGGGAAGGTTGTCAAAAGAAGGAGAAAAGGAAGGAAGAAAAACAAATGAACGAGAAATAGGGCAAAAGAAAGAAGAAGAACAAATAATGAATATCTGGAAAGAAATAAAAGAAATAAAAACTAACCAGGAAAAAATAAACAAAGAAATGAGAAATATAAGAGATGATATAAAAATTATCGAAAAGCTAAAAATAAATGTAAAAGATTAGGAAAACGTAGAAAAATGAATAGAAAACATGGAGAAGGAAAAAAGGAGAATAAATATGGAAATTGGAGGACTAGACGTAAAAGGAGGAAAAGGAGAAATACAAAGACAGATGGAAAATATGATAAATTGAAAGATGAGAATGGAAATAAAGATTGAAGAAGCAATCGAAATAGGAAGAGGCGTAGTGTTAATAAAATGAGAAACATGGAGGATAAAATAGAAATAATAAAAAAAATAAGATGATGAAAAGTAATGTAATTTACATAGACGACGACATGACAAAGAAAGAGAGACACTCAAATGAAGATGAAATACAAGCAAAAAATTTTAAAAGGAGGGCAAGATTGTGAAAACAGGGTACAAGAAAATGTGGGTAGATGGGAAAGTGGAATACAAAAAACAAGAAGAGGGGGAAAAATAAATTATTATTTTGGAATGTAACGGGTATAAAAAACATAGGGGAGAGATTTTAGAATTATGTAAGAAGATTTAAAATGGTGGGGATTGTGGATACTGGATAGAGGAAAAGAATAAAAAGAGTGGAAAGATAGGATGTCGAAGAAATTTATTTGACAGATCAATGAGTAAAAAGGAGGAGAACAAAAGGACAAAATAAATAAACGGACAAGGAAAAAATGGTTAGTCATGTGAAGAAAGAGAATGGACAATAATGAACGGCAACATGGAGGAAGGAGGAAAGGGAGATCTCAGGTTTATAGGTGGAATTGAGAAATCTGTAATAGACAACGTAATAGTAAACGAAAAGTGCCAACAGCTGGAATTAACTATAATAGGAAAAGGGAAGAATGGGTGGTAAAGAAAATATGGATACAAGATAGTATAAGAACGTATGAGGAAAAATAGAGATAATAGATGAAGAACTGGAAACAGAGGAAGAAATAGAGCAGGAGATGAAAAGTGGATAATAAAATGGAAGAAGCAACTGAAAAAAACAGATTTTAGAAAAATAAACAATTGAAAGACAAGAAAGTGAATGGTGGAATGTAGAATGTTAAAGAGCGAAGAAAGAAATTAGAAGAGGGAGAAGACGGTGGAAAAACGGAAAAATAGATGAATACAGGGACAAAACAAAATAATTCAAAGAAATTTGTCGAACCAGAAAGGAGGAATACAAAAGGGGTTGGAAAAGGTGATCAAAGAAATGAAAACAAAGAACATTCTTGGGAGTTTTTAAAAGAAGGAGAAAAAGTGAAAAAGAATGGAAAGAAAAATAAACTAGGGAGAAGGGAGGAACATTGTAAGAACTTACTAGGAGAAGGAGATGAAAAATTATATTAAAGGAAAGCAAAGAAACAGAGAGGGAGGAATTGAAAAAGTGGAAATGGAAGAAGCAATAAATTAAAATGGTTAAAGCGGGAGGTACTGGTGGGACATAAGGAGAGCAGTAGAGATACACAGGAGAGAGAATGAGGGTGAGAATTAGAAGAACATATGAAAGGATACATTTAAAATTTAAAAAAAAAGGAGAAAGAAGGAAGTAACATGGCGTTGTGGAGGAAAAGAAATGGAGATCGTGGACAAGTACGGATATAAGAATTCAAACAGGAAGAAGAGCGGTGAAATATGAAGAAAATATAGAGAGAAGGAAAGAGAATGATATATTTATAGGAATGTTGGAAATAGAAAGCTCAAAAGAATGATGAAAGTTAATAAAAGTTAAAGAAGATTATACTATGAAAGGAAGAATAAATACTGGCGGAAGGACAAGGATAGATTGTGCAGATTATGTAAGGACAGAGGAGAACATAGAGCATATAAAATAAGAATATAAATGACTAAGAATGGACGGAAGAGATAGAAGGATACTATTAGGGAGTAATGGGGAAGGGTCGAGTAGATGAAGGAAATAATGAATAGAAGAGATTGAATAGAGAAGAAAAACAATTTACGTTGGAATAAAATATATAATTTGAGAATTTTTGTTTTTAAAAATTATTTGTATTAATGTAAAAAGAAAATAAACGAATCTATCTATCTATTCAAAAATATAAAAATTTTCATTAAAAAAAAAACAACATGTACTGAAAATCTATGATTGCTATTTTTTGTTTAAAATGTGACATTTTAAATAATGTAAAATTTAATAATTATTATAGCAAAACAAATTTTTAATTATTGAAATCGATTCAAGATAGACTATTTTTACAAACATATAACCAGTACAATATGTATAATGCAAACCTTTCAGTTTCATGCCTCATTCATTAAAACTCGATTCATAAATGTAACGCTAGACGAAGATTATTCCGGCAACACTGTTACGGATGCCATTGTACCATTAAGTCCTATATACGGATGCAAAGTGCCAAAACACTTACAATGTATATTGAAGGATGCCATTTCCCGCGCTACCTATATTTTGTGCCATTGTGTACTATTTTTGTATACAATTATACACTGTGTATACTGCAGGATGCCAATTTGAATCATTTTTGAACAAATGCCATTAATCAATAAATATATATATATATATCGTACAAGTGAGACTCCTCCTGTGTAAAATTTCAATTACAGACCGACGCTCAGTGGTAAACCTTTTTAAATTTGCCAAAACAATTCTAGATGTCCACACTATCTATTGGCATAAAAATGTAGAGGACGTCCAGATGTTCATTTTTGTAATACTCGTTTATAAGTACTTCACGTAAATGACACCACTAGGCGCTGTCGGCGGTCCGGTGTATATCCATATACAGAGAAATTATTGTAGCGATCAACCGAGCATCCCTTCATCAGATGTGTATTTGAACCAGTGAGTAGCCATCTCAGCGTTTATTATCTTGTAATTAGAGCCGGTAGCTTCTTATCGCTTTATGAGTGTAAACTCAAGTTGACTTTTAAATGTAGTACTACATTCCATAATTTATTTGATTTCTGTTATATTTAAAGATAGAGATTTGCGGTTTTCGCGATAGTATGTTATTCTTTGTTTAAAACAAATAATGTCGCAAATGTAGACTTCTTAGATTTTAAAAAAAAGCTAAATTGAAAAAATGCACTCTTGACTTGTGTCATATCTCCTTTATTTTTTGTGTACTAGAGATAAAAATAGAACTCGAAGTTTTTTTTTTAATTTCGATTCTACCTCAAAATTTAGCACGAATTATGGGTTTAACAAAACCGAAAAGAATGGAGATAATAGTGGTTAGAGTAAGATATGACCACAAGGTAAAAAACTCACCAGAAGGCGAATTATTTAATCAATAACATACTGCAAAGGTGTACCTACGATTGGTAAATTGGCTGCCAATTTTACAGAAACACGGTACTCAAATGAGACAATACATCGAGAAACGTAATTAAATTTTTGAATTATAGGTTGTTGTACACGTTCGACTATTTAGGTTGTTCTGGAGGGTATTTGAAATTAGTCTATGCGGTAATCGACGAGATTCTTAAGGATACTGCACGTAGTGATTAAAGCAATAAACCACTTTGCACAGTCATTTTTTAGACCAAAAATAGTTAATTTGGCCCTCAGCACCCAAGTTTTAGACCGTGCAGAACCGCACTATGACGTCAGATGGCAGCTATTTTAAATATTATAAATGGCTATAATTTCATAACTATTGGTTCTATAGACTTCAAATAGAGCTCATTTGAAAGGTCTGAACAGGGCTCTTAATTTCTTTTCTACTAAAATTTTTATGTCTTTAACGGTTTTTTACCCAGAGGTTAATAAATAAGTTTCCAAAAATTTTGAACGGTTTTTTCAATTTTGTGAAACAATGGCCGAAAATAGAGCATTTCTTTACTGATTTTTTTGTTTAGATAATAAAATTACTTATCGAATGAGTTTAAACACGGTTAAAATATCACACGTTTTTATAAAACTATGGTACAAAAACCAAAATTTAGGGTGCTATAAAATCTCATAAAGGATATCGAACATATTGAATTTAATTTATTTATCAAAATATTGCTGAGTTTTAGTGAATAAATAGTATTTACATACATATTTATTGTATTAAAGGCTATACATGAACTATGCAAAACTGAAACGTCTTTTAGTTCATTGAACTACTGGTTTATATTTTTATTGCCAAATTGCATCATTTGATCATTGTGAAAACTTATTGCAAGTATCCTCTTTGTATATTTTTGCACTAAATCGTGCAAGACATGCGAGTTCGCTTTCAAGAACAGCGAGCTGTTGAGCTCCAAGTTGTGTAGGAACAATTTTCAGCTTACCATATATCCAGTAGATCGGACTATAATGGATGTCCAAGTTGTGACAGTTAACTTCCACCCCTAGTTAGCCCAAAATGTATTGATTAGAAAAGAATTGTTGGCTTGGCCCCAAATTTATCCTGCTTTGAAAGCAGCACGTAAAATGTGATACAGTAAAGTAGCTTGAGTTGGAGGAATATTTGGGAGTTCCTTATTTCTAAATGAGAAAACATCCAGGTAACTTCGTTCATGTCTCTCTCCATACTAGTTTTGTCGTACATGACAGTGACAAATCTTTCAAGAATCCGGAATGTATTTTCTGGCAAGTAATTCTATTGCACTTGGGATATTCTTTCAAATCCTTCTGTAGCTTCATGTAAAGTTACGCAAGTTTTCTACCCAGATTTCTTACTTTTTGGTAGACATTGTAGGAATTGAAACTGTAAGACTTCTGAATTTTCTCTGAAAGACAACTTGGAGGAAGATAAATTCCATCACGAGCAATATAACACATTACAAAACAAATTTAAAGAAACTCGTATAAAATTTCGAGAAAGTTTTCTACAGTGAAAATCCATTTGACGAAATTTCTGGAGACCTTATAGAAATAAACAGTAGGATGATATCTTGTGACTTTCAGAGACCGCTCTAAAGCGCTAAAAACTCTCGAGAAAGACGAAAAACAACCATGCTTATATTTAGTGGAACCTCCTTTCGATTGGCTTTCTGTCGTATGTAATATCACTCCATCAAACATTCAAAGAAAGGCTGGGTTAAAACGAGAATGGAATAACTTAACAAAAACTTAGCAACTTGGAATGATATTGAGAACTCTCCAACTAAAAGACATAAATCTTGAGTATGGAGTTGATATTTTTAATAAACATCTTATTCGTGATCCAACAATCGAAGTCCGGGCTTTGATCAAAATAGAAAAATATGCGTATAATTAATGGATCCATTACATCTACTCCTCTCGATTGACTTCCTGTTTTTGTAATATTAGTCCATCAAAAATTAGATAAAGAGTTGCGTTAAAACTAGAATGAGATAAATGCCAACAAAAAACTTACCAATTTGGAACGATATTGAGAACCCTCTAGCGAAAAGATTTGTATGGTTGCAAGACAACTTAAGTACAGCTTTTTCTGAAGTTGAAAAGTAGAAAAAATTATGGTCTGGAGTTGATGTTTTCAATAAACATCGTATTGATGATCCAACAATAGAAGCCTCGAGCTTTGATCAAAAAAGAAAATTTGGTCAAAAGTAAATCGCATCAGAACAGGCCATTCAAAATGCAACTCTAAGTTGTTTAAATGGGGTGCGATTTTTAATCCAAACTGTGACCAGAGGCAGCTGCACATATTGTGGAGGATTGTCAATTAACAAAGTTTGAAGGAGGATTTGTAAACATTCATAACTTAACGGACGACGCAGTATTATGGCTTACAAATTTGATGGACATCTGAAATTAAGCAATATTTTGTATTATCTATCCCGATTATTTGTTTTCCATTACTTTGTTTGCTATTTCTTTAACCTACTATCTTTTTCGTCATTGTCGTGACTGGTGCTTGGACCGGTCCATTATATGTCGTCATGCAACGGCTGCGTTGTTATATTTTATGTTCTTATTTACTTTCTATAATGTTTAATCAATAAATGTGTAATCAATATCATTACATATATGTAAATACTAAGGTGTGGTTTTTACATTATTATTTTGGTTGTCACTAAGCTTGTGCGGCCTTAAAATCTGTGGACTAATTTTGGATCTAGAAAAAACCAAATGCACATACCAATATACAGTATAGCCAAAGCCCTTGGGGAAACCAAGTCAACTGTTTTAAAAGATCTCGTGTTTTCACTGGGCGACTTTTCCGCAAAAGGGCGAAAAGTCTGCGTTGGAAACTTGGGTAGCTTTAGATGAAACTAAATAGAAGAATTTGAACTAGTAATAATATACCAAATGCATTAGAATAACTTGTCAGAAAATACATTCCGGATTCTTGAAAGATTTCTCATTGTTATGTACGACAAAACTAGTATGGAGAGAGACATGAACGATGTTAGGCTGATCTCTTCTCATCTAGAGACAAGGAATTTCCAAATACTCCTCCAACTCAAGCTGCTTTACGACAACACATTAAACTAAAACTTTGGTGGTGCGGGCCAAATTGACTATTTAGACTTAAGAAATGACTGCAAAGTGAAATAAGTAATTACAAACCCATAAATTTATTTACTTTGTTTGCACTCGCCGTAATTGTGGGCACTTAAATTTATAAATCTAAACGGGCAGCAAACATTTCAAGAAAAAGACTGTAATATGATACTCGACTTGATATACTAATAAGCTTCAGTAAGCATTCTAAATATAGCCATGAACTGTGGAGGACGCTCTCTCTACCGCTAGATGGTTTTTGATGTTCGGTTGTCCACTAAAACAATTTGCACATTTACACGCATAGAGCGTGTATATGTGAATACGCCGGACGCTCACTGGGAATGTTTCTGTATAGACGCCCAGTGGTACGACAGATAAATATATATATATATATATATATACAGGGTGTCACAATATATGTATTACAGCCTGACAGGGGTTATAGAGGGCAATAAAATAAACAACTTTTTTTAGTAAAATTTTTATGTTAGACAAATAGTTACGCCCAAAGTCAAAAATTAAAAATTTGTAATGGCTTTTTTGACAGTCTTAAAACAATTGAAAAATAATCAATAGTATCTTATAGTATGTTTTTGACTATGTCCAATTCAAATTTGACAAAAATTTTGATCTGGAAAAATTCAAAATGGCGGATTCAATTTACAAGTACTTGATGTAATAATTTGATTTAACCGAAAATTTGGTTTTATCGGTATCTAAATAAATAAAAAAAGATGGTGCAGTTGATTTTTGAAAATTTAAAAAAAGAATGAGCACGGTCGATTCTTGTCGAAATAAAAAATGTCAACCAATTTTGATGAAAATTTACAAAAGTGTACTTTAAAGTATTATTAAATGTAACTATCGAACAGATTTTTAATAACTTTAAAAATAAAAATTTTGTACGACTTTAAAGTTAAAAAATTTTAAAATTAATGGCGTTCAAATATTATGAAATTTTGCAAAAATGGTCTCTAAACTCTCCTAAAACCAAATGAAATGTCAAAATTAAAATTTATTTAATTTATAAGCTAAAACTTGAGCATCTAATTTAATACTTAAATAAACAACCTAAAACAATAGGAATTACAAAGGCGACCAAGATGTACCTAATTATAAACTTTACAAATGGTTTCTTATTACGTAAATATTAATTTACCTGTGTTAAAAATAATTAATTTTAATATACCAAAAACACTTCACATTTCGCAATTCAATTATACTTGGAGACTATTCGTACAAATTTTCATTGTATTCGAATAACATCCATTTTTTCAATTTTTCAATATGTCAACCAATTTTAACAAACCGTGTAACTGTCAAACCTATTTTGATAACTTTAAAAATAAAATTTTTATTCAAGGATAAAAACAAAAATGTAGGCATGAATTAATTTATTGTAGATTACATCCTTTTCATTAGAGGGGTTCAGAAATAAAACAGAAAGTGTTTGTCTTTTTAGAAAAACTTGAAGATTATTGTGAATCGAGACATGTTTGAAAGCAAGACTTGTTCACTTCTGCTTATGATTTGTTTTGTGATAATGGTACCGTAGTATCAAACATAAAGTTGATAATTGGTCTGAATTAGTTAAATGTCTTAAAAGAGTTTTCCTTCCTCCTGGTTATGAGTATGATTTACTTAATGAAATTCGAAATAGGACTCAGGGTCGTAATTAAGATGTTTTTATTTACGTTATGTCTGTCGAAGCTTTGTATCGTCGTTTAGAGGTTCCACGTCCCGAAGCTGAAATAATTGATCAAATTTTAAGAAATCTTAACCCTTATTTTCTGAACATATAGGTTTGCATGATATTAAAACTTTAGATTGTTTGAAAGAACTTTGTCGTAAGATTCAAAATATTAAACTTCGTGTAGATAACTATAGTCCTCCGCCCAAAAAAGCATTCTGTTTTGTTAGAACCAGATCTTACTTGTATGTCATTCGATACGTTCGATGTTTCTTCTGTAGACAATTCGGATGCGATGTTGTCTTTAATAAACTGTTTCAATTGTGGAGAAACAAATCATTTGCATAGACAGTGTACAAAACCTTCCTCAATATTTTGTTATGGTTGTGGAAAAAGAATTTTTACAGAAATACATGTCCCGATTGCAATTCAAAATCTTGCAAACTGGTGCCGTTCCGAATTTAATCCAAATTCGTTCGTCACCAACTCATACCGGGCGTTAAAAAAACATACAAATTCAAAACTCCCTACAAAAATTCAAACAATTCGAAAAGTAAACAAATTTTCTCGAAATTCAGAAGAATGGAAATCTTGGTTAAGTACGATTAAATCATTTATGTCTACTACGTCTGTTGCTCCGATTTGTTCGTCTGTTCCGTTTGATAATAGATTGTACTTTACTATTCATATTGATGGTAATCCAATTACATGTTTGATGGATACTGGTGCGTCTTCGACAATTATTGGTTCGTCTGGTTTAGATTTTCTTCACCAAAATAATATCAACTTTAAAATACAACCTAGATCAATAAAAGTAACCAGAGCAGATGGTGCTCCTCAAATTTGTAATGGTGAAATTTTGCTTCCTCTGACATTGAATGGTGTCACCCAACATATTAAATGTTTATTAGTTCCTTCAATTAAGCATTCGATTATTTTAGACATTGATTTTGGTATTTTGTTCCATATTAATTAATTAATTTAAGTGTAATGATATATATATATATATATATATATATATATATATATATATATATATATATATATATATAGATCGGTTTACAACGTTCTACAACGTCTTCCGACACCCAACCGCCATCCGTCCCTGTCTCTCCACAGGTCTACGTCTAGATCCCTTTCCCTAATTTCGGTTTCAACACCCTCTCGCCAACTCTTTCTTGGTCTTCCTCTCTTTCTTCTTCCTTGAGGTGACCAGCCTAATATTTGCTTAGGTAACCTATCGTCGTTCATTCTTTGTACATGGCCATACCATATTAGCTGTTTCTGTCCTCACATCGTCCACCAATGTATGCCCGGCTCCCATTATTTCCCGAATCCTGGTATTCGGAATTTTTCTAGCCTTGATTTACCTGCAGCTCGTCGCCAGAAGTCCATCTCGGTTGCTAGCAGTGTCTTTTCTGCATTTTTTAGAGGCCATACATCACTTCCATACGTTACTATGCTCTTTATAATTGTGTTGTAGATGTGATGTTTATTACCCTTGGATATTGTTTGGTCCCACAATACTCCATTTAGCATGCCAATAGCCCTTCTTCCTTGTATGTTGCGTTCCTCAATGGCTTTATCTAGAGTTCCATCCTCTGTTATCTTCAGACCCAGGTATTTATACTCTGTGCAGTGTTGAATGGTTTGGTTATTTTCTAACACTATAGGCTCTGGTGTTCCACCAATACACATACACTCCGTCTTCTTGATGTTAACTTGCAGACCCCATTTTTGTACTCTTCTATAAGTTTTCTTGCCATATATGCCAAGTCATCATGGTCCTGTGCTAATACGATCTGGTCATCTGCGAAGCACATTGTGTATAGGTTATTATTGTTAAGGGGATTCCCATGGCATAACACTTCCGTTTCCAGACTTTGAGAGCTTGCTCTAGATATATTTTAAAAGAGTAGGAGACAGGCAACATCCTTGTTTCAGACCTTTTGTAACGGTGAATCCCTTGCTGACATTGTTGCCTATTTTCACTTTTGCTGTGGATTTCTCATACAGTCTTTCTACTGCTTTTACTATGCCATGATTTATATTGGTTTGTTTTAACGCTGTCCAAAGTTTGCTAAGTGGAACACTGTCATAGGCCTTTTGAAGATCAACATAAAGTAAATGGATCTCTTGATCCACGGCCCTTTTTTTCAATGACCTGAGTGAGGCAGTATAGGTGATCTACTGTTGAGCGACCAGCTCTAAAACCAGCCTGTTCTTCAGCTTCCATATCCGCATACTCTGTCTCAATTTTGTTTTTTAAGATCTTGCCATATATTCTGCTCATTGTACCAGTCACTGACAGTCCTCTATAGTTTTCACATGAATCTCGGCTTCCCTTTTATGTATCGTGGATATAAGGGATATTTGCCATTCATTAGGGATTTCACTTCCGTCAATGCAGTTTTGGAATATCATTGTAAGGTGCGTATAGAGCAAGTTGGTGCCATGTTTTATTAATTCTGCCGGAATATTTCCGGGACCAGGGGCTTTTCCATTTTAAGCGAACTGCATACTTTTTGACTTCGCTGTGCGTTACTCGTACTGGAGATGAAACAATATTAATAGCACCATTCTTATTAGTGTTCGCACTAATGAACTCAGTTCTTTCTCGGTAAGCAGATCCTCAAAATGTTTCTCCCAGTTTTCCATTGATATTGGGGATATGATATCTCCTTTCCTGTCGGTGCGTAGACTTTTTAATAGTCTCCAACTTTCCGTACTTTTCCGTCCACCAAGGTATGTGTTGATTCTGTTGCAGTTTCTTTCCCAGCTATCGTTTTTGTTTTTATTATGTTTTTCCTTACTTCTTTTGGGCTTTCTTGTAGCTTTTTCTATCCTCATCTTTATTTGTTGTTAGGTACTTCTGTCTTTTTTCCACTATTTTCTTTTCGATTTCTTCATCCCACCAATATGGCTTCTGTTGTCTTTGACCTTCCTCATGTTCACCAAGCGCTTCTCTGGCGGCGGCGTGTATACACTCTTTTATGTCTTCGTAGTGTTGCTGTGTATTTTGTGTTCGTTGTAATGTACAGAATTTTTCCAACTTTTGGTCCAGACGGCTTCTGTAAAGTGTTCGTGTGCTTTCATTGTCCAAACTGTCCAAGTAATACCGTACTGGTTTACTGGACGGGACTGGTTCTGCACCTGCCGCTTCTGTATATCGGCCATTATTCCAAGGGGGATGGTCATAATTGTCTTTAAGAGATAGTGATCGCTACCGCAGGTCGGACCTCTGCATACTTTGACATCGTGCACGTCAATTCTTGTCTTTTGTCTTACAATGACGTAGTCGATTATGGATCTTAAGTTTCGTGTTTTCTGCGTCCATGTGAACTTGTGGATATCTCGATGTTGGTAAAAGCCATTTAGTACTTTTAAACTACTTTGTTCACATATTGTAACGAGGCGTGTTCCATTGTCATTGCGTGTGACCTCTCCATGCATTCCAATTGTTTTGCTATTATTTTCCAGTCCAACTCTGCTATTGAAATCTCCAAGTAATATTATCTCCCGTGATGTTCCGACCTTAACAACCTCATCATTCAGTGCTTCAAAGAAATCCTCTTTTGTGTTAACTAGTGCATCTTCATTCACCGCGTATACTCCGAAGATAGTTATTCTCTGGCCATGTAGTGTAATTTTCATCTTAATTAGTCTTTCACTGATCGCCTCCCAGGAGCTAATATACTTACGTAACGTTTTTCGAACTAGTATTGAGACTCCTTGTTTTGCCCTTTTTTCTTTAGATACTCCACTATAGAAATGATCATAAAATCCCAATTTTTCTGAACCGTTACCTTTCTTTTTGTCTCTGTAAGTACCGCAATATCGGCTTTGGTGTTTTTACTTCGGCAATTACTTCATTTAGTTTTGTAGAGAGGCCTTGAACGTTCCATGTAGCCCAAATCATTGTCCGTTTTCTTTGCTTTAGTCGTTGCCGTTTAGTCTGATCTAGTCCGAGGCTTTGGTTAGGTTTTTAACATTTTACTTTTTTCCGAGTATCGAGGAGTTAGCCCGATGCCTCAACCCCCAACCTGGAGGACCAGGGTTTTATATCAGAGTACCTTCTCCTAGATAAGTTGCTTTCTCTGCTTGTTCTCATTAAACAAAGACAATATCTTCTGTCTCCAGCGATGCAAAAACACCTTCACAAAGAAATTGATGATATGTTACAATTAGGTGTGATTCGTTCGTCAAATAGTCCATGGAGTAGTTCAGTTTGCTTTATAAAAAAAGAAAACTGGTGATTTAAGATTATGTTATGATGCTAGAAAATTGAGAATAGTGCAAAAAGAAGAATGCTTTTCCCTTCCTCTTATTGATGCAATTTTGAATAAGATTACATAATGTCCATTACTTGAGTAGTATTGATCTTCGTAAAGCATTTTGGCAAATTCCATTAAGAGAAATCATCTTGTGCCAAAACAGCTTTTGTGTCCCAGACAAAGGTTTGTTCGAATTTGTTGTTATGCCATTTGGTTTGTCAAATAGTCCGCAAACTATGCAAAAATGCACGGAACGTGTGTTAGGTCCGCTTATGTTAGATGAAAAGGTCTTTGTGTACCTTGATGATATTATCATAGCGTCTGAAACTTTTGAAGAGCATCTTAATATTTTGAATGGTGTGTTTGTTCGTCTACGTGATGGTTGCTTTACGATTAATTATGAAAAATGTCCATTTTGCCGCTCGTCATTGAAGTTTCTTGGTTTTGTTATTGATAGGCAAGGTTTACGTACCGATCCTGACAAAGTTTCGGCTATTGCAAATTTCCCTATTACACGAAATACATCTGAGGTAAAACGCGTCATTGGATTAATTAAATACTACAGGCGTTTTATTAAAGATTTTGCTGAACTTTCTGCTCCGATTACCGCATTAATTAAAAATAAAAAAAAAGGTGAAACTATTCAATGGTCGTCAGACGCCGATGCTTCTTTCAAAAAATTAAAATTTGTATTACGTCAGCTCCGATTCTTTGTTCTCCTGATTTTAATCAAATTTTTTTATACAGACAGATGCAAGTGATGTTGCATTAGGTGCGATTTGTTTCAAAAAATTACACACCCTGTTGCGTATGCAAGTCGAACTTTGACTACGGCTGAGCGTAAATATTCCGCTACTGAACGAGAACTATTAGGAATAATGTTTGGCATATGGTTATGTTGAGGGAACGCCTTTTACAGTTAGCACAATTTGACTTTGACGTACAACATCGCCCAGGTACTCTAAATATAATCCCTGATGCGTTATCTCGTTCTGTTTCTGTATTTGAGTTAGATTCTTTTACTCCTGACGAGTGGTATGTAAATATGATTAAACGAGTTAAAGACCGTCCGGAAGAATACCCTTATTTTAGAGTTGAGAATAATCTGTTGTATAAGTTTGTATCTTCAATTTTACCTATCGAGTCAAATATACCTAACTGGAAATTGGTAGTACCCACTCCGAATAGATTGCAAGTTTTGCAACGGTTTCATGATGATCCAACTTCTGCTCATTTTGGTGTGTCTAAAACTTTCAGTAGGATTTCCGAATTCTATTATTGGCCAAAAATGCGTTATTTTGTGAGTAAATACGTTAAAAATTGTCAAGTTTGTGCTAGTCAAAAGAGTACAAACAATAGTCGTTTTGGTCTAATGGGTAAGGAAAAAATCCCTTTTCAACTCATTAGCATGGATTTATTAAGACCTTTGCCTAAATCTAAAAAGGGCAATCAATTCCTTTTTGTTGTGACCGATTGGTTCACAAAATACGTTTTAATTCAACCTTTACGTACGTCTACTTCAAAATCTATGATTAAGTTTTTGAAGGAACAAGTGTTCTCAATTTTTGGTGTACCACAAACTGTAATGTTAGATAATGGTTCTCAGTTTATCTCGAAAGAGTTTAGTTCGTTTTTAGATTCCGTTCAAGTTCGAAATGTTTGGATGAATGCACGGTATCATCCGCAAGTAAACCCTACTGAACGGGTTAATCGTGTTTTGATTACGGCAATTTCATCATACATAAAAGATTCTCATCGTAAATGTGATCAGAATATTTTTGAAATCGCTCAAGCAATGCGTTTGGCATGTCATGATGCTACTCGGGTATCCCCTGCCTTTTTAGTTTTTGGTCGTCACGTTCCGGTTTCTGGTGATTTTTAAGTTCCTGTTAATCCAGATGAACCTTTAGAAATAGCAAATAAGCTATTTTGGACTCGTGAATTAGCGCAATTACCCGAATTGTATGAGGATGTTAAGAGCCGTCTTCATAAAGCATATGAAACAAATGCGCGACAGTATAATTTACGTAAACGTCCGATTCTTTCTTCTGTTGGAGATATTGTATGGAAACGAAATTTTGTTTTATCTAATGCTTCGCGTGGTTTCTCTAAAAAACTTGCATCCAAATATGTTCCATGTAAAAGTACTAAAATTGTGTCAAACTTGGTTTATCAATTGGAAGACATGAATGGTTTTGACGTTGGGCGTTTCCATGTTAAGGGGAAACGACACAGTTCTTAAAATTTAAACTTTTAGACGTTTACGCGTTGACATTGTGAAGGTACACTTATGAAATTGTCAAAAAAACTAAATATATACGTTGACAATTAGAATTGCCTTAGTTTTTATTTTCACTTTATTAACTACAGAAAAAATGAAACGTCATAAAATATACATTTTGTAAGGACTAAATATTATGAATAGAGAGTTTAATGATTTTTTTTAATAACTTACAATAATTAGTAGGTTAGATTTATTTAAAAATAAGTAATAATCAGTCAACCCAAATAACCATGTTTAGTTTTTGATTTAATTTAAAAGTTATTGCTTGTAGACGTTTTTAAATCAAAATTATTTCTAATTTTATTTTGCAAACATTTTCTAAACAAAATTTTGATTCGATAATTAATCGAGCTATGGTGTTTAATTAGCGATACCTTCAAATATATTCTTTAAAGAAAAAATTAAGTAAGCAACGTAAATTACCTATTTTCTAAAACGTGCTTAGTGTAATGATTCATTCTACAGTCGTTCTATAAGATAACCCCTGCTGAGACTACCTGCTGTTAGAATTGTAAATGATAACCTTAAGCCCGCTTCACAATGTGCAAACTTTTGTTTACAGAAATTGTGGTGTCCAGGTTTTAAATTTCTGTACATTAACGCAGATATTGGTATGCGACTTTAAATGTAAGAAAGATAAAGAAACAAGGTACTGTAACAATGAATACAAACGAAGCTCTAAAGCGAGTTAAACATACTCTTTATCTTTAAATTAACACCTGAACACAGCAAAATTAAAAATACTAAAGCAGTATTTAGTATTTCCGTAAACGTTAATTTTGGGAAAATATTTAATGCTATTGCCTAACCTTCAGGCGCAGCGTTTCTACTATATTAGTTCAATCCTTCTAGATATCGAGAGACGAAGAAAGATATACTTTCGTGTTTTACTCAGTAGAAGCTATCCGATTACACATGATTCTCGATTACTTCAAGCATCCTACGCAAAATTTTGTAGTGTATTTTCGACATATGTTGATATAATTATAGGATAAATATATTGTACACATAAACAAAAAAAAATTAAATTTTTTATTCAATACAAATAAATGAGCAGTGCGCATTCTAAATTAGAGTATTTACTCTTTTTTTTTCATATTTTACACATACGATTTTAGATTTTTAGGGTTATTAAAATAAAATGAACCAAATGTTACAAAAATATTTTGATGCAAATGATAGAAACCGTCCTATAAACTGATTACTTACAAACTTTTCTAAGTCTAGAATAATGGTTCAAAAAAACATGAAAATGGAAAACACATTTTTTTACATCGCCTGTTTACCTTTTTTTAGTAAGATTTCATTATAATTGTCTAATATAAATATATAACACTGATTATAAATTATCAATTTATGTAGTTTTGAAATACCTACACAAATTGAATGTAACTCATTAAATTATAATTGGATGAAGAAATTCCATATTTGCATACTTTGCGACTATCAATACAAACATGGTTTTAGCGAGTGGAAATTTCCGATGAACTCAACCGTGATTGGTCCATTATGACAAAATTAATGAATCTGATTGATCGAGAAAATGTGAATGGAATTTTCACGCTAAATCGTTTGCCCATGTTTGCCCAAGAAACATTTTCTTTTGCTCATCCTCCAAAAAAATTTTTACATACCTATAAAATTTTTTTTGGTAAATATTGGTAAACGATGGGCAAATGATTTAACGTGAATAAAGTTGAATTTTTTATCAAAAAATGTTTTTTTTCGCATACAAAATTTATGGAAGGTGGGCAAACAAGAGTTTTCCCTGAGCAAACACGGGCAAACGCCATGTTTATTTTAAAAAAATTCACATCTGGAGGTGGCATCTTCACTAACCCTAAAGTAATGTACTTATAATCATACTTCTAGCCTCTAGCAACCTCAATTTTAAAATCTTAAATTCAGTAATCTCACTTGCGATACATCATTTGAAAGCCATTGTATTTTACATATTTTCAAATTCTGAAGAGATTTAAAAAAATTGTAGAGTAAAGTGCCCTAATATCGGATAGTTGCCTAATATCGGATAGTTCTGTTTTAAAGAAATCTGTCATCTGATTACGAAGAAACCTGTCTACAGTTTAGCATGGGGCTTAACCCAAGCCACCGAATAATATTTTAGTGTATCTAATAAAACATAGATGGCTCTAGAGTCACTTATACCGAACTGTCAAATTCCGAGTTTTACACGTGCTAGTTGAAAACGTAATTTTATAGGTTTTAAATTTGTCTCTGTAGTTTAAGTTAGTCTATAATATGTCTACTTCAATTCAGTGCATGCGGACAATGGATTATTATAGTTTTCTTTGTTCCATGACTTTGACCTTCAACAGGAGACAATTTGCCTAATATCGGATGGTCACGTTGTCTTAATATCAGATATCCGATATTAGGACAAAATATTTCTTATCTGTCTATATAATCTCTACGTAGCTAAGGCCTTATTAATAACTAAATTTTTATGTTTTCGTCGACAAAAGAAAGATTTATGCTATAATCCTTGTGCTACACCTGCTCATTTAATTTTCTATCTTACACTTTTTCTTAATTTCAGAAATAAAATGTCATTGAAACCCAAACAAAACGAAAGACGTGGGATAGTAAATCCATGCTTGCAGCTGTTACTGCGGTTAAAAATAAAGAAATGGGATACTTGCTAGCTTCAAGAACTTTTAAAGTACCCAAGAGCACGTTGGAAGACTACGTAAAAACAAAATAAAGTCACCTGAAGAGCTTATTCAAACCAATCTAGGACGTCCACCAGTGTTGCCTAAAGAAATTGAAGCGGATTTGGTTGATTATTGTCTAGAAATGGATAAAAGATTTTACGGATTGCGAGCTTCTGATATTCGAAGATTAGCCTTTCAATTAGCCATTCGGAACAATTTAAAACATAGGTTTTCAAAGAATCAGGAAAGAGCAGGTTACAAATGGTTGCGTTGCGTTTTTAAAGGCACCCTGAACTAACGTTTAGGAGACCACAGGGTTTATCAACTGCCCGAATCAAGGGATTCACAGAAGAAAATGTAAATCTCTTTTTTAAAATTTTGGAACCTGCGATGGAGAAGGTAAAATTCAATCCCTGTCGAATATACAACATAGATGAAACAGGTATAACGTCTGTACAATCCAAGCATACCAGGATAATCACTTTAAAAGGTAAAAAGCAAGTAGGGGCAATTACCTCTGCAGAAAGAGGATCACTAGTGACGGTGGTTACCTGTATGAATGCGGCTGGTGGTTATGTGCCTCCAATGGTCATATTTCCCCGAAAAACATGAAGGCAGAATTACTCAATGGCGCTCCACCAGGGACAATTGCTGCCTGCCATGTGTCTGGCTGGATTCAGAGCCACATTTTTACCAATTGGTTAAACATTTTATTAGCCACGCTAAACCAAGTGAAGCTGATCCTGTTTTATTAATCTTGGACGGTCACTACTCCCATACGCGAAACCTTGACACGATAAACTTGGCGCGACAGAACCATGTGGTTATTGTATGTCTCCCGCCGCATTCTACTCACAAAATGCAGCCGCTGGACCTTGCATTCATGGGTCCTCTTAAAACCTATTACTCACAGGAGATTGAAAATTGGCTGAGAAACAACCCTGGAAGAGTGGTCACCAGCTATCAAGTTTGCGAATTGCTTGGAAGAGCGTATGTAAGATGTGCTACAGCTGAAATCGCTATAAATGGTTTTTTGAAAGAGCGGTATCTTTCCATTTAATAAGCACATTTTTCGAGACCACGACTTTGCTATTCACCATCAAGCGGAAGGTGACCGAATTCCAGCTACAAATCTACCCGATGCTGAAGAACAAAAACAAGTGACTCCTCCAAGGCATGTTACTCCTCCAAGGCATGTGACTCCTCTAAGGGGTGTGACTCCTCCAAGGCATGTGACTCCTACAAACATTTCCAATTCCATAGATCCAAGAGTACGGCCCCAAGATATTAGCCCTTTGCCGACCACTTCATTTTACAAGTCTAGTGATAAAGAAAGAAAGTCCAGAAAAGGATCTGCTGCCGTGATTACAAGTACCCCATATAAAGATGCCTTAGAAAGAAGTTTGTCAGAACAGAAGAGTAAGAAAAGTACTTCAAAGGGAATTCCGAAATTGAAAACAGACAAATGTAATCCTTCTAAAAAACAAAATCTATTGCTAAAAAGACAATGACAACGAAGGTTAGAAAGACTAGTGTTAATAAAGACGAATCTTTTAGTTCATCTGAAGAAGATGAAGTACTAATTTTAGATGATGATTCTGACATGGACTGTGATATTGGGGAAGAGGAAGCAGAATGTATGTTTTGTTCTGGACTCTTCTCTGAAGATACCTCGGGTGAACAATGGATTCAGTGCTCAAAATGTTTCAGGTGGGCTCATGCCGACTGTGCCAATATAGACAAAGAAGACACATACATTTGTGATTTCTGCCTCGATGGCTAGTTTTACATCGATAGGGTATCCGATATTAGGAACATTGTTTTTTGTCAACGTAAATTGACCATTTTTCGAAAAACTTAAATTTTATTTTTTAACATGTGGCAATGATTTATTTTGGTTTAGAATACCATTCTCTAGCCTATTCTTTGTTTTGTTTTAAAAACTTTGTAGATTTATTGATGTATTAAAGTTAATATTAGGGTTTAAAAAAAGTATCCGATATTAGGGCACTTTACTCTACTCTTGCAATTGTAGATACGTTCTTTTATCACCGAATGTAGAAAAAACAAAAATAAACAGTATATTTGAGAGATATATATTTGCCCTAGGTATATTTGGGTTGGTCCATAATTTTGACATTTAAAAACTGTAAAAATTGCAACTCAATAGGTACTCCAAGGAATGTTTTCACATAAAAACCTACAAACACAGAAGATTTTTTAAAGAGCCAATTTAAAAAAATACGAGGGTATATTTGTCATCAAAAAGTTTTCAAATTATGTGCCACAAGGGTTTATTCAAATGTTTTTAAATTCGGAAATGAAAATATCTTTAGTATCACTTTTGCCATAAAAAACATTTCAAAATGTTATCTAGTCATTTGATACCTTTGTCTGTTATTTTAACGTCAAGTATGTAACACACAGTTGTGCGACAAAAGCAGTCACCTACAAGTCACCGTTCAAAAGTTAAGGGGAGGGGTTGATGGACTTTTGGTGCTCACTGTATAATGTGATATTTTACTCAATATAAAATATGAACATAGTTTTCTAGAAATGTTACGCCATTGAAAGTTCTTCCCAAAACATCAGTACTTCGAGAGACTGCTGAAAGTGAAAGCGAGCGTGCAAGTACACCACAACTGTAGCGCGATATCGTATGAAGAACCTTCAACTTCTTCTTCTTCTAATTTTGAAATAATGCACGAGCCTTCAGCAAATACCGAGAATAAATCGAAGAACATTCTGGGGCGGAGAATTGTAGATGTCGCCAATTTCTTCCACGAAATTATTACTTTTGAACATAGTGATTTATTCTCTTGTAAGTGCAATAATTTGGAGATCGTTAATGAAATTAGAAAAGACTACATTCCTCATTTGAAATCAAGTGTAAAATGTGTTTGAATTCCAAACATATATCTAACGAGCCTCTTGGTGAAAATTTCGATGTAAATCGATCAGCAGTTCTTGGTAGGATACTTTACTGACTGGCGGCAGTTATTCACAAATGCAAGAGTCTTTGGGTATTTTGATATACCAACTAATTGGCCGATGTCATCCATGAGTTGACCTGGGAATCGTTTGAAGAAGCGGGCGTTGAAGAGAAGCGTATTGCTATTGAAAAGAAGCACGTTGATTCTGATGGTATACCCTACATCACAGTAATTGCAGATGGTGCTTGGAGCAAACGCTCCTATCGTGTGAACTACAATGCATTGTCTGGTGTGGGTGTTATTATAGGTCAACAAACAAAAAAGTGTTATACGTGGGTATAGAAATAAATTCTATTGCGTATCACCGTTGTTTCAGAAATTGGGATTCTTCATCAACAGGCATGGAAGCGGATATTATTGTAGAAGGTTTCTGCAAAAGTGTTGAACTTCACGGAGTGAAATTTGCATTTCTGGTTGGGGATGGTGACAGCAACGTTTTCAGAAAACTGCTAGAAGTTCGTCCATATCACAATAGAATAGTTCGAAAGGTAGAATGTAGCAATCATTTGTTACGAAATATGTGCAATAATCTCCGAGAACTAGTAAAAAAGACCACCAACAATAAAACCAAAAAATACCTATTACTGAACGAAACTATCTAAGTAATCGTATCAAAAGATTGCGTTGTGCAGTGACCAGTGCAGTGACATACATAAATAAAGAACTTGCTGATGAATCTCATATTTTCAGAGTGTCACGTTTATCTGAAGACATACGAAATGCGGCATATCACGTTTTTGGAACCCATGGCTACTGTAAAACCTATTTTTGCACTGGTAAAAAAGGACGAATCAAATATGGTTACTGCGATGGAAAACTCTGGTCTTTTTATAGAAATTCTAAAGGTGATGCAGAGAGTTGCAGATAACAATAACAGTCTAAATCTTAATATGAACAATAATTTGGCAGAATTGTATAATTCAATTGTTGCTAAACTCGTTGGTGAAAAAAGAATTAACGTATCTTCAAGAAGATCATATCAAACGCGCTGTGAGATGGCAGCTTTACAGTACAATAAACCACATCAAATACCTTCTTTAGTTTTTAAAAGAGTAGCAAATAAGAGCCCAGGAACGTTTGTAAAAAAATTCTAACTTTTAAAATAAACAGAACCACTTGGGTTAAAACCAGAAATCGTCTTTTTCCAAAAGCTTTTAGAAAAAAAAACTATTCACGTGGCTCCTGCTGATGATAAATATGGGTTGGTCCTAAACGAAATAGACTCAGATGAATTGATTCGGGGAAAGGAGGAAATGATCAAAAGTTTAACTAAATCATTTGATAAAATTGCAATCCTGGAAAGAAATACTATGGGGCAAGCTCTAAATAAACACTGGAGGGAAGAACGTTTAAACAGACTCACGGCATCAAATTTTGGCAAAATTTGTAAACAAAGAGAATTTACACACTGTGAGAGTGTTGTTAAAGCCCTCTTGTACTCTTCATTTAAAGGAAATGTGTTTAAAAGATGGGGTGCAGAGAATGAAGTCAATGCCATAAAACAATTTGTAGAGGAATCTGCAGTTTCTATTCAGCCGTGAGGTTTATTTATTGACTACAAGTTGCCATATTTAGCTGCTTCTCCTGATGGTATTTTAAGTACTGATGGAACTGTAGAGATAAAATGTCCCTACTCCGCAAAAGATTTATTACCGAAGGAAGCCGTAGTCAACAAGGTTATACCGTAGAGCATGATTACTATTATCAAATTCAGGGACAACTTCACATAACAAAACGCGAATTTTATATTTTTATTATTTGGACTTCTCTTGGACGAGAATTTGAAAAAAATTTCAGAGATGATGATTTTTGGGAAACCCAGATAACGGAACGATCCCTTTCAGTATTTTATTTAAACTGCCTTTTGCCAGAAATCGTAAATCCCCAACTACCACACAAATTGCCTATTCGAGACTTTCGCTTTGGAAGGCAGTTGGTAAAGAATAGAAAAACCTCGACAAAAACCAGTTAGTGCAGAATATAGGTATACCGTTTTTCTTTCACCTTGTATATATGTTTCTACTCTTATTTGTGATAACTTGCGTAATTAGTACATCTTCTGAATTTTTATTTTGTAAATATAGGTCTAAATAATTTTTATTTATTGATTTTATATGTTTAGTTGTTTATTAATGACTTTGTTTTACCCACACATTAGTATAACTTCAAATATCAATCAACTAGAATGTACTTATTAGTTCTCCTAAAATATTGTAGGACAAGATATAACGAAATCTTATTTAAATTTTTATGCGTATTTTATAATTTACAAATTATTTTAGTTTTTATTAGTATGTCATCAAAGGGTGTTAATATAATTAGTGTTATGAATTTTTAGTATTTACTATGTTTTTAATCGCAGAAGTAGATCGTTGGTAACGTATTTAGTGTATGTAAATCATTGTTTATATACTATATGAATCAGGAAAGATGAGCCCTACGTCATCAAGCAAATGCGTATGAATTATTATTAAAAATTAAACTCAAATCAGAAACTATAACCATTATATCTTATAAACGTGACAGCAATTGTCACAGTCTAACTATCAAAATTTACAAACTGTCACTTCTAGGTTAAAATTTTTTTTAATTTACTAAAAGCGATTTAAGAGATAAAATATGGAAACAATACTATTTATTTATCATTATTGGAGTTTACTTTAAAATATTAACAAAAACGATTCACATTGCAGAAAAATTATGGCACCTATGGTAGTTTGCATCTGTAGATGTTAGGTAGTACAATTTATTTATTTAAATAAATAAATAAAGAAAGGTAGTACAATAATTGACTTCAATGTAAATTTAAAAAAAAAATATTTACGAATATGTACAACTAATGACAAAACACAAGATAATCCAAAGTAAAATGACAGGTTATGATCGTTGTAATTGTCGAACACAGCCCACAGGGTCGGTAAAACAGAGACTATTTATTATGAAGTCATAATTCGTAAAAAAAATAAAGAGGGGAATTATTTTTATCTCTTCTCACGTTCTCAAAATCATTCATCTTTGTTTTGATTGTAAAACAGAACATACTCGATATTGAACGTGTGTATTTGATAGTTTCGGACAGTGATGACGTAGGGCTCATCTTTCGTGAATCAGATAATATATAATAATGTATGATTGCATATAAAGAATTGTACTCCAATTAAAATAAATGTGTATGTAGTATGTACTACAGTGGCTTTATTCGGACAGTGGCGACACGACGATGTTCAATTTTTCATTGGCTACTCCAGTCACGTGGGACAACCCGCCATTAAGTGTCGATCTTGCATTGAATGCTACATTTGTTTACTCGTGTTTTAGTCAATTTGTAAAAGTTTTCGTGTTATTTTTATATGTTTTGAGTGTTTTGTAACTAATTTTAGGTGTTATTGAAACTTACAGTTTACAACACATAATAACTTAAATTTCTACTTTACATTTATATTTTCGCGAGCGTTCACACACTGCTCAAATTAACACGGTAAAATTTTTACATGTACCTAAACGTCTCTTCAATTAAAATTCAGTTAGTACACTTGGTAAACAGTACAGAAACTTTAGTTGCTTATATAGTTTGCATTTTATAGGCACGTACATAATGCCAGGTTGTGCTGCTATCGGTTGTAGTAACTCATCTGACAAGGGCTTTTTACTGAAGCGATTTCCAAAGATCCTACACGAAGGAAAGAATGGGCAGCTAAAACAAGAAGAGATAATTGGACCCCAACAGATTATTCATGTTTATGTGAAGTAAGTTTGTTAATGCTTTCTTGCATATTTTATACTGATTTAAAATATTTATAGGTACATTTTGCCCAAGAAATGTGGGAAACTACACGAGAAGATGGAACTAGGAAATTAAAAGCCAATGCTATTCCTACAATATTTGTTTTTCTAAGCCTATTATTCCCAGAAGGGTATTGAAAAAGCGACCACCTTTGAATAGTTTGCTCTCAACAGATTTGTCAAGTTAGTATAAATCATATTAATGCCGGGTTGCACCAACAGTCGATTGAATAATCGATGATCGACAAATTTATCAAAAATCCTCCGAATTTTTTAAACTATGGTTGCACTAATAATTTTTAAAGGAAATAACTTTATCAAACTTCAAATCAAATGAAAACACAAAACTATCTATCACAATTAAACAGTTGATTAATTTTTTGTTGGTAAAGAAGTCCATTAACAAACAGTTTTTGAATAGTGAACCATAGTTTTGATTTACAGTCTATCCCGATTCAACCCTCTGTTTTTAGTTGGTCAACCGGGAATTAGTGTACGAATTGATTACTGTCTCATTAATTTAATTAGGACAAGTTAATAAAATAAAAGTTTACAAAAGACTTTATTTTATGTGAATTTTCCATTGCAACAACATTAACTGTGGAGAGGGAGAACGTAATGGAGATACCTACAGAAATACCTAGAGAAGTAGCAGAGCGGCCATCTACGTCACAACTTCAAGAAAGTATTGATCTTTCTTCTAGCGAAGCAGTAGAAAGTGTAGGTTTAGGAAACTTTCCTGGAATGTCCAAAAAATATTTAAAACGAAAATTGCTAGAGTATGAAAAACGCTTTGTCAAACAAATGCAAAAAAAACCATAAATATCGTTCTCTTCTTAGAAACAGCAATAATCAGTTGAAGACATTAAAAAGCAAATCTATTGGACCCAGTGGAAAAGTTTTACTAAAGCAGATATGCATAACTGATCAAATTGAGATGCTAACCCGAAGATCTCAAGGAAAATCAACAAAGTTTTTAAAGTGGTCAAATATGACGATCATGAAAGCTTTGAAATTGAAATTCAGTTGTGGTGGCAGTGGATATGAGGAACTTTTGAGGCAAGGACAACCATTGCCATCTGTGCGAACACTGCAACGAAGGTTACAAGGACTTCGATTTGATAGCGGCATTCTTGATGAAGTTTTGAGTTCTTAAAGATTAAAGTTGATTCATTCCAAACTTTTGACAAAGATTGTGTGCTCTTCCTAGATGAAATGGCCATAACAGCTGGCAGCACATACGACATTTCATTGCAGAAATATTTTGGGGAAACTACTTTGCCTGAACACGAGGGTCCTGCTACACATGTTCTAGTATTCATGATAGCAGGGATTACACTAAGATGGAAGCAAGTAGTAGCATATTATTTTACAGGGGATTCTGTAAATGGACGTGTCCTTAAAGACATCATCCAAACAATTGTTTCAAAATCAGTGAATCTTAATTTAAATGTATTAAGCATTACATCAGATATGGGTTCACTTAACCAAGGCTTATGGCGAACTGTAGACATCGGAGCGGGAAGGCACACTGAAATTAGGTATAAAACTTCTCATTTTTCACAAAATAGAGACATTTACTTCATGGCTGATACTCCGCATCTTTTTAAAAATATTAAGTCAATGTTGATTACAAATAAAATAGTTGAACTTCCAGAAGCAACTTCAATAAAACATGGTTTGCCAACCAATATAGTCTCAGCACAACATATTAATGATCTCATTGACCATCAGAAAACACATTCTTTTAAATTGGCTCCCAAATTAACAGAGGATGATTTGCTTCCCACACATTTTAATAAAATGAAGGTGTCTACATCAACTAATGTAATTAACCATACAGTGTGCAGCGCACTAAAGTTTCTGGCAACTGAACTTAATCGTCCAGATTACCTGACCACGGCCTGGTTTTTAGAGCAGGTCGAAAGATGGTTTTACTTGATGACGTCCCGTCACCCATCAGCTGCTATAAGCAAAATCAACGAACCGGTTTACATAAAAACTATAACATTTTTAAAAGATTTTATGGATCTTTTTAGAGGAATAAAAGTTGGAACAAAGCAAGTATGGAAACCTTCACAAACAGGTGTGCTAATTTCGACTAAATCTATTCTTAAATTACAAGAGGATTTATTGGAGGAGAAATTATCAATACGTATTAACAAGTCGTTTTTCTCAAGATTGCCTGGAAAATTTATTTTCTGTTTTGCGGAGCAAACAAATTGTTCGAACGCTCTGCAGGTGAAGAATAATTTGAAATTAATTTGTGTGTCACAGTATTTAAAGCATGCCGTCCGTGGAAGCTATGAAGAAGATGAGAGAGAATTTTATCCGGATTTTTAGATGTAATTGCAACAGCATCTACAGCACCTACATCGAATGCTTCTACAGTGATTATAGCTTTGCCACCACAAACACTGAATTTAAACAACAGTGAATTAAATACATTGTACAACATTTGTGGATATATAATTTCAAGCATTCAAAAGACATCAAAATATTGTGACTCTTGTGTGAGTGCGGTTGGCTCTAAGACACCAGTTTATGCAAGTTTCACAAAATTTGCTCTCACCAAGCGGTTTAAAGAAAATACACTTTTCTTCTGTAATGAGAGTTACGTTTTGTTTCTTTTTGGAAATGGAATCGATTTTCCGACAATATCTCCAGCATCTAAAAGATCAACAAATTAATCACAAAGAATTTTATATTAAAAAATGAAAGAACTTGAATTTTCAATCCCAGATTGCCACAATCTTAAAAATAAAATTATTACTCGTTTTGTAATGTTTCGATTAAAAATCCAATCGAAAAAAAATTTCGAAGCGAGCAAAAGGAACTACGCCAGTAAATCTATTGCTGGACATTCCTTGTAGACTGTGTTCTAATAAAAATTGGTGTATAAAAATATTTTTCTTGTTTTAATGCTTTACAATTCACTCGAAACAACTTGTTTTGAAACCTTATTCACAATTAGTTTAATTAATAACAATTAACTTTAAACTTTCCAACATGTTTTTCAAACCTTGTTTGTTTGTTTGTACTTATTTAACTATGATCAGTTTTACTCATTAATTGTTGGTTAACTCAAAGTACACTATTAAGACCACCAAAAATAAAAACTAATTGACAAATTTGCTGATATTCCATAAATGAGAGACTTAAACTTGATTTTTGCATAGAATAAGATGTTCAAATCTCGACACATCATGGCGGATGGGCGGAGCTTAGAGGCCTCGTGTCGCCACTGTCCGAATAAAGCCACTGTAGTATGTACCTACTCAAAAACGTTGACACCGTACTTTTACTTTGCAGTTTCTTATCTGCGATAAAATTTTTGCTACGCACCATAACGGACGAGTAGCCGACGACGTGCAGACAATCGTTGCTTATTTGATAATGTTTTCTTTACGTACAAAAATGCATCTTTTGTTAATAGTAACGTCTTTGTCATGGAAAGTTTTTGTATCTATGGCGTTCCCCGTTAAAGATCTAAAGTCAAATTATTGTGACTTTATTGATCAATAGTTCCTCCTTGTATAGTAATTTACATTTAGTTGAACTAACACTTTATTTAAATTAAGTAAATTTTTTTTGTTGGCAATTTAAAAAAAAATATCTTCCTCATCTGGAGCAAATATTTTTTTTTGTTGTTTTGTTTGACTGAGTACCGAGTGAAACGGGCAATTTTTTTGATTTTGTCACCTGTTCATATTTTTTTAATCAAGTAGGAGAACTCAAAAAAAAAGGAGAGGAAGAAATATTTTTTTGACAACACAATTGAGTGAGATTATTCGTTTTCATTTTGAGTACGTTTGTTTATTTAAATAGAATACCGTAAAACATGGATTTCTACACATATTGAAAACAATTATTGGATCATTATCTATATTTGACGTTAAACGATCTGATATTGAATATTCTGCATTTGCACAGTTAGTGAAGGCATCTATAAAGTTAGTACCACCCCAAAAGACAACTAATTTTAAATTGAAGTTCATTCAAATTCACTAAAAGCGAAACCAAACAAGTAAGGACCAGACACGGAGACATTGACGATTTTAAATTTGTTTATAACTGTAAGTATTATCATAAAATTTGTTTGATGGTGTTTTGTATGTTGTACTTAAAAACAACAAAGTGACGTCCAACGTAAACTTAATTTGATTTTGTGTAATATTATTTATGTATGTAATTTGAAAGTTTCGATAAAATTCCTTCTACCCAATATATCAATTTTTTTAATATTAATAATCTCAAGCTTTTATATAAATTTGTGATTGTTGAGCTAATGTAAGTTTTGTTTAGTTATGTGTACTTTTTATATATTATACAGGGTGTCCAGAAACTCTCCTGACAAACGAAGACCGGAGATTCCTCAGACAATTTTTTTTAAGACAATTTAATCTAATTCACCTAGTCCGAAAATGCTTCCTAAGGGAGCTAGAGCTCTTTGAAGATGGCGCCTGGTAAAGTAAAAATTAAAAGATAAACTTCGCGAACTGACAACAATTTGACAATGAAAAACGTAGGTTTTACTTTTGTTGGCAGTTCAGAGCCAACTAGTGCAAAACATAAATTTAACATTAATGATAAAAAAACAAAAAAATTTCAAATCCATTTTTCTAGAAAACGGTGTATCCTAATGACTTAAAGTAAGAGTACCTTTTAGTATTAGAATACCTGAAAATTTAATAATCTAGTGTCACAAATGCTTAAAAGTTAAAGACAAAAAGTTATGCGTTAAAATAACCGTTGACCTACCTAAAACGGACGCCTATGACCGGTACTAGAAATTCGCAATTGATGGAATCGATTCATCTCTGAAGGCTAAATAAGCATACCAGTTTTTGCTTTTCTAAGTAGAAGCGTTCTGGAGGTATTTAAAAAAAAACTATTTACAAAGCGCCATCTTCAAAGAGCTCTAGCTCCCTTAGGAGGCATTTTCGGACTAGGTGAATTGGGTTAAATTGTCTTAAAATTATCTGAGGAATCTCCGGTCTTCGTTTGTCAGGAGAGTTTCTGGACACCCTGTATAAATAAGGTGTTGCACAATTAGCGCCCAAACGTGGGGCTCGAGCAAATTTTGTCGAAACTGTCTCTAATAATGAAAACAGTTATATAGAAAATTACGTAGAATTAGAGATAAGCGAATTTGATTTAAGTGAATTTCCTAATATCAATGAATTTCAATCGAAACTTTATTTAGTTGTAGTAAAGTGCAATGGGTTTCTCAAGCGCAATGCAGTCGCTTCTACTTCTTTATCACGAGAAGTAAATCAAGACTTATATTTGAGTTTTTGTTAAACCATTTTCCACGCTGCTGCAACACGTTTAAATACTCATTCTTCCAGCGTTTCCAAAAGTCAAAATTCATGCGTTGCAGCAATTGCCAACGATTACATATGTTAAGAGCTAGGTGCGTTAAATCAGGTACTGGTAAAGTTGAGTTTAAGGGTTCTAAATTAAGAAAATGCGCTGGCGTTAAAGCCTCCAACTCATTAGGATCCTGACTCATAGGACATAACGGTCTAGAATTTAGTATTGATTCAACCTGCGTAAGGAATGTGTAGAATTCTTCATAAGTTAAAGTTTGTGTGCCAACTACGCGATTTATATGAGTTTTAATGGATTTTACTCCAGCTTCGCTTAATCCATTAAAATGTGGAAAAGCAGGTGGGTTAAAAATCCATTTCAAGTTTAAATTTTCCGAGGCATTTTTGGCCATTTCGATAAATTGACGGTTTGCTCTCCTACGAAATTTGTTCCTTGATCGCTAAGTATCATAGAACAAGTGCCCTTCAAGCTATAAAGCGTCTAAACGCTGCGATGAAGATATCAGAAGATAAATAGGATACCAATTCAATGTGATTTTTCGCTCCGCAAGTTTTGCTTAGAGTAATGTTGAAAGCTCCAGCATAGTCAATACTGACTATTGAAAAAATTTCATTTACGAAACCCGAAATTTAGGTAAATCGGCCATCAGAGGTTCGTAGGCCTTGAGCTTGGTTTTAAAGCATTTGACACACTGTAAAGTGCATTTGTAAATTGTGTTACGTGAAGATATAATCCAAATTTTTTGGCGTAACAAATAGTGTAGAGTTTTAAACCCAGGATGAAGGAATTCGTTGTGAGTGTATCTTACTATCAAAGTAGTCAATATATGACTACTTGGTAATAAAAGTGGATGTTTTGCGTCAAATGATAAATAAGAATTTCGTAAACGTCCACCCACCGTAAGACAACCTAGTCTATCGGCAAATAATGCTAGTTTTCTAAAAGTTTTGGGTAGTAAATCATTATTTTGAATTGATTTAAACAAATTTGCAAAACCTTCTTTTTGTACGTGTCTGATAATGACAATTAGAGAGTTTTGTAGTTCTTGATTATCTATATGAGTTTCACGTAGTACTTTTGATTTTGAGTAATTGACGAATCGACAAATGTACGATATACGTCGAATTTTTTTAATTTAATTTGTATAAAAGTGTATCTATAAAATGTTGCTCAACGAATACGTTTAAAATTGAAGTTTTGTCTTCATTTACGGTTTCGTTTAAAATTTCTGGTTGCTTAAACCAATGATCTTTTCATTGAGACAACCAAACAGGTCCATGTCACCATAACGAGTGCTATTGGCTACAAAAACCTTTTTTGTATGAGGAGACGAATTTAACCAGGTCAGAGTAGTTTGGCTGACCAGGCGTGAATTTCGTCAATTACTAAATTGACAAGAGATTGATTTATAATAATGATTAAATCAGTTAACAAAACTGCTGCACACAATTCAAGGCGTTGGATTGAAATTGTTTTAAGTGGAGCAACGCGTGATTTACTACACATTAGTGAAGTAGTTATATCATGTGAGCGTTGAGTAATACGAATATAGGCTACAGCACAGAACCCAACTTGAGAAGCATCTGCAAAAGCAAAAAACATTGTTGTTGAGATAACATCGAGAAATGCTGACCTCAGATAATGAAACTAGCCAGGAGGAATATCATCCCAAGACATTTTTAATACCCACAACTGCTGCATAAGTACTTTTGCGTATAAAATGCATGGTGTGAGGAATCCTACAGGATCATATATCCGCGAAATTTCTGATAGAATATTCCGTTTTGTGGGTGGCGTGCTGCGTGATATATAAGAGTAGGAAAAGGCATCGGTTATTGGTTTCCATTTGAGACCTAAAACTCTAATAATAATGGGTTCTTCTTTATCAAACTCAAAAGCATTTGGAAGGTTCATTTTGTAATTCTAAGGCGGAATGTACGTCTTCTGCTCCATAGACTATATCATCGACATAAATTGCATGTTGTAAAACAAATGACGCTTTTGAAAATAGCGATTGAGAACTAATTGCTAGTTCTTGAACTGTGCGGTTAGCTAAATACGGCGAACTAGACACTCCATACGTAACCGTATTCAACCTAAACTCCTGAACTGGATCATTTTTAGAAAAACGCCACAAGATTCTTTGAAAGTTTCGATGTCTCCGGTGCTATCAAAATTTGTCGGAACATTTGTTTAATGTCATAAATGAGTGCTTTTGGAGTGTTTACAAAATGGACGTAACGTTTCGTCGATTAGCGTTGGAAGAATTAGTATGCGTACCCGTAATAGGCTGTTTTGACTTAGAAGTGGATGGCATCAATTGCGCTGAATCAATTGCTTTAGAATAGTTTTCTAAAAAGTAAATTTATTGCTTGAATAAAGGCAACTCGTATTTACTATGTTCATTTTCAAAAGCAGCTTTCGTCTTTTCATTTATTTTTTTGCAGTTCCTCAGGGTGCGATTGATTAAATTGGCTCAAACAACTAACGCTATAGGCAATGCCAGGCCTCGTAAGCACTGCCAAATACATTAAACTGCCTATTAAATTCTGGTTGGGCACCTTACTATCAATCACACTTTGATCGCTTAAATTTAAACTTAATTTATTTTTTGGCAACTTTATATTCAGTCATATTAAACTTTTCTAACAACTGATCCACATAAGACCGATGACTTAATGTCAAAACACCAATTGAATTATCATAATTAATCACTATACATAAGCATTCCATAATGTTACCCAAATATTTAATCTTAAATTTGAAACTTATTTCATTTATCAACGAATTAGTCTCTCCAGGATCATTGGAAAAAATGAAAAAATCGTCAACGTACAATGTAACTATTGTATACAATTCCTTTGACTTTTTTATGAAAATACAAGGCTTGTATTTCGACCCAAGTCCGACAATACTAGGTTTACTCTATCGTTCCAACACTTGAAAGATTGCTTCGGCTCATTAATGGCTCTACTAAGTTTTAATACCTTGTCGTTGTCTAAATCTGAGCATACAAAACCTTCTGGTATTTTCATAAAAACTCTTCCTTTTAAGTACCTATTAAGGAAAGCTGTTTAAACATCGAGATGTGTAATATTTAAATCTAATTTCACTGCTAGAGCAAATAACAACCTCAGTGATGAATGTCTAACCACAGGGGAAAAAGTTTCGTTGTAATCAACACCTGGTTTCTGAGTGAAACCTTTAGCCACTAGTCTTGCACGATATTTAACATCACCACCACTGCTTACTTTTCTTTTAAATACCCACTTACTGTCAAATACTGTAGAGTATTCTTCTAAGCTGTTGAGCTCCCATCCATTATTTTCTTTAAATGATCTCAACTTCAAAATGACGTCTTGGGACCAAGTTGGCAGATGGTCGGGGTGTCTGAAAGGATGTAAGATGGTTGTGATGTCGAGGAAACAGGATGGTAGTGGTGGTGATACTTACTAATTGGTATTACAATTATCGCAATTGTAGTGTACCGAGAGTTGTAATGGGGTAATCCTTTCCCAACCCCTTCAAGATAGCTCATTAGATGGTGTTGCTATAATGTATTACATCCAAATAACCGCTAAAAACGTCATTAATTATGAGATTGTTTATTAAAACGTCTTGATAGGTTCCAACATGTTCCAACAAGTAAATCTCACTTTCTCTCTATTTTTTTTGACGCATTTACGCAGTACTGTAAATTTAGATACATATATGTACATACAAACTATAGTAAAAAATGTTTGTAAAACTCTCTTAGTAAAGTGCCCAAAAATTAAAAAGAAAAATAATTATCATCTAAACATTAAAAGTAATAAACTAAGAAAAGCCAACAGTTTAGACCAGGTTCAAAATGATCCGTATATATTCTTGATACGTATATCGTTTTGATCCTTGAAAGTACTTACAAATCTTTTTGGAAACGGCCGATAACACCTTTAAATTTATAAATAACCTGCAAACATGTTCCGAATGACTTACGTACATTTTTTTGCAAAAATTTTATCAACCGGAAATTCCCCTACGACAACGTAAATGTATTTTTTTTTTGGTTTAAACATCTAAGTAAAATTATGTCAATTACACCAACTGATTCAGAATTTTCTTCTCATTCTAATATAATTTTTACATTTTTTAATTTCTTCTATATTTTTGCAATAGTTTACAAATTGTGTAATTAGGAGTACTTAGGCGAGCATTTTTACATAAAGTAAATGCATCTGTTTTCAGTTTAAACTTTTATAGAAACTTAGTCGATGATATCAATCGATTCAGAATTTTCTCCTCTTTCTAGTTTACTTTTTACATTTTTAATTTTTGTTATTTAGAAATTTTAATGTAAAAACTTTACGGAGTGGGAAGATTCAAGATTACTCCCAGCAACTTTAATTGTACCTTAATTGTAACGACAATTGAGATGTCGTAAGACACACATTTCACTTATGAAAAGTAGTATGTATACCGTGTGTCCTAGAAAATCTGAAGCATTCTGTTTAACATAGAGAATTTGAAAAGATCGATTTATATATTCTCAAAGCGTTTTTAAGATATTTTCACTATCAAAACATTTAACAAATCCTCGTAGTCTACTTTACAAAAAAAATGGATTTTATCGAATAAATCAAAAATTATTAATGTCAGGTATACTACATGTTAGATACTTTTTTATTGTTTTTCGAATCGAAATTCACTAGTGATATAAAAAATGGTGGTTTTTATTTAAAAAAATTGAGTTTACAGGTATTTGTGATGCCAAAGTTTGAACAATTTTTTGAGTACGCCCTGTACAGTTTTTCGGGCATCGAAAATGGCTCTTATTAGAGCCGTACTCAGACTTTAACACTTCAGAAAATAATTTTTATCTCTAGAATAACTTCTACGGTATACTAATTTCTTTGATGCCGTATATCTATTAAAAATTTTCAAATAATTGGATAATTTCAAAACCGCTGAAGCTAGGGATATGAACAGTAAATACCTTAAAAACCAGAGAAGATAGGTATAGAGAACCATTATACCATTCTAAAGAGAACAAAATTATTTATCGAGTTGTGCAATAATATACAGAGTGTTCCATTAAAAATAAATAAGTTATGATGGTTTGAACTTGATTAAATTCGGCACTACATTTCTATCACCCTGTATGAAATTAAGTAATTATGAAATCATGGGAGGGAAGTTTAGAGTTTGAGTTGTGTCTTCTATAAATTTTATCTCTTTAACTTTATTATTGTAACATAAACGTCTCTTTAAATTAGGAAGTGTTTTTTAATTTTTTTTTGGAAAAAATTAAATATCTCAAAAACAGTTAATTTTAAAAATAGGAAACCTTAATGAAAGTTTATCTAAAAATTAACGTAGAATCCAAAATTGCAATAATATACAGGGTGTTCAATTTAAAATGACGAAGATGATGTCAACTTCCGGTACAATCGGAAGAGTTAGGTGGATGCCATTATTTTAGTTAAAAAGAATATGCCCGAAAACGCCCAAAGCCAAATTTTCAAAATTCAAATCAAAGTAGTATGTGAAATATGTCTAATGTCTCGTCACAGTGGGACACCCTGTATATGGGCATATGTTTAATTACAGTACGCGGCGCGTAAGAAGACGAGCCCGCCTATGCGCAAACAACGAGTTTATGATCTTTCTCAAGTTCCCTCGTTCGTTTACTGCAGCGGCATCGCATAGTAGTTCTTCGGGATGCGCCGGCTTCTCGTCTTCTTACGCGCCGCGTACTGTATATAGGCTTATATTTAATTTATAGTCTATTTATGTGTATAATGTTTAATTTATACTTGCACATTAAAACCTACAAGTTAGTCGACGCAGAGAATTAAGCATCCAAGAGACAATAAAATTGAGCTTACAGTATAATGATACTTGGAGGAAGGAAAACTTAATATTTCGCTGCCAGAAGACTTGCTTATAACCCGCATAGACCGGTACCGTACTCGTATAAGGCTAATACCAAAGAGTATATAATTGAGGAAGAGAAGCAAAGTATTGGAATAAATAGTAGTCGTGTCTTGTGTGTTGCCTAGCAATAAATTTACAATTTTAGAAGAACCGAAAGTTTGTGTAAAAAGAAACAGATGTTAACAACCTACTGTAAGAGAGAGATACAAACCTTACTTGTCATACGTACGTTAACAGTGTTGTCAGACCATCTACGGTCAGACTGAAAGTATTTTCTATTCATATTTTTTTAGAACAATACAATACTTCTTCTACCTGAAAAGGGATGAATACAGAACTTAAAATTTTAAAATCCGACTTTTTCACTATTCTTAAACAAAACAGAATTAGTAAATTGATTTATGCAAAAAATGTATGCATTTTTTCGGGTTTATCCTGTCCGTGTACACTCATGAAATTTAAAACTTGGACACCACAATTTCTGTAAACAAAAGTTTGCACATTGTGAAGCGGGCTTAAGGGTATCATTTACAATTCTAACAGAAGGTAGTCTCAGCAGGGGTTATCTTATAGAAGGACTGTAGAATGAATCATTACACTAAGCACGTTTTAGAAAATAGGTAATTTACGTTGCTTACTTAATTTTTTTCTTTAAAGAATATATTTGAAGGTATCGCTAATTAAACACCATAGCTCGATTAATTATCGAATCAAAATTTTGTTTAGGAAATGTTTACAAAATAAAATTAGAAATAATTTTGATTTAAAAAACGTCTACAAGCAATAACTTTTAAATTAAATCAAAAAACTAAACATGGTTATTTGGGTTGACTGATTATTACTTATTTTTAAATAAATCTAACCTACTAATTATTGTAAGTTATTAAAAAAAATCATTAAACTCTCTATTCATAATATTTAGTCCTTACAAAATGTATATTTTATGACGTTTCATTTTTTCTGTAGTTAATATAAAAAGTGAAAATAAAAACTAAGGCAATTCTTATTGTCAACGTATATATTTAGTTTTTGACAAGAATTTATTACATAATTATAATTAAGATACCAAGTTATAGTTTAAAATTAAATGAAAACGTTTTTTTAAATAAAAGTATATAAATAAATATAAGAAATCAATAATGGGTGTGACCTCCATTATTATTGATACATTCTTGGAGGCGTCTGCTCATTGACGCTATCAAGGTATCAATATAATTAATATTAATCGTTTCCCATGCGGTATCAATGGCTGCAATTAGTGCATTACGGTTTACTGGTATAAAATTTGGCCCTTGTTGTCTTCGGATAACAGCAAGTATTCGAGCCCAAACATTTTCGATAATGTTAAAATCTGGGCTTTTGCTGGCCAGGGTAACAGCTCCAAGTTATTTTCTCGTATCCAATTGCGCACAACCCGCGAAGTATGAATAGGGGCGTTGTCCTTTAACAACAAAAATACATTATGAAAATGTTAATTCAACAGATCCCGAACTATTTTTTGGAGAAAGTATAGTAAAATAAGAATACTTACTTGTTGGAAAATATAATCTTCGTCTGGATAAAACACTTCGACTGAAGGTTTCATAATAGTTTCCAAAATATCTAAATACGCAGCAGAATCAAGACGTCCATCGATAGCCCAACAAACTCCTGGACCCCGCGCGCTAACCCAACCCCACACATTCACAGAAAAATAACCACTTTGTTTTTTAGGACATATGTGATTATTTTCGTAACGAGTTCCTTCCATTCTAAAAACTTTTAGTGGTCCATCGTTGCGGCTATTGAACTTTCGTCATTAAAAATCACTCGATTCCAAAATTCCAAAGGTTCGTTCACATATCGCCTTGCAAATTCCAGACGACGTCTCATATTTTCGTCACTGAGAACTTCTTTCGCAGCAGCATTATACTTCTTTATTCCCATCTCCTTTGATCTTTTTGTGCAGTTATACGGCATCCGGGAAAATGTGTATCTGCTATAGCCCTGGAGTATGTAGCAAATGGTTGTTCTGTTACGTAATGAAACAACTCGAGATCTTGAGCACGTGTAGATACTTTAGGTCTACCACTTCCGATGGCTCTTTCAAAGTGTGTTCAAAATTCCATTTTACTCGGTAATGCCATACGGTGCTTTTTGGTATATCTAACATACGTGAAATTTCACGCACGCTACGGCCCGCCGCTAATTCCGAAACAATCCGCGCTTTCAAATTAGCACCGAGATGAGGTGGCATTTTTACAACACTTGAAATTTTAAACTAAAATGGAATTTACATTTCTTACTTTATTTATTGGTTCACACTACCCCTTCTCAAACAGTAGGTAATTGTTTATTTATTACATACTTCTAATGACCAATGTAACAACCCTTAGAGCAATATGCCAAATTTTATACCAGTAAACCGTAATTGACCGGATGGGAAACGATTAATATTAATTATATTGATACCTTGATAGCGTCAATGAGCAGACGCCTCCAAGAATGTATCAATAATAATGGAGGTCACACCCATTATTGATTTCTTATATTTATTTATATACCTTTATTTAAAAAAAAAACGTTTTCATTTAATTTTAAACTATAACTTGGTATCTTAATTATAATTATGTAATAAATTCTTGTCAAAAACTAAATATATACGTTGACAATAAGAATTGCCTTAGTTTTTATTTTCACTTTTTATATTAACTACAGAAAAAAATGAAACGTCATAAAATATACATTTTGTAAGGACTAAATATTATGAATAGAGAGTTTAATGATTTTTTTAATAACTTACAATAATTAGTAGGTTAGATTTATTTAAAAATAAGTAATAATCAGTCAACCCAAATAATCATGTTTAGTTTTTGATTTAATTTAAAAGTTATTGCTTGTAGACGTTTTTAAATCAAAATTATTTCTAATTTTATTTTGTAAACATTTCCTAAACAAAATTTTGATTCGATAATTAATCGAGCTATGGTGTTTAATTAGCGATACCTTCAAATATATTCTTTAAAGAAAAAAATTAAGTAAGCAACGTAAATTACCTATTTTCTAAAACGTGCTTAGTGTAATGATTCATTCTACAGTCCTTCTATAAGATAACCCCTGCTGAGACTACCTGCTGTTAGAATTGTAAATGATACCCTTAAGCCCGCTTCACAATGTGCAAACTTTTGTTTACAGAAATTGTGGTGTCCAAGTTTTAAATTTCATGAGTGTACGTTTTGCAAGTTTTGAATTTAGAAAACAAAGAGAGCAGTAGGTATTCTTTTACTTACCAATTTTAAACCGTTTTAACTTCTTCATTGTATTTATTTATTGAATTTATTACAAAACGAACATTATCGTTGCAGATGCAACAAATGTAGGTGTCATAATATGTAATCTCTCTTTATTCAGAGACTTTATACTTAAGATGAGATGACGTAATTCGGTCAAGTTTTCTCCTATTGTTTTATTTGAAGTCGAATTAATTTTTAGGATTAACATGTCATAAATCCAAAAACGGACAATAAATTACAACCAACAGAGAAGAGAAGTTACAAGTTGTAACCTGCGTTACTGTTTATAACGCGTGATTCAAAAAATTTCTCATCAAACTTTGCCATGAAAGACAAAGCAAAACAGGTGTATCTTAGCTTAGCTTGTACACTTGTCAATTCTGACAGATTTAATTTCAACACATCCAGTTTTATGTATTTAGAGTAGACGTACGTGAATTTTTTCATGGTCCACTTTAATAAAAAATTTTTTGAATCACGGGTTACTATATTTATTGAAATTGACCGATAAAATTATACAGGTGACAGATGACATAATATAAGTAATAATAGATTTGTGCGAAATGGTTTTTGATGTTTGTATTAAAAGGAAAATTACAACAAAATAAGTCTTATTTGACATGTGAATACCTACGATAACTTTTATTTAAATTTGTCTCTAATTATGAGAAACTCATCAACAAAAGTTTGACCTGCGTGCCCGAATTTAAAATGAAAGAAAATTCCAATAAATATTCCGACCATTTCTATTGAAAACTTTTTAGGAAACCCTTGAGAATCGACAGTATAAGTAATAATGTACATATTAGATACATAAACACTATTTTTTTACATTATAATGAAATATTTTTTTCTTATTTTTAATCATACTTAAGGCTGTTCTCTCAGGGGGCTATAAAGTTTATGTAAATTTATCTCGCTTATTTTTAGAAATGTTTTCCTAATTTTGCACAAACATATAGCTAACATTATTATTTATGTCGTGCAGGAGCTATTTTTTTTAAATTTTCGTCTTCGTTGTATTTAATTTAATTAAAACGTAAAATAACAGAAAAATGGATTTCCTTATAAGCACAAATTTCGACTCCTGCGCGACATAGATAATAATTTTCTGACAACCCTACTTTTTTTTTAAATTTTTACTTAAAAATCAATGAGAAAAATTAACATTAAGTAAACGATAAATACTGAAAACTCTTGGAGAATTATGAAATGAATGTACTCGCCGGCAAATTTTTCTGATCGCAACAGGCCAGACTTGGAAGCCGATTAATATTAATAGATAAATAATACATTGTTGAATTGTTGATGTCAATTTTTTTGTACATGACGTTTAACAGTTTTCGAAACAGAAAAAACAACAAATAGCTATTTGTACGATGGATTTGTGAAAATGAATGTTTCGGATAAATGTTTGATTTGTGGAGAAACAGTGTTGAATAGTGATACCCTGTAAACGGAGCGAGGTCTACCGCGCTTGATTCAAGCCAGCAAAATACGGAAGGACAGAAAAGACAGTTTATTTGAAACTACTACAAGTTTTCGTTTACATGAAACTTGTCGGAAAACCTATACAGACGAACATCATCTTAAAAAAGTTACTGAGGAAGCAGAAAAAACCGACGGTAAGTTTATTGTCAAACTCGAAATACGATTATACTATACGGTTGCGGTTATACTGTAAAGGGGATCGTATATTGCATAATATAGAACATACAGTGTGCAGACGAATATTGCATCAAAAACCCTCTGTGGTTTTCGGCCTCCCCTTAAATACACAACAAAGCGAAAAGAACTCCGGTCATTCGTGTTGCATTTATCGGCATAAACCTTCACTTTTCTATACCCCTTTGATTTATCGGCATGTTAATGACCCCAGCTACGGATTATCATTGGGTCGGCAAAATAATTGACCCCAACATTGTCAGCTGAAGTCCGATATAACTTTCGTTACGTTGTGACGTTAAAAAAAATCAAGCCATTGAACAAAACTCAGCCAGTACAAAGTGAATACAGTATACGGTTAAATACAGCATTATATAGAGTTACGTCTTTAGGCTGAATAGGACAGAAGTGCAAAAACGATGAGTTTATGCCGTAATTAACGTAAATTGATATCCGAACAAAATTGCGCATACGGCACTAGTATGTACCGTAAACGGTTGACCGCATTTTAAGCATATAATCTGTATAGTCGGAAGGGAAAAACTATTTAAAGGCGGCTGCACAATTGCCCGGAAACGAGAACGTTAACGGGAACGAAAATGGGAAAAAGAACTGAAATATTTGTGCAGATGCACAATCAACGTGATCGGAAACGGAAACAGTAGGGATATTTGACGTTTTCTGGGGAGATTTATTTGTTTGAAATACTTGTTTATTCGCTTTTATGAAAATGAATCATGAAATATTTTTCAAATATACTCGAATGCTACCTAAACATTTTGATAGAATTGTAGCTGCTTTCTTATTGGCTCAGCTACTAGCATTATATCTCTTTGCTGTGATTGGCTCCGAGAATGCAACGAGAACGGGAATGTTAAAGCTTGGTCAACTTTCCCGTTCCCGTTCCAGGGCGGCTTCTCGTTCTCGTTACCGGAAATTAGTTGTGCATGGACACATTGAAATATGTGTGTTTGAACTTTTTTTCCGTTCTCGTTTCCCGTTCACGTTCTCGTTTCCAGGTAATTGTGCAGCCGTCTTTAGTCTGAGACTTATGCTTAGTACTGGTCGTTTGATCATTGTAAACGTTACCGTAACCGTACAAGTTTCTATACCTTACGTATCTCGCAACACGCTATACGGAAAGACTTTCTGATTTTTTACAATATTATTGGGGGGTGTGTATTGCTTATAGCCTTATCCTAATAATTCTAATAAGAATAAGAATATTTTATCCTGTTTTTCATTCCAGACGCTAGTGTTCCGAGTACCAGTACTCAAACACTACGTTCCAGGGTCTCAAACTTTGACTTCAAAATTCACTGTTTTATTTGTGGCAAGGTCGCTAATATCGAAACGGAGAAGAAGAAAGCAAAAAACAAGAGGAAAGCGATTTTCCTTTGCACAGAGATGTCCCTAATCGAGACAGTACGGAAGGCAGCCGAAAAGAAAGCCGATGAATGGGGCAGTAATGTACTTTGCCGTCTTGGCACGGAATCCGATCTTCCAACAGCGGAAGGTTGTTACCACGAATCGTGCTACATTAACTTTGTCTACCATACTCCATCATCCAAGTCTGTAGGAAGACCTGTGGATTCGCTGTGAAATGATGCTTTTCAGCATGTCTGCGACGAATTGAAAAATTCTGATGAACGTCAGGCTTCGATATTGCAATTACAAGAATTGATGAAAACGTTTCTTCCCGACGATACGGATGTATATTCTGTCGCACACATGAAGCAGAAGCTAAGGAAATACTTTAGAACAAGGACATTATTTACGGACTTGCTTGGCCGAAATAGTGTAATCTGCTTGAGAGACACAGCGGACAAAATTATTCACGAGAAGTAGTACACCGACATAAAAAAAGATAAGCATGATGAGCGCCTGAGAATTCTGGAAGCGGCTGCTGCAATCTTGAGGGAAGAAATTCAGACGACAACATACGATATTGAGTCGTATTCAGAAGATAGTTCGGACTCTGTCAAAATTTATTCGTTCTTTAACGAAAAGAAAAGTCGAAACAAAGTCTGTTGAAAGAAAACGCATCGCTATTTGCGATCTCATAATGTCAGTTATAAGACCAAGATCGTTCATTTCACCGTTACTCCTTAGCCTATGCCTGCACTTTAATCGCCGTTTGGAATCAAAACATCTTTTGGATGTTTTGCACAGTGTGGGGTTTTCTGCGGCATACGAAGAAATACAGCGCTACGAGTATTCGATGATAATTGACTCAGACGAAGATCCCCCTAAAAGAAAAAGCTTCATACAATTTGCATTCGACAATGCAGATCTTGATATTCGCACATTAACTGGCCATGGAACATTTCATAATATGGGGGGAATCCTGATCGAAACTCCAGCAAACAAAGAGGCGTATGGAACACACCGAAGGATACCTCGTGGCTTAAAAATTCCGAGAGTAACTGATCGCTGTAAACCTGCAGGTCGCTTCGAAGTTTTGACATATCAAAAACCTATTTTAGATGGATTAGCTATCTTGCTTACATGGCACATTGTTTATGGATAACTGGTTTCTTGAGTTCGAGTTCCCTTCAACCAAGCTGGAATGGGTACATGCAAGCCAGCATAAAGCTAACTTCGTCCTATGACGTTAGTGATGTCCACGTCCTTCCTTTCATAAACCTAGATCCAGGAAACCCATCCTGCATCTATACAGCACTCCAATTTGCCCTACCGGAGAGCCGAAAGCACGGGCAGTCCACTTGCTTTGTAACATTCGTTCAACATCTTTACGCCAAAGCATCAGAAATATGGCATCTGATATTAGCGGAGATCTCAGTTACATTGTCGAAAAACTAGGTGGATTCCACACGATGATGTCCTTCATGGGAGCCGTTGACAATATTATGGCAGGTAGCGGAATAGAAGAATAGTGGTCCACTGTTTACGCCAAGGGTTCCGTTCTACAGATGCTATCTGGTCACTATTTTTCCCCCAGTTTGCGCGCGCACTTCTTGTCTCACTTAGCTCTGTGTTTAAAACTGCTTGATGGTGCAAAAGTCGACCAAGCGATGACAGAAGAACTGCATGAAAAAGGAACCAAATTTCAAAGTAGCAAATTGACTCTGCAAGAATTAAGTGAAGATGCAACTATAAACGAGTTTGCATGCTTGCTTAATCAGAGACTATGCGAAGAAGAGAAAGCAAGTCGTACGGGAAAACTTTGAGTGCAGTACATTCGTCTGGTCAAACTGATGAGGCTTTTTATTAGATCCACGAGGTGTGGAGACTGGGAGCTTCACCTTTTCGTCATCCGTCAAATGATTCCAGTTTTTCATGCAGCAGGTAAATTTACAATTTCCCTGATCATATTGCAATATAGGGTAGACAGAATAATTACGAACTGTTTTTTTTAATGTACATTTCGGGACATTTACCTTATGCAAAATGGGCCAGGCACTATCTTCAGCAGATGGAAGATCTTCCAAAAACGCGTTCCGCCGGAGGAAATGAAGAAGCTAGCTGGCAGAGGATACTTTACGATACGGCGCTCCGACAAATTCTGGTGTGGGGTCTCTGCAGGTATGATACCATAATTATATGCGCAATACTTTTATCGTACCGTACGTATAAAATAATTTTTGTATGACCTTTGTATGCTTTCAGATCTCGCAATTAAGCAAGGTCTTATGAGAAAGATGAAAATATCTGGAAGCCTGGCAAGCGGCAGAGGGATTACAGCAGAACAGAATAAAATCACAGGACTATTATATACTTTTTGCAACAACCTCATGATTCTGTAAATTTAACTTTTTTTCAAATGTCATTTTATGTTACAAAATTATGATGTGTATTTGGTTTATTTTTAAAGCACCCATATTAGAACATGTGTCGATTGCCATTTAATTGGATGGCATCCCCTTTATTCAACACAGAAAACTAGAAGTGCACACTTTTTAAACAATTGTAAAAAAATATACAGGGTGTCCAGAAACTCTCCGGACAAAGGAAGACCGGAGATTCCTCAGATAATTTTAAGACAATTTAACCTAATTCACCGAGTCCGAAAATGCTTCCTAAGGGAGCTAGAGCTCTTTGAAGATGGCGCCTTGTAAATCGTTTTTTTAAATACCTCCAGAACGCTTCTACTTAGAAAAGCAAAAATTGGTATGCTTGTTTAGCCTTCAGAGATGAATCGATTCCATCAATTTCAAATTTCTAGTACCGGTCATAGGCGTCCGTTTTGGGTAGATCAACGGTTATTTTAACGCATAATTTTTTTGTCTTTAACTTTTAAGCATTTGTGACACTAGATTATTAAATTTTCAGGTATTCTAGTACTAAAAGGTACTCTTACTTTAAGTCATTAGGATACACCGTTTTCTAGAAAAATGGATTTCAAAATTTTTCGTTTTTTCGTCATTAAAGTTCATATTTTTTGCACTAGTTGGCTCTGAACTGAACAACAAAAGTAAAATCTACGTTTTTCATTGTCAAATTGTTGTCAGTTCGCGAAGTTTATCTTTTAATTTTTTACTTTACCAGGCGCCATCTTCAAAGAACTCTAGCTCCCTTAGGAAGCATTTTCGGACTAGGTGAATTGGGTTAAATTGTCTTAAAATTATCTGAGGAATCTCCGGTCTTCGTTTGTCAGGAGAGTTTCTGGACACTCTGTATACTCATTATGATTTACTTTTGATTTTGTTTTTACTTGGTTTATTCAAGTCAAGCTGAATTTGCTCCAGAGACTTGTTTTTAGTTTCTGGAATAACAAGTATAGCAAAACCGCTATACGAAAAACAAAAAACAGCAGCAAATATATTACGATCTTTCAATGAGTAGTACGCTCCTAAATTATCAAGCCAATACCTGAAAGAGACCCAGAAACAGACAAAATCATCATTTTGAAAATTTTATTTTAAGAAGGAAGAACTGCTAATACCCTTAACTCTCCAATAATAATAGTAGCTTCCCTGGGGTTCCAAAAACTCTGCGATGCAACATGGGGCTCATCGGAGCCGACTTTGAGATGCTCTGCCCTCTGATTAGTCTATTCTGCTGCGGAATACTGCGCTCCTGTGTGGATGAACAGCCCCTATACAGACAACTAAACGGTACAATGAGACTGATATCTTGAAGAATAAAGTCCACCCCAACTTATTGGCTCCTGATACTTAGCCACATCGCCCGCCCCATATCCGGTGAGAAAACACCCTCACCCACGAGTACCAAAAAATCGTGCGAATTCTGAAACTTCCTATCCACTCGGACCTTGCTGGCCTTGGCAGGCGTAGGGTCCGATCACAACATTTCCCACTGTCATCAACCATATCCTTGCACAACTCAATATTTGATATGAAGAACAAATGCAGGGAGGAATGGGAGACTGGAGCAGCCGATAAACCCAGGGCGAAAAACCACCTGGATTTGATCTACCTCGCAAGCTATGGGTCACTACGAATAGAATACGCACTAATCATGGCAAGTGCGCGGACACACTGTACAAATGGGGAGTGTTCCCTTAACCAGGGTGCGACTGGGGAGCTGAAAATTAGACCATCCGCCACATCGTCCAGGAGTGCCCCCTCAGATTCTATCAAGAACACTTTGAAGAATTCCTGGACATAACGGACAACGGAATTGATTATATGTCCAACATATATTTTCTCTTATATTTTATATTTTTTTGTGTAAATGAGTAATGTAATGCCAATCGTTAAACGAATAAATAAATAATGGGATTGAAAGTAGAATCGGACGAAATAAATATTTCAACAACATAAAAAGGGACTTATTACAGTTTTATTTCATACACCGAATTAACCTGTGTCGTGAATAATATGTTAGCACCTAATATAAATCGAAGAAAGGTATGTCGCAATTAATACGTTAAGACGAAATTCATATCTGGCCGGCATTCTGCGAATTTTTGATTAGTCGAAAATAATTATCGATTTTTATTTCCGATTCGGGCCCGACATCTTGTAATTACTTTTGCTTTGCGAACTACGAACTGTGTCTTTGGAGCTTACCTGTATATACTGTGTTTTACTTCTGACATTTGTTTATTATTAAGTGCTACTCTCTCTCCCCTCTCTCTATCTTACGGTTTATTACTGTTGTAAAACCTTTTCATCTCCTGTTGGTCGGTTTTATTACTCTATTACTAAACAAGTGGCGCCTTGCTAGGACAGCGGTTTATTTCTTCAATCTCACTAAAGACCACCCCCCCCCCAACCTAAACCGACGCCGGGAAGCTGCTGTTCTGCCTAAAAATTTATTTCTCCAAACCTGCTACGATATACCGATCAGTACTTTTCAATTCTAGCGACATCCATTGACTCTGTTCGTTTGTAAACCTAAACATAAGACGTAAAGTGACCACCATAGCTATTTTGATGCTTCGTTTTTTAAAAGCGTGACGAAACGATAATTGGGTTTGAAAGTGAACAAAATAAGGCACTTTCAAACCCAATTTAATTTCATCAAGTTCTGCATGCACCTCATATCACTTGCCTCGCAAATTGCTTTTGCTTTTTCGTATTCTTTCACTTTTGCTTTGATTTGAACTATGAATTTAATGAAAAAATATACCCAGAAACGTAAGACATAAACATCCCAAATGTTAAAAACAATTGGAATAAATAAGTTTGGGTCGAATATTTCTCTGCAGTTTCACTTATAATTATAATAATCGCATGTAATTCCACCAGGATAGTAGAAACTATTGGCGATAAATTGAGTAATGATACGATCCAACCAAGAAATGCCTTTTTAATGGCATTGGTAATGGGTATCTTGTTGAATTGCCTAGCAAGCAACACGTCTATGGTATTTCCAGTCCTTCACGCCGCTGCTCCTACAGATAAGACATCTATGGACACTAGAAAAAGTTAAGAATTAAAATTTTAACCTCGGCTTGGTAATCTTAACTGTTGGAGCACCGACATATTAATGAACAGATGAAAAAACAATTGCTGATGCATGTAAATCAGATGAACTATCGGCTAGAAAACGGTCATAGTTCAATGTTTTGTCTTTTCCTCTATTCTGTATCTACCATTTAATCATACAATTCATATAAACATTAGTAACCCATGTACTATACTTTTGCAAAATGCAATACTTTCTTAGACTGAGATGTTGAAAGTTCTTGTTAAAAGTTAATAAATGAACTACAACAATTTAAAAATAAGATAAAGCTGATTCCGCTATAAGAAACAAATATAGAACTAGATTGTATATAAGCACATAAAAATATTGTGTTGTGTTGGGGCTTTCCTATCGGTAACACTACCCCCTCTCCTATTTTAAACCAATCAGCGGAAAAGATTACCATCTACTTAATACGGTATTTCCCTAATTACTCAGACTTCTTTCAGTTCAGAATCTGGCCTGGTTGACAAGTTGATTACCTGACTTTTAGTAATCTACCTTGAAATCGCATTTGCTGGCTTCAAGTGTCTCGACCTTATGCTGCCCCTACGATAGGTGGCGAAACGTTCGCAACTACGTTTACCATTTTAACACGCGATCCAATCCCGGAAGGCGTTTATGTTTTAACAATGACTCCAGCCGTGGAACACTCAGTTCTTACATATTTATTTTCTGTTTGTTTATTGTTTATGATTTTCTCTCCCTTCTCCACATGAAGAGCAATTTCATCTCCATTTCTATATGGCTTTTAAACGATGTTCAACATCTCAACATAAACCTTTTTAACAACCTGCCCAATCACTAGATATTACATAATACCCCATTAGTTCCCTGTACACTCTTTGTTCGATGTAACCACAAAGAAAGAAATCCGGTAACCAGTTTCCGTTTTATCAAACTTTTAAATTAATTGTTTTAAACGTCACACCAGAGTGGTAGAGGTAGTAAAGATGCTAAAGAATTTAATGTATGTGGGCAACTTATTGTGTTCAGTTGATAGTTTCTAAGATTATAAGAAATTCAATGGTAAAGCAGTAAAAATTATGAGAGATGTTAAGCTCCAAGAGGTCAGAGGCCAGAGCGAAAGCGTTATTACGAAAGCCCTTGGAATGAAATGGAATAAGCAGACTGACACATTTCTCTATTCTATTACGATTATCAAAGTTAATGTTAATGTTATCTCTAATAATACAATGTTAAACCATATTTTTAACCCAGTTTACTTTAACTTTAGATACGTTTCTAATTTACGAAGATCATTTAGAAAAAGTCTAAATGAAAAATGAAAACAAGAAATAATGTCATTCAAAAATTAACTGGATAACTTGGGGAGCAGATGCAAAGACACTTCGTACAGCTGCATTGGCATTAGTTTATTCTACAGCAGAATATTGTGCTCCTGTCTGGTTGAATAGTTATCATACAAAAAAATAGATGCCTAGTTGAATTGCACTATGCGTATAATTAGTGGAACTATTAAATCTACTCCTCTAGATTGGCTTCCTGTTCTTTGTAATATTTCTCCATCGAACATTCGTCGAAAAACTGCGTTAAAACCAGAATGGGATAAATGCCAACTTAACAAAAATTTGGAATGACATTGACAACCCTCTTGCTAAAAGACTTAAATCTCAAAGTCCTATATGGTTGCAAAACTACTTAAGTACGGCTTTTTCCGAAGTTGAAGATTCGACAAAAATTATGGTCTCGAGTTGATGATCCCGGGTTTTGATCAAAAAAGAAAAATTTGGTCAAAAGTTAATCGCATAAGAACAGGCCATTCAAAATGCAACTCTATGTTGTTTAAATGGGGTGCGATTTCTAATCCAAATTGTGACTGTGGAAATGATCCGGAGACCGTTACCCATATTGTAGAGGATTGTCAATTAACAAAGTTTAAAGTAGGGTTTCCAAACATTCATAACTTAACGGATGAAGTTATATTATGGCTTAAGAATCTGAAGGACATCTGAAGATCAGCAATATTTTGTATTCTTGTCCTGATTATCTGTTTTTCTATTATTTTCTTTTGCTATTTCTTTAACCTACTATTTTTTTTGTCATTGTCGCGACTGGCGCTTGGACCAATCCATTATATGTCGTCATGCAATGGCTGTGCTGCTATATTTTGTTCTTATTTACCTTCTTTAATGTTTACACACTTAATTAATACTATTACATCTGAATACTAAGGTGGGTAAGGGTTTATACTGATCTTCTGGTGCACCATACAAATAAATAAAGTAGGCCAATTTTTTAGCAAGTTTACGTAATGCCATAACTTTTATTATAAACCTTCTTTCTTTGTAAGAGTTTGAGTGAGCGGATAAGGATCTTTACTTACTTTGTTTCAGATGTAGTTAGTTAGTACGCAGACAAAGACAAGTGAATTCTGCCAAAATGTTGTAAAAACCATAGTAGGGATGAAGAAATCCTACGAGGATGGAGTCCTGGGAACTAACCAATACAGGAAGATGGAGGACAACGTATTAAATTTTTGTTGTAAAAAGGTACGCGTTAATTTATATCCTTAAACCATTTATTCTTATTCATTGACTATAACTACAGTTATAATAGCTGCTTAGTCTTAGAAGAAATATCAAAACGCGCAAAGCGGTCTCCTCTCTCTTCCCAACGCAACTGAGTTTCAGACTCACATTGGCATGTAATTTTTTGGTTGCGAGAACCACGCCATTAGAAGTTTCTCAAAAGTGGAAAAGCGTAAATGTAAATTAATAAACATGACGACCTTTTACTCCCTATAACATTGATTCCGTAGCAACCGCTATGTTGCAAGACAGAAAAGTCTGTCAGAAAGTTACAGAAAAAGATTAATTTTTTTGTATCTAATTTCTGAACAAGATACCTTACAGAACAATAAGCAAATATTCTGACAATAGTATAACATACGAGGATGTATTGATTTCTAGTTAGCCTAGACCAGTTCCTTGCATAAACAAAATATTGCGTTACCATAGCAACGAACAATAACTTATTAGAAGTGTCAGTGTAAAGTTTGACATCAAAAAAAGTAAACCAGAGTCACGCAATAAATTAAATGAAAAAAGATTTCCACCGAAATTGTGAAAATCTACGATCCAGAAACAAAGCAACAATCGATGGAATGGCGACACTCTGGTTCTCCAAGACCTAAGAAGTTTCGTGTCCAAAAATCTGCTGGAAAAGTTCTTGCTTCAGTTTTTTGGGATTGCCATGGAGTAATCATGATTGATTTTTTGGATAAGGGTAGAACAATAACTGGAGATTACTATTCGACATTACTGACCACTCTACGGGAAAATATTAAAGAGAAAAGACGCCGAAAGCTATCCAAAGGTGTTTTGTTTTTGCAGGACAACGCCCCTGCACACAAATCTCATGTTGCCATGCAAAAAATTGGTGATTTAGGGTTTGAATTACTAGAACACCCCCCTTATTTAACCGATTTGGCTCCGTCCGACTATCACCTCTTTCCTCAACTGAAAAAAAGTTTAAAAGGTCGTACATTTTCTTCCAACAAGGAGGTAATAGAAGCTGTGGAGGTCTGGTTTGCAGAGCAAGAAGAAATTTTTTTTGAAAAGTCTAGAGACGTTGCAGGTTCGCTGTAATAAATGTATACAATTAAGAGAAGAATATGTTAAGTAATAAAATATTTTGACATTGAAATTTTGTTTGGTTCTACAGTAGGCTAAGAATTTTTCAATATATCCTCGTAAATAACTAAATATCGTGGGTATTGTGTCTTTATCTAAATTAATCTAATTGTTAGTAATTGGATTAACTTAAATAAAGGGGAAATGCTGTCGATTCTGGATTCAGAACAAGGAACATATTTTCTTAACAAGATCGCAATTGAAACATGGCGAACCAAGAACGAAAAAATTGGAAAAAACAAGATCTAATATCAAAACAATACGCTCATTGTTTTTTTTAAACCATGAGTTTAAATCACAAATTTCTCCTTAGGAATTTTTGCCTAAAAATTAAATTACATTGATACAGCAACCATCTTATTTCCAACTTAACTTAATGCGATCCAAAAGAGAGAACATTTTGGACACCGTTGAAGCAATTACAAGAAGGACCAGTTTATTCCATCTCTAGCAAAATAATCTCGCAGTCTTGCAATGAATGAGTTTTTACCGCTTACAAATCACACACAATTTTTGTTTCTTTTAAATTTTCTACGCTTTTCTTCAAATGATTGAAAAATAAACCTGAGCAATCTACAAATACAGGGTGTCCCAAAGGAATAGACAACAAAAATGGGATAGGTAGAAGATGGAATTCTGAGAAGATATGTTCATTGCCCTTTTTTTAATGTGATACATCGTTAAGAGGAGAACTGTAGTAGAGAGAGCAACAGTAGAACGATTGATTCCTTATAGGGACGATGTGGAAGATGTTTGAAGTGCCCCACACTGCAGAGAGCAACGTACTTTCCGCAACGAATCAATCAAGGTTAATTTTCTAAAATTCCTAACTATTTATTTTTTTAATAAGAAATGTGGGGTTTCACAAATTAAACTCTTAGACCATCAACGACAAGCAAAAACCGATCACAATGTCCTACATACGCTAATTCTGCTACAATGGGTGCCCTTTAATTAACTACTTTAACTAAAAAGGGAGTCACCAGATCAAAAAATGCCCCAGAATTCTATTCCTTATCTACCCTTTTACCGATGGGTCAGTATCATTTAAATGTATCATGCAGTTTCGGTCCATAAGACTATTTGAGCAATGATCACCTAAGCTCAAAACAACTTTGGCAGATTACATTATAGGATTTTGGGGAATAAAAAGATGTACTACAATATAAATATATGTATTTATTTACAAAAACATTTACAATAAGATCACAATTCCTTCTATGCTATTACAGCTTTATTTGGGTTGTTTAACTCAGATTGAATTTGCTCAAGAGATTTGCCTCTAGTTTCTGGTAGAACCAATATAGCAAACAAACTACCTATCAGGGTAACAAAGGCAAAAATATAAAAAGTACCGTCACCTCCAAAAGCAGATTTTAATTCGACGTACATTCGAGTCATAACAAACAGCAAGAACCAATTGAAAGTACCCATAATCGATATACCGACTCCTTTTATCTCCGAAGGAAATATTTCTGACGCTATAATTGAAGGCATGGGCGAAAGTCCAAACGATATCATTACCATGAAAATAGCCAAACCCAGTATTGGCATGAAACCAAAATTTAATAAAGTTTCTTCGGAAACAATGTTTCGGTCTTTCATCGAATAGTACGCTCCTAAAATTGTTAGACCAATCGCAGAAATGAAAGTAGAAACTGAGAATAAAATTTTTCTTGGAAACAATTCGATCACACTTGAAGAGACTACTGAAGCTATTAGTCGTAACGCTCCAATTACTATGGTAGCTTGCTTGGGATTAAAAGTAGAACCAGACGAAAGAAAAATTTCGACGGTGTAAAATGTCACCACAAGAGAACCGCTAAGTTGTTGGAAGAACACAAGACTTAAACTTACCATTAGGGCCATTTTAGTGCTCCGTCTTTTGAAAACTTCTCGAAACGAAGTTTTAATTTGTTTTGCTTCCAAACCTGCTTTAATTTCTTCTAATTCTGCATCGACGTCATACGTTTTTCCGCGCAAATAAGTTAAAATTGTTTTTGCTTCATGGTACTGTTTTTGTTTAACTTTGTAGATCGGCGATTCGACTTGGAATAGGAACGCAACAAAAAATATAACTGGTATAAGCATACAAATTATCGAAAATAGTTTAACGTTGACTACGTAGCCTAAAACGTACGATAAAAAAATACCAAACGTCAAGAATATGTGAAAGAAGCTTGCAAGTTTTGCTCGAATTTCTTTTTGAGCAATTTCACTCGCGTACAAAGGCACTAAGACGTAAATAGACCCGGTCCCCATTCCTATAATAAATCTACCAATTAATAAGAAATCGACGGAGTTGGCGAAGATTATTAATAACCAGCCTATTATGATTGGTACCGTAAGAATTAACAATGCGGTCTTTCGTCCAAATTTATCACATATAATTCCACCGGGAATTGCAAAAATCATTGCCGACAAATTAGATAACGACACAATCCATCCCAAAATTCTTTTGTTATATGAATATTGTTGTATTCTCCTGCAAGCAACACGTCTATACTATTTCCAGTCCATCCAGCCGTTGTCCCGATGGTTAGAACGGCAATAGATACTTAAAAAACCATTCTATTATAACTATAACTACAATTAAGTACTTAACTCACCTGTTACGGCAGCGATGTACTGGTGAATTCTTTCAAAATTTATGTTCATAACCATTTTTGGTTTTTTAGGTCATTGTACCGTAATCAAATTGTCATACTTTCAAAGTAATTGGAAAATTTTTCAATAACAAACTCTTAAACCTGTGCGATAGTAATGTTGAAAGTTGAAAAGACTCGTTATTATCCGGTTTTAAGCGGGACTTGCGTACAACATCATTCAAATTTTTTTTTTAATTTCTACCTATTTTACATAATGTTTTCTAGTCGAAGTAACACGATCAACTAACGACTTCCGATTTTTGATAACAATATCGCAAACTTATCAGTTAATAGCTTAAAAACAGAGGTTCATTGTGACGAATCATTGGTATTCACTAACTTTTGTGCTAAAAAATATAGTTTTTGGTTTTAATTGTGATAATTTGTTTACGACTTGGAATCAAAAAGTAATGCGAAAAAAGAGATTGTACACAGTGTGTTTGTGAAAGTTTTGCTTAATTAAAAGTTGCATATGAAATAAATAGATTATTTTGTTTTTTGTATTTTTTGATTGACTCATGACACTACTTAATTTCATACGGTTGTTACGCTTTGTTGAAATATGTCAGTTTATTATTTGTCATTTTGACATATTGATAATTATTTCAATTACTATCCTTCTGTCCAATAATGACACTATAATTTCAGGTCCATAAATTACTGCATAGGTGATTCACTTATTTATTTGTGTTAACATATTTACCAATCATTTTTTCATGAATCTAAGCATGTAATTGTTAAATTTTGTTTATGTTCTTTGCGCTGTCATTGCCCTTCTGATATATTATTTTATCGGTTTCTATCTTTCTTGTAATTGCTATTTAATGTGTTAAAAGCATAATGAAGCATTTTAGATTATGTTCGAAATGACATATCAAGCTTTATGCATATCCTCAAACCAAATTATTCATAAAAGTGACCTTGAAACAAGCAAAATAAACTGAAAGCAGCGAAGAAATTGAAGGTTTAATGACCCAAAACTAGACGAATCCTTTCAAGTCTAGAATTTTTTAAAAATAAGTCTATTTTGAGAAATTCTAAGAACTGGCCAACCTAAGATTTTATTGAACATCGTGAAATTCGAGAAGCTGCAAATGCTGAAGTAAAGTCAAGTGGGGGATTATGAAAATGAGTATAATGATTTGATTGACTGGTGCAAAAAACAGAAGAATGCTTTACACCAAGGACACAGAATAATAATAAATATATTTATTATTCTATGCCGAGGATGTTCGCTGTTTCAAAGAAGTATAAGCATTAACGTAAACTAGTATAAATGTTCATCTTGTTCGTCTGGGAAGAGTTTATAGTAGGAGAGATTGTTGTACACTCATAAAATTTAAAACTTGGACACCACAATTTCTGTAAACAAAAGTTTGCACATTGTGAAGCGGGCTTAAGGGTATCATTTACAATTCTAACAGCAGGTAGTCTCAGCAGGGGTTATCTTATAGAAGGACTGTAGAATGAATCATTACACTAAGCACGTTTTAGAAAATAGGTAATTTACGTTGCTTACTTAATTTTTTCTTTAAAGAATATATTTGAAGGTATCGCTAATTAAACACCATAGCTCGATTAATTATCGAATCAAAATTTTGTTTAGGAAATGTTTACAAAATAAAATTAGAAATAATTTTGATTTAAAAACGTCTACAAGCAATAACTTTTAAATTAAATCAAAAAACTAAACATGGTTATTTGGGTTGACTGATTATTACTTATTTTTAAATAAATCTAACCTACTAATTATTGTAAGTTATTAAAAAAAATCATTAAACTCTCTATTCATAATATTTAGTCCTTACAAAATGTATATTTTATGACGTTTCATTTTTTTTAATATAAAAAGTGAAAATAAAAACTAAGGCAATTCTTATTGTCAACGTATATATTTAGTTTTTTGACAAGAATTTATTACATAATTATAATTAAGATACCAAGTTATAGTTTAAAATTACGCTTATAAGGTATCAATATAATTAATATTAATTGTTTCCCATGCGGTATCAATGGCTGCAATTAGTGCATTACGGTTTACTGGTATAAAATTTGGCCCTTGTTGTCTTCGGATAACAGCAAGTATTCGAGCCCAAACATTTTCGATAATGTTAAAATCTGGGCTTTTTGCTGGCCAGGGTAACAGCTCCAAGTTATTTTCTCGTATCCAATTGCGCACAACCCGCGAAGTATGAATAGGGGCGTTGTCCTTTAACAACAAAAATACATTATGAAAATGTTAATTCAACAGATCCCGAACTATTTTTTGGAGAAAGTATAGTGAAATAAGAATACTTACTTGTTGGAAAATATAATCTTCGTCTGGATAAAACACTTCGACTGAAGGTTTCATAATAGTTTTCAAAATATCTAAATACGCAGCAGAATCAAGACGTCCATCGATAGCCCAACAAACTCCTGGACCCCGCGCGCTAACCCAACCCCACACATTCACAGAAAAATAACCACTTCGTTTTTTAGGACATATGTGATTATTTTCGTAACGAGTTCCTTCCATTCTAAAAACTTTTAGTGGTCCATCGTTGCGGCTATTGAACGTTTTTTCGTCGCTAAAAATCACTCGATTCCAAAATTCCAAAGGTTCGTTCACATATCGCCTTGCAAATTCCAGACGACGTCTCATATTTTCGTCACTGAGAACTTCTTTCGCAGCAGCATTATACTTCTTTATTCCCATCTCCTTTAATCTTTTTGTGCAGTTATACGGCATCCGGGAAAATGTGTATCTGCTATAGCCCTGGAGTATGTAGCAAATGGTTGTTCTGTTACGTAATGAAACAACTCGAGATCTTGAGCACGTGTAGATACTTTAGGTCTACCACTTCCGATGGCTCTTTCCAAAGTGTGTTCAAGATTCCATTTTACTCGGTAATGCCCTACGGTGCTTTTGGTATATCTAACATACGTGAAATTTCACGCACGCTACGGCCCGCCGCTAATTCCGAAACAATCCGCGCTTTCAAATCAGCACCGAGATGAGGTGGCATTTTCACAACACTTGAAATTTTAAACTAAAATGGAATTTACATTTCTTACTTTATTTATTGGTTCACACTACCCCTTCTCAAACAGTAGGTAATTGTTTATTTATTACATACTTCTAATGACCAATGTAACAACCCTTAGAGCAATATGACTCAAAGGAAGTAAATTAAACAAGCAAGGATATTCTATTGTTATTGAAACTTATTCATAAAGTAAAAGCCATTTCCTTATAATGCTAATGGACAGGATTTTCTTTTAAGTATTAAGATTACAATAGAGGACTTATAAACTTTCGAAAATATCTAATTATAAATATTTACACTGCAATTGCGCTTTTCCTTAATAATTTCTTAGCAATAACATACACGTTCTTGGTTTTAAGTTGTCATAAATTTGATATGATATAAATTTGTGTTTCTAATATTACATCACAAACTAATCTTTATTCGCCAAAAATTGTTGCTTAAGTTGTAAAGCTTCGTACACACCTGAACAACAAACCGAGCAACAAACATAACAACGAACCGAAAGTCAAACAGAACGACAAACGATCTTTTATGATTTCCACAATCCGAACAACAAACGGAACGTTTGTGCTGTTCCCATAATTATTTTCAGTAGTTTTCAGTTCATATATATTTATTATTGAGAAGAGAAAATTGCGGAAAACAAGAAGATAGTGCCAACCAAATTTTTACGCACAAAGAAGAGTAAAAAATTATAATTTACTTCGCTTTTTTTTTTATTTTGGAAATTTCCCGCCAAAATGATGCTAATAGGGACATCATTTTTTTCTTGCATTCTTAAACACTGATTAATTTAAAACATTTTTCTTCTGTCAACTCTATAATATTACCTAAAACACAACAAACCCACAAAAGGGAGGACAAAAAATAAATAATTTAATTCTCCCGCATAAGTTTGTTCGCCATTTTATTTAGATTCGTCCAAACCTTGGTATCTTAATTATAATTATGTAATAAATTCTTGTCAAAAACTAAATATATACGTTGACAATAAGAATTGCCTTAGTTTTTATTTTCACTTTTATATTAACTACAGAAAAAAATGAAACGTCATAAAATATACATTTTGTAAGGACTAAATATTATGAATAGAGAGTTTAATGATTTTTTTTAATAACTTACAATAATTAGTAGGTTAGATTTATTTAAAAATAAGTAATAATCAGTCAACCCAAATAACCATGTTTAGTTTTTGATTTAATTTAAAAGTTATTGCTTGTAGACGTTTTTTAAATCAAAATTATTTCTAATTTTATTTTGTAAACATTTCCTAAACAAAATTTTGATTCGATAATTAATCGAGCTATGGTGTTTAATTAGCGATACCTTCAAATATATTCTTTAAAAAAAAAATTAAGTAAGCAACGTAAATTACCTATTTTCTAAAACGTGCTTAGTGTAATGATTCATTCTACAGTCCTTCTATAAGATAACCCCTGCTGAGACTACCTGCTGTTAGAATTGTAAATGATACCCTTAAGCCCGCTTCACAATGTGCAAACTTTTGTTTACAGAAATTGTGGTGTCCAAGTTTTAAATTTCATGAGTGTACATTGAATATAGTGTACCTTGAAACAACACACCAGTTACGCCATCTGGAGGCACTCGGTGGTAGTAAGGTGTTGAATATGCGTCACTCAGAATCTGTGACAAGTTACAGAGTTCGCTTTTGAAGGTGTTGGTAATTAGCAGCGAATATATTTCTCGTGGACAAAAAGTAGAATATTTTGAAATTAATATTTCCTTTTTATTTGTGCTTACTCAAATTAGCTTTGGTTTTTGGTATATTGTGGCTGCAAATCAGTGTCGGTGAGTAATTTAGACAGATTTAAATTCAAGAATGAGCTAACCTAAAAATGTTGTTGGCGATTGTTTATATTCAAGCCCCTTCTTCTACCTTGAAGCACATTTACATATTGTACCATGAAACTGATGTTTCAAAGTACATTAGGTGATTTTTTTTATTGTAAATGTTACAATTACAGAAGTAGAATGTGGGGTTTCGTTTTAGATTTATTATGCCGCAAGTGCGGCAAAAAGAGACCACCACTGGATACGACCGTAATTGAACGAGCCATTGCGGCAATTAATCCTCCCGCCGATACTAGAATATCTATTCGCGAAGCAAGCAAAGTCTATAAGGTATCTTTGGCGATTTTATGGCGACATTTAGCATGATTCAAGCGATCTGGAGCAGAGCATTTCACATATTGTGTGAAATATGATGTGAATAAAATTTTCATCAAACAAGAGGAGGAATGTTTTGTGAAATATATCTCAAAAGTCGCAAAAATGCAATATGGTTTATCCAAGAAAGGTGTTCGTAAGCTGGCTTACAAGTTTGCTGTGGTGAATAAAAAGAAGCGTCCGGCGAAATGGGATGAAGACGGAATAGCTGGAGAGGAGTGGATGAGACTATTTATGCGGAGACATTCCAATTCATTGAGTATTAGAAAACCGGAAGCAACCACTTTGTCAAGATTTACGAGCTTCAACAAGAATAATGTTGACTGCTTCTTTAATAACATAGAAGATGTCCATAGACGGTTCGGTCTGATACCTCCTGAACGTATCTGAAACACCGATGAAACTGGGCTCACAACTGTGCAAAAACCAAGCAGAATCGTGGCGCCAAAAGGAATTAAACAAATTGGAAGTGTGACCTCAGCAGAACGTGGACAATTGGTTACATTGATTGCGGCAATAAATGGAATATGCAATCATATTCCACCGATGCTAATTTTTCCCAGGGTTCATTTTAAGAACTTCATGATTAAGGGAGCACCACCTGGTACCATGGTGAAGCTAATCCCTCAGGCTGGAGTAACTACTCACTTTTCCTTAAATTTTTGGAACATTTTAATATGCATGTTAAGCCCACGAAAGACGAACGCGTTATCATCTTTCTAGACAATCATGAAACACATTTGTCAGTCGAAGTTGTTGAATATGCTGCTGAAAAAAGGAATCATAATGGTTACATTCCCACCTCATACGTCACACAAATTGCAACCGCTTGACCTGACAGTGTTTAGACCGCTCAAAACTTTTTACAACCAAAGTGTTGATGAACAACGCAGGGAAAACTTTCGACATATATAGCATAGCAGAAGCTTTAGGAACTGCTTATCCCAAAGTTTTCAGCACCAATAATATTGTAAACGGATTTTGTTCCGCTGGCATCTATCCACTTAACAGAAGATGATTTTCTCGCTTCCTATGTAACGGATCGGCCAGCACCCGGAACTATAAACTTAGCTTCTATTAACACAAAAGCTGCATCCACATCAAATGAATCAAATGCCGATTTTAGTGAACCAAGATCTATTCTTGAAAACGAGAACATGCATGCCTCTCTTTGTACTCCAAATATAATCAACTCTGGACTTATTATCTCACCTGAAGTATTTAAGTCATATCCAAAAACAGCAGAGCGAAAGCTCAGCAATAGAGGAAGGAAGGCAGGTAAGACACGGATAGTGACGGACACTCCATAAAGAGAGGAAATTAGAAAACTAAAAAAAAATAAGCAGAGGACTCCGAGAGATAAACAGAACATAAAGAAAGCAAAGAAGAAAATATATGAAAGTAGCTTTGATTCAGATGATATGGAGGTCTGGAATGACAAAGAAAAAGACAGTAATGATGATGATGAAGTGATGATGGCAATATCGGAGGTGGTTGCAGAAGATATTCGAGACAATGAAGAGCAAAAAGCGTTGGAAGTTGAAGAATTAAATATAGGAGATTACGTGTTAGTGAAATTTCTGCATTTTGTTGGTCAAATTTACTCTAAAGATCAGAATTTGCCAGAATTTCAAATAAAATTTTATACGCGTATCGCTAAAAGCAATAAATTTATACAAAATTCCGATGAAATATTTAATGTTAGCGAAGAAGACATTGTAAGGAAGCTACCCAAGCCTGTCAGCCTTTGTGGATCAGAACGTGTGAAACGTAAGCTGTGGTTTCAAATTGACTTCAGTTATTACAATGTAAATTAATTACTCTACTTTGATGTTCCAAATAAAAGTCATTACTTACATTCTTGTTATCTTGACTATTTATTCTTTATTTGTTATTTATATTATGCTATGTAACCTCCGTTTCAAGGTACAAGATAGACCGATTCAAGGTACACGATAGTCTTGTACCTGGGAACATTTTTCAAAAACATAAAAAGTCCTTGTCTTTTGTTGAAATTGCTGTCTTGGAGTAAATTTCTTGCCTGTTTCTATAGAAGATATGGACTACTATTCAGGCACAGACGTTAACTTTCTTACAAAGTTATTAGTGTAATTTGAAAAAAAATTTTTCAAAAACTGTTTAAAGGTACAACAGTTTCTCCTACCTATATTATGTAAGCAAATATGAAGACTAAACTCACAGTCAACCTAATACTTATTTTATTTATCAACTATTACCAGTTCCAACTCGGAAATCTACTACTCACGTTTAGATAAAATCAAAGTCAAGGACGTTCAAACACATGCCCCCGCACACATACTTAAGCAAACATGGTATAATTCAAAAATACAATAGAACAAAAATATAGTGTTCCATTTAAAATAAACCAACTTTGACTCTGGAGCACCTGTACAGGGTTATTTACTATAAATTATCCACCCCTTATTATCGTTATTTTGGCTCGTAGAAAAAAAAGTTATACAGGGTGGGTGTTTAGTGCGTGGACGGAGGATTGCTCCTAGACTATTAGAGGTATCACAACTAACTTTGGCAAGGTAATACCTAGTTGTTAAACCTACCTACAGTTTAAAAATATTTGGGTGCATTAAGGGTGATTCGCTAAAAATACTGACCTAAAGCTGTGTTTTTTTAAATGGAACACCTCAAATATTTTTTTTAAAATGGATTCTTCATGACATTTACAAGCAAAATGTTATAAGGTTTTAGAAACGTAAATGCAACAGTTCTGGAGATACCTTTCCTTTAATGTCGAAATCGAGTCAACATTGGAACCGAGATGCTATGGATCAAATTAAGATATTTGAAGTCTAGTTGCTCCATCGACTTGTGATAATATTCGACTTTCAAAATACGCACCAAACTTTTCCAAAAAAAGTAATGCTATACAAGGTGATTGCTTTACGCGAAATGTAATTATTCTCGATTTTTCCAAATGGAACACTCAAAAATTAATTTCTTGTAAAAGTAAATAAGAAATTATATAAGATTTTATAGTCATAAAACCAATTGTTCTTGAGATTTTAATACTTTAGTAAAAATAATAAATTCAAATCGCATCAAACTAAAGGTAATCCAATGAAGAACTCAAAAAGAAATAATGAAATATGTGATAAACTAATGTTAAGAAGAACTGACACAAAATTTATAGCCAAACAATAATCGTGAACAAAATGGGTATACATAAGCAACACAACCAATTTAAAGTAAATGTTTAAAATGAAAAAGAACGTTTACCTTGTGACAACATCTCGATTGTAATCGATTCAAATGCATTCTATATTATACAGGGTGTCCAGAATCTCTCCTGACAAACCAAGACCGGAGATTCCTCAGATAATTTTAAGACAATTTAACCCAATTCACCTAGTCCGAAAATGCTTCCTAAGGGAGCTAGAGCTCTTTGAAGATGGCGCCTGGTAAAGTAAAAAATTAAAAGATAAACTTTAGTATACTATTGGCGCGGAGTAATAAACCTGTCAGAATTATCAAATCTCCCGTATTGCAGTGGTGTAGGTACCTGATACGTTTGGAAAATCATATTTTTAGTAGGTAAATGCTTCCTAAAGGAGCTAGAGCTCTTTGAAGATGGCGCCTTGTAAATAGTTTTTTTTAAATACCTCCAGAACGCTTCTACTTAGAAAATCAAAAATTGGTATGCTTGTTTAGCCTTCAGAGATGAATCGATTCCATCAATTGCGAATTTCTAGTACCGGTCATAGGCGTCCGTTTTGGATAGGTCAAAGGTTATTTTAACGCATAACTTTTTTGTCTTTAACTTTTAAGCATTTGCGACACTAGATTATTAAATTTTCAGGTATTCTAGTACTAAAAGGTACTCTTACTTTAAGTCATTAGGATACACCGTTTTCTAGAAATAAGGATTTGATAAAACTTAAATATGCTGATAATTGCTTATTTTAGAAATTTAAAAAAGCAATTCCTGCTTGTACAAATAATGAGATGCTTATGAGAAAAGTAAACAAAATTTAACAATAGAAGGTTAACTTTTTGTCTTATGAAAACGTTTAGTATCCAAATTATTGTTTTAACGTACCGTATTTTAAATTGTTCTCATAAACATTTTTGCATGTAAATTGACCATTTAGCAGCTTCTTTCAATTTATTTTTCTTGTTTTAAGGTCGCTTATAAATAATTTTGTTTGATCATGGCTGCTATAAGACAGTTATTAAATTAATAATGTAATTGAAAAATATATTATATTAAGTATGTTGTCTAAGTGGTCCATTGATGAACTCGTTCCAACTATCGTTCAACTATTTTCCAATTTTGTGTATAATAATTTCATTATTCAACCCTAATGTGGTGAATAATATTTCAGCATTACACTCTCTACAAGTTCAGAGTATTTAGTAACAGTAGGAGATTATTGTTTACCGTTGGCAGCATGCTAGGAATGACAGTATTGTTGTAAATGAATGAAATTGAGATTAACCTATCTTTATTACAACACGAATGAAAATGTTCTAATATAAATAACAAATACATACTTCAAAATTATAAAATCAAAAATTTCAGATTTAGTAGTACAGTCATTTTACAGGTTTTTTCGAGATTTGGGACTTTTTTTGGGAAATGAGATAAAGGTGGTAAAAGATAGGAAATTTTTCGTAGATTACAAGAAAAATAGTCCGAGAAAACCTCCAAACCCGGAAAACGTTGTTTATATATATATAGACTTATCGGTTTAATTGACATCCGTTCAAAAATGATTCAAATTGACATCCTGCAGTATACACAGTGTATAATTGTATACAATTCAATATACATTGTAAGTGTTTTGGCACTTTTGCATCCGTATATAGGACTTAATGGTACAATGGCATCCGTAACAGTGTTGCCGGAATAATCTTCGTCTAGCGTTACATGTATGAATCGAGTTTTAATGAATGAGACATGAAACTAAGAGGTTTGCATTATACATACTGTACTGGTTATATGTTTGTAAAATAGTCTATCTTGAATCGATTTCAATAATTAAAAAATTTGTTTTGCTATAATAATTATTAAATTTTGACATTATTTAAAATGTCACATTTTAAACAAAAAAAATAGCAATCATAGATTTTCAGTACATGTTATGTTTTTTTCATTAAAATTTTTATTTTCTTTTTTTTCTTCTCTATTCAATCTCTTCTATTCATTATTTCCTTCATCTACTCGACCCCTTCCCCATTACTCCCTAATAGTATCCTTCTATCTCTTCCTTCCATTCTTAGTCATTTATATTCTTATTTTATATGCTCTATGTTCTCCTCTATCCTTACATAATCTGCACAATCTATCCTTGTCCTTCCGCCAGTATTTATTCTTCCTTTCATAGTATAATCTTCTTTAACTTTTATCATTCTTTTGAGCTTCTATCTATTTCCAACATTCCTATAAATATCTCATTCTCTTTCCTTCTCTCTATATTTTCTTCATATTTCACCGCTCTTCTTCCTGTTTAAATTCTTATATAAGTACTTGTCCACGATCTCCATTTCTTTTCCTCCCTATTCATTATTTGTTCTTCTTCTTTCTTTTGCCCTATTTCGTATCATTTCTTTTTCTTCCTTCCTTTTTCTCCTTCTTTTGACAACATTCCCACTTTTAAGCTCTTTCAAAACCCCTTAAACATCTCTTCTTCCTTCATTCCCTTTATTGCCTCTGACGTAGACTCTTCTGAATCTGACCTTTCTTTCCTTTTTACATAATTTTACTTTAATTATATTGCAATTGTCAGTTCACTTTTTAAAACTCTTTCCTTTATTGTGTTCCGTTCAATTAATTTATTTCTACAATACTTCTACCTAATTTAAATGTGATTTTAATTTGCAATTTTCAAATAGATTGTGCACGCGCGATGTATCTTTCACATCTCGAACGCCGCGCGTTGTTTCTGTCCACTTTCACCTTAATTTAACCGAATGTCTACACTGATTATCTCCCTCAATATTTTTAATTTTTGATTACTAGTTACTTCATTATTTTTCACTGAATACAAACACTCTACACACGTCTTTACCTTACCACGTCTCAACACCGAATCCTATTTTTTGAATATTTGTAAAAGCATTTCTCACGGTTTTTCTTCCAATAAAAGTTGTTATCAATTGCAATATAGACAACTTTTGTTTAAACTATTTTTCTATCTTTCTTCAAGAACATTGATTATCAAATATAAGTAATGAAACAAAGTTGTAAATGACAATACGAACAACTTTTATTTAAATTATTTTTACAACGCAATTTTCTACTTTTCACTGGTTCAAGAAAAATCTTCTGAATGGAAGCAATTTAAGATACCATTGTCGATACTTACAAGTAATAGTCCAGAGGTCCCTGCTACCTAAGCCAAGAATCATTTAGGGTTTAGGACCGTTTAAGTTCATTCAAAAAAACGGGCTCTGTATTTGAAGGTACAATTTACCTAACATTTTAGTAAACTGTTATTTGAATGGTTTTTTTTACAATATATCGGTTGGTTCTCTTTTCTTTTTCGAGCAAAATTTTGTAAAATACAGCACAATTTAAATATGCTGTACGTATTTAGTAGTAATGGCGTGATGTTGAATTAGGCGTGAAAAGTTTGTTTTTAACAGACCCGGTTTTTATTTCGAAATTCAAAACCGCATTGAACTCTAAAATAGGTGATATATCACTTAATATTTAATCTTGTTTTAATAGTATCGAGTTGATGCTCTGCACGAAACGCTTGTTTTTAATTTTGATAACTTTTGCCTCACATTAAAATTACAAATCATCATTACAAAAATTTTATAAAATAAAATAAATTTTATTCAAATTTTTCTTACACTCCTATAAAAAAAGATTATTTGTTTAATGATTTTAAGATATTCTGTTATAAGTACAATTTCGATTATATGTTTAGATAAGTAATTACTTTTTGGTGTATTTATTACAAAAATAAACTTTTATTACTTCCCATTCTTTGTTTTTAAATATTTTGGGATATTTTTGTTTTAATTCCAACACTTCATTTTTTGTCGGCGAAATCTTCTTTTTAATATGAGTCTTAAAAAATGCTTCAGTTAATCATTTTTGTTATTCACTCCAAGCCACTAAGTACGCCTTTTTCCTTTTTTTATTTTTGTTTGACTTGTTTCCTCTTCTGCATGATTAGGTTTGTCCGTATTTTCGTTACTATTTTCTCTAGAAGGATTGTTTTCTAATAATTCGTCTTCGTCATTATCGCTTCCACTTTCTTCAACAATATCCTCACCAATTTCAATGTCTTTTAAATTTTTGCCTTTATACTTATCCATTGATCCTGTTTTAGCAAGTACTAAGGGTTTGCTTACTTTTGCTGTTTGATAAACATCGTCTGGAAGACGGTAAAAATCAGCGTGGGTTTTTCCGTATGCCCCATAAACGTTGCCAACTGTTGCAAATCAGATTTTTCCATTTTTAGAATTTGCGTTATTGTGGCTAAGTGTTTTCTTAGCTTGGAAGACGTTAAAAGAGCCGACTTGGAACCATCACCAAGTGAAATTCTTGCATGCTTCCTCATTACAGCATAGCCTGTTATAGGATTGTTAGTTCCGGGTAATCCGAAAAGATATACATTATCAAATAATTCAAAATTATTACGCAGATTAATTAAAAATTCAATTGACTCAACAGTTTCTTTGTCAAATAATACGGGAACTCCTTTGCCATGTTTTCCTCTTATAACGATCCGTTTTAAAGATTTGTATAATATTTTTCAGATTCGGATAGCGCCTTTTCGAATTCAGTAGACGACGTAGACACATAATTTTTAATAACGATTGTAAAGTAGTCTTTGTAGCTCTCCAACTCGACGTTTGTTGAAGATCATTACACTGCAAAAAACTCCATCAATCAAGTTTCGATAGGCTTTACGATCGTTTGGATGAATTGCCAATGTTGTTTTTGATTTTGTTATTAGTTTTTTAAATACTTTTCAAATTCCAGCAAATTAAAATTGATTGTGTTAATTAATGGTAATAGTTCGGGAGACAATGTTGAATTTTTGATGAGGTGATTTTATAACGCTTTTGTGTGGAGCCGATTATGCCAATATTGTTGGTAATCAAAGTATGTAGGATAATTATTTTTTTGAATAAATTTAGAAGATTAAAAATGAACGTCTTTACATTGCATTTTTACGTAACCACTCCCACTACCACTAAAGTAGGTAACATAAGCATTAAACGTTATAAAATGATTTTGTCATCTACAACGCTGGCTCCCGTAGTATACATTTATACACCAAAAATACTTTTTAAATTTCATAATTAAAAATTATAAATGATATTTTTATGCTTACCATTATATCTTTCGTTACGGGTATAAGTGTGGGTTTATTGAACTTGTTAATTGCTAAATTTTGACCAGCTTCGCTAGATATCTCGTGTGACCATTCAGTTTCTATAAGTGTTATTAAAGATTTTAATAACTGTAAGCGTTCTGCAGACGCCCTTTCTTTTTGGACTTCAAAGGAATATGCGGTATTTATAGCACTTTTTATCAAAGTTCCCATTTGTAATGCTAAAGACGGAGATTTAAACGTTCTATTAAGTTGGTCGTATTCTGCTATTTCGTGAGTTCCTTTAACTAGAGCTTTAAACTTATGAGGTGTTAGAATGTCAATCATTTTTAATGATTGACCGTTTTCTGCATGTAGAACACTGATTAACAAACGAGCTAGGCGACGCATATTCGTCTTAGCGACAATCAATAGATGCTTTTCTTTGTGACTTCGTATGTACCTTCTACCAACTTCGCAGATGATATTGTCTTTTTTTGCTGTCATAGACACATCGTCAGCTCACATCATATTTAAAAGACCGCTTAACCTTAAAGGATCGTTTGGACCAAATCTGCCAACCATTAATGTCTGTCCTTCCGCTTGAGCTTTAAATTTTTTTGTTGGATCTGGATTGAAAAAACACAACTTTGCATGTCTGCGCAAGTTTTTACGTGTATAATATCCACGGCAAAACTTACAAATAATGTAGTTAGTATCATCTGAATTTTTTAAATTCATTACTGGAATAATTTTTGAAGTGCAAAAATCACCTTCGCGACGTAATTTGTAAATCAGTTTTTTCTTTTTATTGATTTTTTGTTTAATATAATTATTTCTTGGACTGCTACTTCATCATTATGGTTTCTCTCTAAATGCCGAGAGAAATTGTGTGCTTTCTTCGCACACGTTTAACTGTTGAATTGGAATTTATATTTTCATTTACTTCCAAAGCTATTGGTTCCAAAAGTGGCAAAACAGGAGATAATTTTTCACTAATTGTCTCTTCATCTGGTTCACTAGAATCTGCTTCGCTAGCTGGGCAGTACTCAGTCTCCGAACTTGAATAGTCCGTATTATTATCTAAAATGAGACAATCGTAGCAAAAACTTCAGAATAATAACCAAATTTTAAATTGAAGCATATTTTTTTACTACGGAATTCTAAGCCGATACTCAGAGTAACATCAAGTAATAGGTACAGCAGGTAAATTTTTATGCGTCGGTAAAACGACATATTTTCTAGAATAATATTCAATATCAAGCAGTTTTTATTAAACAACTTTGTTTTTTTCCTTGTTTTTCCCCTTAGTTGTACGATAAATAGTTTCTGAGATACACCGGGTTACCTCTCTTAGTCATACACCCGGTATAATTCCTGACAGTTGCCATTTTCAACATTTGATTTGATTTTATTTAATAATTTATATTTCATTTTTAGTTAAATAATGTTTCCAAGAAGTCCTTTAATTATCTTATTTTTGGTACCTCAGCCTATGTTGAGCCTTCTATAGGAGTATACGGAGCAGAGTGTCAGACAACCACCATGTGTATTATTCCGTCAACGTTTCGACTGACAGTATGCAGTCTTTTTCAATCCGTCTAATTTACACCAAATAGATATTAGACGCCTTGAAAAAGACTGACCACTGTAAGTCGAAACGTTGGTGGAATAATACACATGGTGGTTGCCTGACTTTCTGCTCCGTACACTCCTATAGAAGCTTCAACATAGTTTGAGTCACTAGAAAAATAAAACTCTAACCTACATGATTCATACGATGTACTTGATAAAACTATTTCTCAAAAATTGTTAATCCTGCGGAAATAATACAAGAGACCTTATTTGTTTAAAAAGAATCAATCTATCTTAAGTAAAGTTTTAAATAGTGAAATATAAAACAGGAAAAAACATCCCAAAAAACAAATTTTAGAGGTTGCTTTTTCTGCCTCGTAGAATTATATGAGAATATCACAAAAATATTTAATTAACGCATTTTTAATAGCAAGAAGTTGGCTCATTTTAAATTTTGTAACTTTTTTGTTTTCAAGAAAAAAATTAAAATCTGTTTCTTTTTGCGTCATTTTTAAGGGGCTGTAACTAAGCAGGGGTTGGTCATATAATTTTATTTATAAAAGATACACATATTTTGTTTACACATAAAATCACTACTTCCATTTTTTCGCACTTATTTATTTACACCCTGTATACTATTCTCTAAAAAACATCGTGGACAAATATCAAAATATTCATTGTTTTATTATAAACAATTTTTGTGACATTAATACCCGTATTTATAAACTGAACTTAATGCGAGCTTACGCTAAGACTTAAACAAAAAATGAAAATAATTATGTTTTCCACAAAATTTTCAGATTTCTAGTCTTAAGTAGATCATAATGTAAATTCACAAAAATTGATGTGCACAATTCTGTTTTTAATCCCATCTCCCATCGTAAGCCAAAATTGATTAAGACAAATTTAAGACTTACGTCCTTGCTCGACTACAAATACGGACATTAGTTATTTAGTCAGTAACAAATTTTTAAAATCCGTTTGTAAATAAAGTTCCATTCACAAATAAATAATTGTCACTTCCCTAAGAAAACGCGCCAATTAATTTTTTTTGTTAACATAAACTATATTGTAATTAAGAGAGTTTTTGTTGTAGGTAGTTACAATTTATTTAATATAGTATATTCCATTTAATTTTTCCGCTTTTGGATTATCTAGTAAAAGCAATAACCCAGCGGGCGGTGTACATAAACAGATAAAAACTGAGGTTAGACAGAGACATGCAAATTGATTTTCCTGTTAATAAGAAAGAGATAAATTTACTCAAAATTCTAAACCTATTGTATTTATTCTCACTCTCTCTGTCACGTCTAACGTTCAATATATTTATCTTTCTCTGCATCGAGAGCGCTTTAAACCCAATCTGCAGTTCTCAAACATCTAAATTAGAATATTATTACAAATCTTTTTAAAATAAATTACGAGGCTGGTTCAATAAATACACGTTCGAGCGCTGTGAAACGATTGTTAGTGGAGCTATAATCGTACAAATTTGCGTAGGCCAGCGGCTGCTATATAGCTGTCTATTGTGACACATCCCTCGTGATATTCGTACAGGAGACAGTTGTTGTGCGCGTTTCATTATGGCAGGTCTTATAGTTGGAGCGTCCAAAACCGATTACCGAGCAGTCATACAGTTTCTGCATCCTGAGGGCAACACTCCAGTTCAGATTTATGGGAGAATGCAAAATGTTTATGGTGGAGAGTGTCCTTCAAAACCACAGTCGTGGAATGGTGTCGGAAGTTCACAGATGGGCGACAATCGACAGCGGATTTGCCAAGGCCGCATACAGCTAACATCATCAAATCACAGATGGAGCGGATGAGGTGGGAGATTTTAGAGCACCCCCCTTACAGCCCGGATCTTTCACCCTGTGACTTCCATATCTTCGGACCATTGAAGAAGGCACTTAAGGGACAGCGATTCCAGTCGGACGCTCAAGTCAAGCAGGCAGTTTTGAAATGGTTCCGCGAACAGCCAATGGACTGGTACCACACCGGTATACAACGTCTTATGAAGCAGTGGGATGCATGTCTTTGTAGTAATGGCAATTTTGTTTAGTGTAAATAAACCGCTTACATGTACCACCGTTCGAACGTGTATTTATTGAACCAGCCTCGTATATTCAAAAATCGTCAAAAAGGTCCGATTTGAATTGAATTAAATATTGCATTCCAATAAATGAGTACTATTTTATTAATTACCTACACTTCTAGTTTTATTTAAGTGTACCTAATTACTTGTAATTGGAATTCCAAAGTCAGGAAATTATAATTGCTTTTTAATTATACACTTTCTATTTCCACTTTCTGTTTGTTTAAAGTTAAAGTACCTATTCAGTTGTAAAAGTGATTCGTGTTCATGCATAATATGGCGCCACATTTAAGTATACAAACACAACAAATAATTTTAAAAGTGTACGAATATTTCATAAGAGAAAAACAGAATGGCGGTCCTTTATTGGATATAAAAAACGTTCAAGAAAGGGTAGCGACTGCCACCGGAATCACAACGCGAACTTTACGTAATATCACCAGTAGAGCAAAAAATGACAATTTGGAGGAAGAAACGAGAGTTAAGTTAAAAACAAGAACAAGTGATTTGGACAACGCTGTAAAGCAAAATGTAAGGCAAACCATTTATGAAATGTACGAACTAAAGAAACATATAACCTTGGAAACCCTTAAAACAACGTTGGCCGAAAAATACATTTTACATGTTTCAAAAACGTCATTGCATAGATTGGTAAGAGATTTGGGATTTCGTTTTAAAAAAACTGACAACAGGCGTGTTTTATGCGAGAAAGAGAATGTACTATTTAAAAAAGTCCGGTTTTGAGGAAATATATGGAAAATTTGAATTCGGCGTGTCCTAAGCCTACGATTTTTTTAGACGAGACTTGGATTTTTGGAAGAGGATCCATTAAAAGTTCGTGGCAGGACAATTCTACTAAAAGTGTCAAAAATTGGGGAAACGAAGGCAAACGTTTCATAATATTACATGCTGGCGGAAAAGAAGGCTTCATCGACGGTTGCGATCTAATTTTTTCAACAAAATCTAAAAGTGCCGACTACCATGATAACATGAATCATGAAAATTTCGATATGTTGATGGCGTTAGAAGAACCTTCCATGATTGTTTTGGATAACGCTTCATACCATTCCCGAGTTACTGAGAAACAGCCTGCATCATCATGGAAAAAAAAGGAAATAATGGAATGGTTCTTAGATTGCCCCTCTATCACTGTCAGTACAACCCTATAGAGATGGTTTGGGGTATAGCAAAAACTTACTACGATAACCATATAGGCAGAGATGGCTACGGAGACGTCCAGGTTATCAACATGTGGAACGAAGCCCTCCGCACTGTTTCCAATGAAGTGTGGAAAAAGAGTGTAGATCATACTGAAAGGTTGATTAAAGCAGATTTAGAAAAACAATATGTGTTTGACGTACAACCTTTAATAATACGTGTAAGTAACTCTGACTCCGACTCTGACAGCAGTAACAGTGATGGTGATATATAAACCTAATAATTTTTCATTTTAAATTTACTTATTTATTTCTCATTTATTGAATTTGCTTTAGTACGTAATGTAATATTTATTTAAATTCAATTTCAATGGAAACTGTTGATATTATTGTAAGTACCTACACAATAATGCCATTGGACATTTCTAATGATTTTTTAAATATAATTTATTTTAAAAGACGTGTAATTAATTTAATTCTTAACCTTAAGTCACACTAACTAAACAACCCAACTTATGATTGAGATGTTTGAGAACTGCAGATTGGGTTTAAAGCGCTCTCGATGCAGAGAAAGATAAATATATTGAACGTTAGACGTGACAGAGAGAGTGAGAATAAATACAATAGGTTTAGAATTTGTAAGTAAATTTATCTCTTTCTTATTAACAGGAAAATCAATTTGCATGTCTCTGTCTAACCTCAGTTTTTATCTGTTTATGTACACCGCCCGCTGGGTTATTGCTTTTACTAGATAATCCAAAAGCGGAAAAATTAAATGGAATATACTATACTGGTTAAATTTTTAATAACTGTGAGAAGTAAAAGTACTTTGTTGAGGTGTAAATAGTGGTCACAAATAAGAAAAATGTTATAACACAAACATTGACCATGATCTCTGAGTACGAATTATGATACAAAAATTAAAGGAACAAAAAACGTTTTGTCAAATTCGAAACAAAGCACATTGTAAAACGAATTTTTAACATTAATCATTCCCGGTTGCAATGTGGTAAATGGCAACGTAAACAGAAACTTTACCGCGCGAATAAACTGATCTCGTTAACATTCAAACTTTGAATCTGCAAAATTCTTTAACAATGTTCTACTTTTCAAATATTTGAAAATGTACTTACTTTCAGTTTCTTGATTTTGTGCTAATGTTACCTGTACAAGGTGTTTACCTCGCCTTCTTAATTTCATTTTAGATTAAATATTGATACAATTTTATATACGTAACAGATGCCAATGTGCACGACCACGAATTGCGACAAATTAAATGAAAATTATGCAATTCTTGTAAGTATGACGTTGTCAAGCTTCTGGATGCCATTCCCTCCGTAAAATATATTTTCAGACATTATTTCATGACTCACAAAAGTATACATATTCGACCAAATAAAAATCGGAATAGTCAATTCTTGTGGCAAATTTAACGCTGAACAACTTTTGTTTGAAACGTTTCTTCCTAAATTGCATACTTTTAAAAATATTAACGATTATTTGCCGAAAAACAACGTTTTCCGGGTTTGGAGGTTTTCTCGGACTATTTTTTTCGTAATCTACGAAAAATTTCCTAACTTTTACCACTTTTATCTCATTTCCCAAAAAAAGTCCCAAATCTCGAAAAAAAAACCTGTAAAATCACTGTGCTAAATCTGAAATTTTTGATTTTATAATTTTGAAGTATGTATTTGTTGTTTATATTAGAACATTTTCATTCGTGTTGTAATAAAGATAGGTTAACCTCAATTTCATTCATTTCCAACAATACTGTCATTCCTAGTATGCTGCCAACGGTAAACAATAATCTCCTACTGTCACTAAATACTCTGAACTTGTATAGAGTGCAATGCTGAAATATTATTCACCACATTACGGTTGAATAATGAAATTATTATACACAAAATTGGAAAATAGTTGAACGATAGTTGGAACGAGTTCAACAATGGACCACTTAGACAACGTATTTAATATAATATATTTTTCAATTACATTATTAATTTAATAACTGTCTTATAGTAGCCATGATCAAACAAAATTATTTATAAGCGACCTTAAAACAAGCAAAATAAATTGAAAGAAGCTGCTAAATGGTCAATTTACATGCAAAAATGTTTATGAGAACAATTTAAAATACGATACGTTAAAACAATAATTTGGATACTAAACGTTTTCATAAGACAAAAAGTTAACCTTCTATTGTTAAATTTTGTTTACTTTTCTCATAAGCATCTCATTATTTGTACAAGCAGGAACTGTTTTTTTTAAATTTCTAAAATACGCAATTATCAGCATACGTAAGTTTTTTGGGATCATACTTAATCCTTATTTCCCATCAATATAGTATTTTTAAAAAATACTTAAAAACTACAAACTAAAACTGATCTAACCTAGCACTGGGCGGAAGAAACACACTTCTATTTTAAGGGGCCGAACAGTCCTATCAAACTATGGTAATTTGTTTGCCTAAATCTTCCCTTCCATTCTAAGGGTCTCGATTTGAAATTGTGGTTTTCGCTGGCAAACTATATCGGATGTTTCGGCGAGCTGACTGTGAAAAAGGCTGTTGAGTGAAAACATTCAAAGGTTGGATATTTTCAATGGTTTCTGGCCTAGTGGTACAAATAACTATTATCAAATAATAAATGCAGGTACGATTAGAGGCTATTTCTTTCACTTACCTACAATAATATATTATCTGTATTTTAGATTTTTATATTCATATTATAATGAAAAAGGAAATTAATAATTAAGAACATTTATAATAATGGAGTAGCTTGTGACGTCGGTCGCTTAGCAAGCAACTATGAAAATTAACCTCCGTTGTTAATTCACCAAAAATATTTCCTGGAAACCTTCACAAGGTTGTGCTTATTTATTTCAGTTTGATAAGAATTGCATGTCTAGTAGGTAGTAGGTATTAAATTGCAACTCGACTCGAATGGTGTTTATCTTACTTTACTGTAGGCTGATGAACTGAGGAAAAGAGAAAGGTAAAGAGTGAGACAAAGATTCAATTTACAATCTGATGGCCTTTCAATTTAGGTGCTTTTTTTTACGATTCGTATCTTCTTACAATGTTAACCAATCAAATTTAAAAAATAAGGACCAATGGAATATTTTATATTGATAAAAATGGCTATTACTTGGCGGAAAATAATCGAAAAAATTTACCTTGCTTTATGGAATAATTGATCTGAAACTACAAAATATACATAAAGTTGTCGATAATGGTAGTCTTTAATCATATATTAAATTTCTGAAATGCACACGAGGTTGATTTTATACTCGGGTAATTTTTTTTGTCGTCAAACGATCAAACCTATTTTCCATTAGAAAATTATTTTCAAATTAAGAGACGAGGAAAAATCAAGGGACAAGTTATCGCTGGGTCTCGACTTGTCCCTTCTACTTCCAAACCTCCTCGTCTATATGGTCTTCCTAAAATTCACAAACAAGGTGTGCCTCTTCGGCCCATTGTTAGTACTATTAAATCTCCTACTTACAAATTAGCCAAATTTCTATCAAAAAATCCTTAACAAATTTGTAGGTAAAACATCTTCACACATCTTAAACTCTCACCATTTCATTCAACGTTTAGGTGATTTGAAGATAACTCATGATGATCTTCTTGTTAGTTTCGATGTTGCTTCATTATTTACAAAAGTTCCCGTCGAAGATTCTCTCGCAATTATCGAACAAATACTATCTCAACATGGTAAAGATGTAGGATTGATACCGCTCATACAAAAGTGTCTTTCGTCCACTTATTTTCAATTCCATAATAACTTTTATGAACAGGTTTCTGGTGCTGCTATGGGGTACCCTTTATCTCCTGTTGTCGCCACTATTTTTATGGAAGCCTTTGAAACTATTGCCTTGGAAATTTCGACGTTAAAATCGAAAGTTTTGTATAGGTATGATGATGATACATTCATCATTTGGCCCCATGGTCGTCCTTCTTTAGACACATTTCTTGGCCATCTCAATAGTCAACATACTGACATCAAGTTCACTATGGAAATTGAAGAAAATCATCCTCTTCTTTCCTTGGCGTACTTGTCGCCCGGAAACACAACGGTGAATTAGGTCATTCGGTGTATGGCAAACCCACTCACGCTGACAGATACTTACATGTATTACATGCATTTTCTATATGCAAACCCGACAATATCAATTTAGAACTACGTCATCTAACTAATACTCTTATTGCAAACGGTTATACCAAACAAGCTATCCAGAAAGTCATTAAACGTCACTCCCATTCTCACCCTCAAAGATTAAAAGAGATTTCTTCTTTCACTTTAGAAATGATTCCAACCTTCGTCCCTTACATTCACAAGGTTACTGATCGAATAGGCAAACTTCTTAGAAAAAACGGCATTCAACCTATTTTTACATCATCTAATAAAATCTCCCATCCCCTAAGGATAAGTTTCCGACTCTTTCTTCTCAATGTGTATATCGTATTCCATGTTCATGTGGTTTAGTGTGCATAGGTGAAACTGGTCGCTCTATTAGTACACGCATTTCGAAACATGATCGTTGTGTTAGGTTAAAGTATGGTTCCAAGTCTGCCGTGGCTGAGCATCATTTCGATACTGGCCACAAAATTGATTTTGATAATTCCGCTTTAATTGACAAATTTTCCTTCTTTTTCAATAGGAAAATCAGGGAGAGTATAGAAATCATTAAGAATCCGAACAATTTTAATCGCGACCGTGGTTTTGAACTTTCACCTTTGTTGATTCCCATCGTTAACTCCACCCTCACTCCTATGTCGAATCAATCAAGCGTCGAGGTTAATGTCCCATGACGTTTCTCTTCTATATATACGGAGTCATCTAGAATCTGCCTTGGTGGCAAGTTGATTGCCTGACCTTTACTTGTCTCCCTTGAACTTTCCTTTGTTTGTTTCAAGTCGCTCGCCCTGATGAAGTCCCTTACGATAGATGGCGAAACGTTGGCAACTACGGTTACCTTTTCGACACGGTGCTATTCCGGAAGACGTTTTTGTTTTAATAATCAATATTCTTAATTGAAATTATCAGAGATACTTAATGTTGTTTTTAAAAAATAAGAACGTTAAAAATAGTTGAACGGTAAGTATGCAATCTGAAAACTTTAGAAATAATATTTCTCACTCTACAGTTGCGGCAACCGACAATGTACACTACATTTACTCATTTCAACGGTGTTGCCAAACGCATGTAACTGCTTACCTACTTGTCGGCAAAGTTGCTTACATTTACGTACGTGAACGCTTTCACGAGTCGACACTAGATGTCCAAAAAACGTATCGTTTAAATATTGTGATCCCTCCAGTAGGGCATATAGTCGACAGCACGCGTTTGTACAATAGTGAACTTACACTCGAGTTCTCTCACTCCTGAAGAGTCCCAAAAGTACGAAACAGCTGTCGGGTGATTTTTAGTGTTTGTTTCCTATTGTACAACCTCTTGCGCACTTTACTGCAGGCGATTTGAAATTTTTATACTTGCCAACTGTTATGTTGGCTATAATTATGTAGTATACCTCAAAGCTTTTTGTAAATCAAGCTTTTCTAATAAAATTTTTTCTCGTGTACCGATTCTCTTCAAATTTGGCACACTTACCAATAATGTTCGTGTGTTTTTGTTCCCAATTTGACGTAAATTTCCCAAAGATAAAGGGCTTAAACTGATATTGTTGGAAATACGTACTATTTAATGAGATAATCTGTTTTAATAAATAACTACAATTGACAACAGTTTAATAAATAACTACAATTGACAACAGTTTAATACATACAAATTTAATACAAATTTGAAGAGAATCGATACACGAGAAAAAATTTTATTAGAAAAGTTTGATTTACAAAATCAAGCTTTGAGGCCGTGTAACTCCGTTATTTTAGATTTTTCAGAAAAATGTTATAGGAACTTGTGGCATTAATTTTTCAAGTAGAATCACCCCCGAGTTTTTTGCTCATAATTTCCGGACACCATCTATATAATAAATGATATTACATGATAAAAATTTTTAAAAGTTTTTATTTGGTTAATTGTGATTTTTAAAGTTAAGAAAAAAAGAAAAATTAGAATAATGCTATTAAATTTTTATGTATTTGGTATGGTATTACCATTTTTTTATAAATTTTTTATAAACAAATGTAATAATTCAATGTTTTTGAAAACATTTTTTTAACCATTTTATTTATCCGAAGGTTATTATAATTAAAACAACTTTTTTTCTTAAAAACATTTTCTAATTGTTTATAACCGTTTTTTTTAATTTTTGGGCATACAAATAAATAGTTAAGAAATTATTTTTTAAAATCGTTATTGACTGGTTTCAAAATAATTTAAAAAATTTTTTTTATCAACAATTTAATTGTTTATTACGTTAACAAATTGTTATAAACAATTATGTTTTTTTATTTTTTTTAAAGTACAAAAATTACAATAACAACTATGTATAACAAAGTGTTAAAAAGTTTTTTATAGCGTTTTGAAAAAAAAATGCGATACTAAAACTATAGATATTGCACAATTTGTCAAGTTATAAATTGTTATAACTTTTGAACAATTAAAGATACGGTATTTGACAATCAAGACGAATTTTTAAAGCATTGATCGACCATTCATATGAATGATCGCATTTTTTTCAAAACGCCATAAAAAATAGTAAACAAACTTATTGAACACTTTGTTATACATGGTTGTTGTTTTAAATTTTTGTACTTTCAAAAAAATATAATGAAAATTCATATTCGTTTATAATAACTTGTTAACGTAATAAATAATTAAATTGTTGATAAAAAAATTAATTACGTTGAAAACAGTCAATTACAATTAAAAAAATAATTTCTTAACTATTTATTTATATGCCCAAAATCTAAAAAACGATTATAAACAATTAGAAAATTGTTTAGTTGTTTCTTTTCACCATTTCAAAATACTAAAAATAATACAAATAACAACTATTCCATTTCCATTTTCCATAAATAAAATTATTAATAATATTCGTACGAAGAATGTTACAAACCTCTGCATTCGCAAGCATGGTCAGCTAGCAAAGCAATGAATCACGTAACAGCGAACCTATTGTTAAACAGTCTTTACAGTATTTTTCGAATTTTAAGTTAAATTGATTTATTTTTAAATTCAATTGAATTTTGATTAATCATAATTCCATAACCAGGGGAACAATTCAAGAAATTTTTGTGATCGTAGATAGTTTTTTAGGTAGATTCGAATTCCAGAAAGAAAAATACATAATCCTATTTAAAATTCCTCCTCCTCAAAATTGAGAAGGGGTTAATTCTAAAAAAATATGGTTAAATAAGTCCTCCCATCTCTCTATTACTCTTACCAAATTTTATGAAAATATATTAAACCGTTCACAAGATATTGCCTTGTAATACTTTAAAAAACTCACCCGTATAGTACAACTTTTAATTTTTTCTACAATTATTTTTCCACTTCCTGTAACCAAATTATTTGTCTCAAATCTTTGAGAGTAAAATATTTTGAAAACTACTTGTACGATTAGCATACAATTTGTTATTTCCAAACCCAAAATTTTAAAATCTTTTGTTTTTTCACTTTTCCGGCGAATAAGTTAGTCCTTTACCTATAATCAAGCAAAAAATGTTTGTCTGGTGGCATTTTATTTTTCGACCAAAATGCTATGTCGCCGCACACTTTCGATACTCTCATACTATCAAAACCATGTGGAGTTCAGAAACGCTTGTTTTGCTTCTCAAACAATTTTGGAAAAATTCTGTAGCGCAAAACATTGTCAAAACAAGTCTTTGAATATGACATTCGATATCAAAGGCTTAAAAGGATTTCGAAAAGTTGAAAATGCGAATTTTTGGGTCACGATTCTCTAACTTTTCTCTCAATCTCTTCTGATACGCTTTGTATTCATACATGATACGGCAATATGACACTCATTATGCAAAATATTTTTTAATGGAATTCCTTAATATAGTACATTTGTTGCTCAATAGAGCGAAAATGGTGCTTTCTAGATACGTTAAAATCACTTCTTTCACATGTTTGAATTACCTTTGATTCCCTTAGCCTCACTTATACTAGCTTTTTTTAATTCAACATACTTGTAAAGATAGGGACGCAAAAGGACCAGCGCCATGTGGTGGACGCATGTTGGCGACTGCCAGTGACAATCACGCGACAGTAATTGTAACAGTATCTCAAAAAATCAATCATACAAAAATTGTAATGGACAAAAAATTGTTGAAAATGTTATTCTCTATAACTTTTATTTGAATTTGTTTTTGATACTCTTTCACACATTTGTTAGTACAGAAACACTCTGGAGTTCTGCGTAAAAATAGTAAATAGTTTAAGATATTCTCTGAAGACAGTTTTTTGATAAAGCTAATGATTCACAAGCTTTGTTCGAGCAATTTTGATCTGTCAAGCAATTACCAAAATATAGCATTTACGTGGCTTCTGTTTAACAATAACACCAAAAAGTTATAATTGTATATAAAAGTTATTGTAAATAAAAGTTGCAGCAGAAGTTCAATATCTACTTCGGCATTAAAGTTCTTTTCATGACTTACCTGTTCACTGAAAAGTTTCCTGAAAAGTAAAAGTGTGTTTAGCTTGGTTTTGATTAGATGTCCCTGTGAAACTAACACTGAGTACTCCTAAATCACCAACATACTACTTAGCTAAGTACTCGGCATCTCTAGTTCAACCACATACAGGGTGTCTAATGAATGAGCCATACTGCAGGGGTAGATTCGTTAGGCAAAAATGTGACGATTTAACGTAATTTACCTTAGTACAATTTTGCTCCGTTAAGCAGTTATAAGACTTTGAAAACAGTTTTTTATTTCAATTTCAATATGTTATCCATTATGCACTAAAACCAGAGGGCGTCACTATGACCAAGGATGTTTACTGCCGCGCCCAATCCATCGTTCAACGATGAACGATGAACGATAAACGATGAATGATGAACGATGAACGATGAACAATGAACGTTGAACGATGAGGGATGAACGATGATGAATGGTAAACGTTAAAGATCGATGAACGATGAATGATGATAAACAATGAACGATGAACGATGATGAACGATGATGAACGATGTTGAACGATGATGAACGATGATGAACGATGATGAACGATGAACGTTGAACGATGAAGGATGAACGATGATGAATGGTGAACGATCAAGATCGATGAACGATGAACGATGATGAACAACGAACGATGAACGATAAGCGATGAATGATGAACGGTGAACGATGAACGTTGAACGATGAAGGATGTACGATGATAAATGGTGAACGATCAAGATCGATGAACAATGAACGATAAACGATGATGAATTATGAACGATAAACGATGAACGACTGAAATTGATACGTAAACCGGCAGGAAAAATTTCAAACTCAATTATCTCCGAAACGGTGCATTTTAGCGACCATTAACGAGTATACCTTTTCAAAGGCTAATATAGTGTAGTTTTCGCAAATTGATCCCCTTTTTGCAAAATTTTAGCTTGTATAAACATATTCTTAATTGGCAACGTCGAAAACTACGAGATTCCAAGTTTGACATAGATATCATTTAAATTACGCTGTCTATACTAAAAAATTGAAGTAGGAAAACTTCTTAACAGAGCAAGATTGTACCAAGGTAAATTACGTTAAATCGTCATATTTTTACCCAAAGAATCTGCCTCTGCAGTATGGCTTATTCATTACCAGATACTTTGTATAGAAAAGACTAACAGCTATGTTAAGCATTCAGCAGACTTTGTTTGCAAATTTCGAAACTTCAACAAAAACCTCAAGACGTCCTTATAAGATTTGACATGGTCTCGTTGTTTACCAAAGTGCAACTGAACGTACCTTCCCTACTGACATCAGCAAGTTTTTCAAAGTTTGTCTCACCGGGAGCTATTTTGTTTGGGAAAGAGAGTTTTTCGAAAAAGTGGATGGAGCGGCAATTAAAGTCCACTGAGTCCAGTGATTGCCAATTTCTTCATTGAGAATTTTGAGAAAAAACCCATCGAGACCGCGGAATACAAACCAATGATATAGTTCCGCACGTTGATGTTTGGAAACACGGCATAGAGAAGCTTAACCAGTTTCATTGACACTTGAACAGTCAACACTCCAGTATCCAGTTCACTATGGAGACAGAACATGAACAACAACTGGCCTTCTTGAATGTGTTGATGAACAAACGGGGAAACAAACTAAGTCACACAGTGTACAGGTACCTGCATGCCTTATTCAACCACTACCCAGTCCAAAAGTACAGAATAATCAAGACCCTGACTGAATGAGTTCGAAGGAATCTTCAGGCGGAACACAATTACTTAAAAACTGCCTTTGAGGCTAACGGGTACATTTGGAAGGAGATCAAAAAATCAATGAGGTCCAAAAGATTGAGAACACCGAAATCAGAAAGTCAATTTACTACCACCCACGAATGTCTACCATACAAATCCAACGTGATCGACCGTATAGAAATAATTCTAAAGAAGTACGACATCAAAACTATCTTCAAACCAACCAAGAAGATTCAGCAGACTATCAAATCAACAAAACACGAAAGAGGCTTTCTTTTAGCAGCAGGAGTTTACCGAATAATTTGCTATTGTGTAAAAGTTTACATAGGAACCATCAAGAGATCGATGGAAACTAATCTTAATGAACATCGAGCGAACTGTCGTTTGGGACACACCGACAAATTAGCGTTAACTTTTAAATCCGAATGTAGACAACACTAGTTCAAAAACACACCGCGAAAGCCAAAACCAGCTTGTAAATTTTAACGAACATTGTTTCACAGAAAAGTTTCCAATGTCTACCACAATTGTTAATAAACATTTTTTAAAGGGCGTAATTATTAAAGTTAATTTAAAAAAATGACATACTCAAATGTAACAGACAACACTCAATGCAAAGGTTTCCAATCTCCAACGTTATTATTGGAGTTCAAAAGTATTAGTATATTATCTAACACGGAGGAAAAGTGATACTCTAAATAGCATCTGTTCTAAGTGGGCTTGCAATAAATGGGAAGCCATGAAAAGTAACTTTTCCTCTAAGTTATTTTATTCGTCCTTGAAATGTCAGAAAAACAAAGCAAAAATATTGATTGTTCGATTTAATATACTTTTACTCCACATCTTATGAAATAAGATGGGGAGTTAACGACAGTTTCCAAACCGAAAATTTTAACATCCCTTTTTTTTCACTTTTTCCGACAAATTAGAGTTAGTACGTTATAATAAAGCAGAAAAATTATGTCCGGAGGCCGGCCGGCCGCCCGTCCTTGTTTGCGTTTGCGTATATTCAGTATAACTTTGTTTGCCTGATAAATTTTCGCGTTTAGAGCGTCAACACAATTTGGCAACAGTCTTTAGTATACTTTTATTACAACTTATATTATATCGCGTTTAAGACTTCATTGTCTGTTCAACTTAATCTTTAAATCATATTTAACATCTTCTGATGAGTAAGTTCGGCTAATGTGAAGTTTCAAATTAACTGTAGTAGTAGTAGCAGGAACAACAAACTTTTTATAAACTGATGTTGTTAAAATTTGGTTTACAATTTTATCTTAAATTATTTACTAATCCAAACGTAAACAAAATAAAAGCAAGCGTTTACTGCAGATCTCCACATTGCCCCGTTAAGCAAAAATAAAATTCCGTTATAGAAAAAAAATGGTTCAAACAAAAGCTATAGACAATAGAATTTCCAACAACTTTTCTCCCTCAACTTTTTGTAAAATTGATATTGGTGGAGATATTGTTATAACAATTATTATCACGTGATTGTTTTATCTCAGTAATTACTTATCGGTTCAAAAAAAAAGTTCAAACAAAAAGATTTGTATAATTAAATTATAAACAACCTTATAACAAAAATGTGTAAAATGAATATTTTTCTAAATATTGAACAAATTCGACAATCTGTGTAGGTTAACGGCCCTTTTGGCTACATGGAATATGCCCAAAATCCAATCAGATCTGCGGAATTATAAATAAGGTCCATGTACAAAGTTTCATACAAATCGGGTCGGTGTTTTTCTTGTTTATATACGGACGGGCGGCCAGCCGGCCTCCGGACATAATTTTTTTTCTTTATTATAACGTTCTAAGTCTAATTCGTCGGAAAAAGTGAAAAAAAGGGATGTTAAAATTTTCGGTTTGGAAACCGTCGCTAACTCCCCATCTTATTTCATAAGATGTGGAGTAAAAATATATTAAATCGAACATTCGATATTTTTGCATTGTTTTTCTGACATTTCAAGGACGAATACCATACTTTAGAGGAAAAGTTACTTTTCATGGCTTCCCATTTATTGCAAGCCCACTTAGAACAGATGCTATTTAGAGTATCACTTTTCCTCCGTGTTAGACAATATACTAATACTTTTGAACTGCAATAATAGCGTTGGAGATTGGAAACCTTTGCAGTATTGTCTGTTACATTTGAGTATGTCATTTTTTTTAATTAACTTTAATAATTACGCCCTTTAAAAAATTTGTATTAACAATTGTGGTAGACATTGGAAACTTTTCTGTTAAACAATGTTCGTTAAAATTTACAAGCTGATTTTGGCTTTCGCGGTGTGTTTTGAACTAGTGTTGTCTACATTCGGATTTAAAAGTTAACGCTAATTTGTCGGTGTGTCCCAAACGACAGTTCGCTCGATGTTCATTAAGATTAGTTTCCATCGATCTCTTGATGGTTCCTATGTAAACTTTTACACAATAGCAAATTATTCGGTAAACTCCTGCTGCTAAAAGAAAGTCTCTTTCGTCTTTTGTTGATTTGATAGTCTGCTGAATCTTCTTGGTTGGTTTGAAGATAGTTTTGATGTCGTGCTTCTTTAGAATTTTTTCTATACGGTCGATCACGTTGGATTTGTATGGTAGACATTCGTGGGTGGTAGTAAATTGACTCTCTGATTTCGGTGTTCTTAATCTTTTGGACCTCATTGATTTTTGATCTCCTTCCTAATGTACCCGTTAGCCTCAAAGGCAGTTTTAAGTAATTGTGTTCCGCCTGAAGATTCCTTCGAACTCATTCAGTCAGGGTCTTGATTATTCTGTACTTTTGGCCTGGGTAGTGGTTGAATAAGGCATGCAGGTACCTGTACACTGTGTGACTTAGTTTGTTTCCCCGTTTGTTCATCAACACATTCAAGAAGGCCAGTTGTTGTTCATGTTCTGTCTCCATAGTGAACTGGATACTGGAGTGTTGACTGTTCAAGTGTCAATGAAACTGGTTAAGCTTCTCTATGCCGTGTTTCCAAACATCAACGTGCGGAACTATATCATTGGTTTGTATTCCGCGGTCTCGATGGGTTTTTCTCAAAATTCTCAATGAAGAAATTGGCAATCACTGGACTCAGTGGACTTTAATTGCCGCTCCATCCACTTTTTCGAAAACTCTCTTTCCCAAACAAAATAGCTCCCGGTGAGACAGACTTTGAAAAACTTGCTGATGTCAGTAGGGAAGGTACGTTCAGTTGCACTTTGGTAAACAACGAGACCACGTCAAACCTTATAAGGACGTCTTGGGGTTTTTGTTGAAGTTTCGAATTTTGCGAACAAAGTCTGCTGAATCCTTAACATAGCTGTTAGTCTTTCCTATACAAGGTATCTGGTAATGAATGAGCCATACTGCAGGGGTAGATTCTTTGGGTAAAAATATGACGATTTAACGTAATTTACCTTGGTACAATCTTGCTCTGTTAAGAAGTTATAACACTTTAAAAAAAGTTTTTTTACTTCAATTTTTTAGTATAGACAGCGTAATTTAAATGATATCTATGTCAAACTTGGAATCTCGTAGTTTTCGACGTTGCCAATTAAGAATATGTTTATACAAGCTAAAATTTTGCGAAAGGGGTTCAATTTGCGAAAACTACACTATATTAGCCTTTGAAAAGGTATACTCGTTAATGGTCGCTAAAATGCACCGTTTCGGGGATAATTGAGTTTGAAATTTTTCCTGCCGGTTTACGTATCAATTTCAGTCGTTCATCGTTCATCGTTTATCGCTCATCGTTCAACATCGTTTATCGTTCATTGTTCATCGATCTTGATCGTTTACCATTCATCGTCCTTCATCCTTCATTGTTCAACGTTCATCCTTCATTGTTCAACATTCATCGTTCATCGTTCACCGTTCATCGTTTATCGTTTATTGTTCATCATCGTTAATCGATCTTGATCGTTCACCATTCATCATCGTTCATCCTTCATCGTTCATCCTTCATCGTTCATCCTTCATCGTTCATCCTTCATCGTTTATTCTTCATCGTTTATCCTTCATCGTTCATCCTTCATCGTTCATCCTTCATCGTTCATCCTTCATCGTTCATCCTACATCGTTCATCCTTCATCGTTCAAAGTTCATCGTTCATCGTTCACCGTTCATCATTCATCGTTTATAGTTGATCGTTCACCGTTCATCATCGTTCATTGTTCATCATCGTTCATCTTTCATCGATCTTGATCGTTCACCATTCATCATCGTTCATTCTTTATCGTTCAACGTTTATCGTTCGCCGTTCATCATTCATCGCTTGTCGTTCATCGTTCGTTGTTCATCATCGTTCATCGTTCATCCATCTTGATCGTTCACCATTCATTATTGATCATCCTTCATTGTTCAACGTTCATCCTTCATCGTTCAACGTTCATCGTTCACGGTTCATCATTCATCGTTTATCGTTCATCGTTCACCGTTCATCAACGTTCATTGATCATCATCGTTCATCGTTCATCGATCTTGATCGTTCACCATTCATTATCGTTCATTCTTTTTCCTTCAACGTTCATCGTTCACCGTTCATCATTCATCGCTTATCGTTCATCGTTCGTTGTTCATCATCGTTCATCGATCTTGAACGTTTATTATTCATCATCGATCATCCTTCATTGTTCAACGTTCATTGTTCATCGTTCATCGTTCATCGTTCATCATTCATCGTTTATCGTTCATCGTTAATCATCGTTCATCGTTGAACGATGGATTGGGCGCGGCAGTAAACATCCTTGGTCATAGTGACGCCCTCTGGTTTTAGTGCATAATGGATAACATACTAAAATTGAAATAAAAAAACTGTTTTCAAAGACTTATAACTGCTTAACGGAGCAAAATTGTACTAAGGTAAATTACGTTAAATCGTCACATTTTTGCCTATTTATCATCGTTCATCCTTCATCGTTCAACGTTCATCGTTCACCGTTCATCATTCATCGCTTATCGTTCATCGTTCGTTGTTCATCATCGTTCATCGTTCATCGATCTTGATCGTTCACCATTCATCATCGTTCATCCTTCATCGTTCAACGATCATCATCGTTCATCATCGTTCATCATCGTTCATCATCGTTCATCATCGTTCATCATCGTTCATCGTTCATTGTTTATCATCATTTATCGTTCATCGATCTTTAACGTTTACCATTCATCATCGTTCATCCCTCATCGTTCAACGTTCATTGTTCATCGTTGAACGATGGATTGGGCGCGGCAGTAAACATCCTTGGTCATAGTGACGCCCTCTGGCTTTAGTGTATAATGGATAACATATTGAAATTGAAATAAAAAAACTGTTTTCAAAGTCTTATAACTGCTTAACGGAGCAAAATTGTACTAAGGTAAATTACGTTAAATCGTCACATTTTTGCCTAACGAATCTACCCCTGCAGTATGGCTCATTCATTAGACACCCTGTATGTGGTTGAACTAGAGATGCCGAGTACTTAGCTAAGTAGTATGTTGGTGATTTAGGTGTACTCAGTGTTAGTTTCACAGGGACATCTAATCAAACCAAGCTAAACATACTTTTACTTTTCAGGAAACTTTTCAGTGAACAGGTAAGTCATGAAAAAGAACTTTAATGCCGAAGTAGATATTGAACTTCTGCTGCAACTTTTATATACAATAACTTTTTATATACAATTATAACTTTTTTGGTGTTATTGTTAAACAGAAGCCACGTAAATGCTATATTTTGGTAATTGCTTGACAGATCCAAAATTGCTCGAACAAAGCTTGTGAATCATTAGCTTTATCAAAAAACTGTCTTCAGAAAATATCTTAAACTATTTACTATTTTTACGCAGAACTCCAGAGTGTTTCTGTACTAATAAATGTGTGAAAGAGTATCAAAAAACAATTCAAATAAAAGTTATAGAGAATAACATTTTCAACAATTTTTTGTCCATTACAATTTTTGTATGATTGATTTTTTGAGATACTGTTACAATTACTCTCGCGTGATTGTCACTGGCAGTCGCCAACATGCGTCCACCACATGGCGCTGGTCCTTTTGTGTCCCTATCTTTACAAGTATGTTGAATTAAAAAAGCTAGTATAAGTGAGGCTAAGGGAATCAAAGGTAATTCAAACATGTGAAAGAAGTGATTTTAACGTATCTAGAAAGCACCATTTTCGCTCTATTGAGCAACAAATGTACTATATTAAGGAATTCCATTAAAAAAATATTTTGCATAATGAGTGTCATATTGCCGTATCATGTATGAATACAAAGCGTATCAGAAGAGATTGAGAGAAAAGTTAGAGAATCGTGACCCAAAAAATTCGCATTTTCAACTTTTTGAAATCCTTTTAAGCCTTTGATATCGAATGTCATATTCAAAGACTTGTTTTGACAATGTTTTGCGCTACAGAATTTTTCCAAAATTGTTTGAGAAGCAAAACAAGCGTTTCGCACTCCACATGGTTTTGATAGTATGAGAGTATCGAAAGTGTACGGCGACATAGCATTTTGGTCGAAAAATAAAATGCCACCAGACAAACATTTTTTTGCTTGATTATAGGTAAAGGACTAACTTATTCGCCGGAAAAGTGAAAAAAAAAGATTTTAAAATTTTGGGTTTGGAAACCGTCGCATAACAAATTGTATGCTAATCGTACAAGTAGTTTTCAAAATATTTTACTCTCAAAGATTTGAGACAAATAATTTGGTTACAGGAAGTGGAAAAAATAATTGTAGAAAAAAATTAAAAGTTGTACTATACGGGGTGAGTTTTTTAAAGTATTACAAGGCAATATCTTGTGAACGGTTTAATATATTTTCATAAAATTTGGTAAGAGTAATAGAGAGATGGGAGGACTTATTTAACCATATTTTTTTTAGAATTAACCCCCTTCTCAATTTTGAGGAGGAGGAATTTTAAATAGGATTATGTATTTTTCTTTCTGGAATTCGAATCTACCTAAAAAACTATCTACGTTCACAAAAAATTTCTTGAATTGTTCCCCTGGTTATGGAATTATGATTAATCAAAATTCAATTGAATTTAAAAAATAAATCAATTTAACTTAAAATTCGAAAAATACTGTAAAGACTGTTTAACAATAGGTTCGCTGTTACGTGATTCATTGCTTTGCTGACCATGCTTGCGAATGCTGAGGTTTGTAACAATCTTCGTACGAATATTATTAATAATTTTATTTATAGAAAATGGAAATGGAATAGTTGTTATTTGTATTATTTTTAGTATTTTGAAATGGTGAAAAGAAACAACTAAACAATTTTCTAATTGTTTATAATCGTTTTTTTTTAGTTTTTGGGCATATAAATAAATAGTTAAGAAATTATTTTTTTTAAATTGTAATTGACTGTTTTCAACGTAATTAATTTTTTATCAACAATTTAATTGTTTATTACGTTAACAAATTATTATAAACGAATATGAATTTTCATTATATATATTTTTTATTGAAAGTACAAAAATTTAAAACAACAACCATGTATAACAAAGTGTTCAATAAGTTTGTTTACTATTTTTTATGGCGTTTTGAAAAAAAATGCGATCTTTCATATGAATGATCGATCAATGCTTTAAAAATTCGTCTTGATTGTCAAATACCGTATCTTTAATAGTTCAAAAGTTATAACAATTTATAACTTGACAATTTGTGCACTATCTATAGTTTTAGTATCGCCTTTTTTTTCAAAACGCTATAAAAAAACTTTTTTAACACTTTGTTACACATGGTTGTTATTGTAATTTTTGTACTGTAAAAAAATTAAAAAAAACATAATTGTTTATAACAATTTGTTAACGTAATAAACAAATAAATTATTGATGAAAAAATTTTTTTAAATTATTTTAAAACCAGTCAATAACGATTTAAAAAAAATAATTTCTGAACTAATTGTTTGTATGCCCAAAAATAAAAAAAAACGGTTATAAACAATTAGAAAATTTGTTTAAAAAAATAATTGTTTTAATTATAATAACCTTCGGATAAATAAAATGGTTAAAAAAATGTTTTCAAAAACATTGAATTAGTACATTTGTTTATAAACAATTTATAAAAAAATGGCAATACCATACCAAATACAAAAAAAAATGTAATAGCATTATTCTAATTTTTCTTTTCTTAACTTTAAAAATCATAATTAACCAAATAAAAATTTTTAAAATTTTTATCATGTAATATCATTTATTATATACAGGGTGTTTAGAAATTATGAGCAAAAACTCGGGGGTGATTCTACTTAAAAAATTAATGCCACAAGTTCCTATAACATTTCCCTGAAAAATCCAAAATAACAGAGTTACACGGCTTCATAGCTTAATATTCAAAAATTGTTACATGTGCTGTACTGTATTTAGAAGTGACGCGCGTATGCTGAAACGGTCGCGCAGAACCTTATTTTCAGCGTTAAATTAAAATTATAAATAATGGAGCTACAGTTTCGAGAGTTTATAGGAAATTTCCTCCTCTTTTAGAATCTTTTTTGAGATTTCAGCTATCTCTTATAGTTATTGCCATGATGCTGAGCGGCTTATTTTTTTTCAGTTTTTTGTTAATAATAATATTGCAATTTTCGTCGGCAGAAAAAATCTTAAAAACGCTTTTCTCAGAATGGAATTTCAAATCGAATGAGCTATCGTTCATATTTTACGACTATCAGAACTATTTTTCGCAGAAAACTCACTTCTCGACTAGACTATAATAAGTTAATCTTAGTTGACCTAAATATTCGACACGGAAACGGACTCCGAACGCTTTTCTTAACATTTGTTTATACGCCACTCATCGGGTGAAAGAAGATCGGTCAACAACGTTACAATCAGAAACCCACATTCCATGGTTTCTAACAAAAACCTAGTGCCATAGGAAGCACTACTTCTGAAACTTTATTAGATACGTACGTCTGAGAAATTCACAATCCTAAATAACGTTTATAAATTTTAAATGTCAAAGATTCTGACAAAACCTTTTGCAAGACTGACTCAAGAACACTTAAACTTAAACAATGTATCTTCATTATTTAAGGTTGTACCCAGTTATCCACGTAAAGACTCTTTAATAATTTTGTTATTGTTTCATGTTAAAATAGAATAGAAAATTTTTCTCAACTCAACTTAACTCGAGTTGATGTTCAATAAGCACCCAAGAAAAGAAAGACTACAATTCATCCCAAACACCAAACATTTCTTCTTTATTATTCTTTTCTACTCACAGAAAGCAGAAAGCTTTCTTATCAGGGCTAATCTTTCTTAATGTCGAAAAGAGCCCCAAATTTGTGCAACCTAATTCGCATATGTATTGAAAGAATAAATTCTGTTAAAATGGGCAAAGTTCTAGGCAATTATTTAAGGACACTCTTGTTCTTTTTAAACATTGGCGCATAAAATATGTACTTCTCTAACTTTTGTTGTACGGCTCTATGTCGCTGAGAAATGTACTTGACCTTTTCTATTATCTGCTAAAATTATCCAAGGCCGGCTTTAAAAAGGTGTTATAAAGGAAATTTTACACCACGTGTTAAAATCAATCAGAATCTGATATTCGACAGTAACACTATGACAACATTAAAATTGTACATTTTTAGTGGATATTTATTCCCCTGCGTGACATTCCAATTGTCATTGATAGTTAATTCTAATTTTTGTTTGCAACTTCACAATTTTTCGATAGTGGAGAATGTCCTTTGATTCACAGAAGATGCACTTAGTGCCTTCTTTCTTGGATTTCTGTTTTTAGGAACATCTCTTTCACGGCTAATGCTATTTCCAAATGGGTTCCTTAGAATCGGATTAGTAATTCCAATGACATCAAAGAACCACATGTCCCAAAAAATAGTGTCTTTTACAAATATGAATAAATTCGTGGAATGATTCATATTTATATTAGATGTCAAAACCTTCCCATTATTGTCCATCCTGATGACGAATTCTTCAATCGCTACCAAATCTGACTTTAGAAAGTGTTGTAACACCAAGTAATATCTTAATAACTCTGAGCATACTTGTATCATTCAGATTGTTTCATTTTCACTAACACGTTCCCATCCATCGGCTATATAGTAGTGCATATCTGAATGTCCTTCTGGGTTAATGCATAGTTGTTGTCGATTAAACGAATTTTATAGCAATTGAATTGTTAAAGAAAAGTTCAAACATTACAATTCCATAAATCTGTCACCCGTGCGAATCTTTTGCCAATGTTTTTACATTGATAAAATATATAAATTGTGGTGAACCTAAAGTGCAAAAATAATAACGCAATGTCCACATCGGGTATATAATTAGAGTGAGAGAAAATATTGTTTTTAGGTCTGTTTGTCTTAAAAGTATCCTGATATTATCATTTCTTTTTTTTTGTTGGCATGTTTTTGATAAGTCAGTATGGTAATATTACCGTGTGGAATAGTCTGGGGAATAGTTCTAACTGTTTGCTTTTGTATTTGACAACGTAGGCTGGATATCATGAAATCGTTAAAAGACCACGTTAAAGAATCATGTACTACAATTCTTCTCTGCAATACAAATAAGGAAAATTAATGGGGCGCTGTAAACGCGATATAGTGTGCTTTCGTAAAAAATGTATACTACATAAAAATCTGGCAACACTACCGACCGACGCTTTAATGATTATACGTTACAAGAGTGTTTATTTGAATGACGCTCTGCAGTCGACAGTGTATCAGTGGTAATGTATATTAGTGACGCTTTTATGGTAGCATGTTGTATTGGCGCTTTAAGACGGTTATGTATACTATTGAAGATTTTTTACTGATTTTGAAGTTTACGTTTCAATCACCTGGCGGTATCTATCGGATATTAGCACAATATTCAGATGGAAACACACTGTAAACACCTTTTTTAGCTGATGACGCTCAAAAACTTATTCCTGTATGAGCGCTCTAATGATAGTGAGATTTATATATGTATATATTCTATTGTGAATATTTTTCCTCGTGGTACAAATCTGTATAAACTATTTCCCTAAAGTAGTCCCAGAAGAAAAAATCGAGGGGCGTAACATCCGGAGGTCGAACTGGTAAGTCTTTTACATCCCCTCGCTTTGTCCCCTTCATTCTAAAAGTTCTAAACGATATCACCTGACGTACATCGAATAGTGTGGAAGAGCACCATCATGTTGAAACCACATCGTACAAATTCTATCTATCTATCTCAATATGTTCCAAAAGGTCAAATAAATTAGTTTCCAAAAACCGTAAATATCTCTCACCAGAGGAACTTTGATCAAAGAAAAAAGGGCCAATGACAGTACAATCAGATATTCCACCCTATACATTAACGGTCCATCGATGCTGGTGGTCGGCGACTCTTAAATGGTGAGGATTACTATCAGAATAGTAATGATAGTTATGTTTATTGAAGTTTGCATTATTATGAAAAGTTGCATCATCCGCAAAAAGAATGTTATTAACAAAATCCGGTTGATCATTAACTTTGTTAGTTATCGATTGACAGAACGCTTCAGATTTTGAAAATCTATTTGATGAATATGATAAGGGTGGAACAAAAAAAACACAGAATACCAAATACAAAAATCAGCTAATTAATATCTTAAGAACAGTATGACTATAAAACCTTATATCTTTTGTTTTCTACTTCTTACGAGAAATTAATTTTTGAAAAAGTATACAGGGTGTTCCATTTGAAAAAATCGAGAATAATTACATTTTGCGTAAAGCAATCACCCTGTATAGCATTACGCGTTTTGGAAAAATTTGGTATGTATTTTGTAAGTTGAATATTATTAAAAATCAATGGCGCAACTAGATTTCAAAAGTCTTAATTAGAGCCGTAGTACAGCGGTTCCAAAGTTGACTCGATTTCAACATTGAAGAGACGATATCTCCAGAACGGTTGCATTTAGGCACCTAAACCTTATAACATTTTGCTTGAAAATGTCACGAGGAATCGATTTATAAAAAAATATTTGAGGTACTCCATTTAAAAAAACACAACTTTAGGTCTGTATTTTTTGCGAATCACCCTGAATGCACCTAAATATTTTTAAAATGTAGATCTAATTACTATAGGTATTACCTTGCCAAAATAGTCGTGACATCTCTAATAGTTCAGGAGCAATCTTCTGTCCACGCACTAAACACCCACCATGTATATGAAAGTATGGTTCTAACGGAATTTTATTAAAATGCTATCAATAGTTCAGTTACTCGCCGTTTACAGGGCAAAACAAAAATATGATGTATTTTTTTAATGTAACACCCTGTTAATTATTACATTTTTTAAGAGATCTTTTTTCTTCTGGTTTCAAAAATATATCACATACTGTCGTTTTCTTGAGCAGCTATTAAGTTATTAATCGTAGAATAACAGTTACTTCAATTCAATTCAATTCAATTCAATTTATTTGTCTTATTACATTGACAAATGATTCGACTTCTTTTACTTACTAATTTACAATTCTTAAAACTAACAAAACAGACAGAAAAACAAAAAAATAATAACTCTCCCTAATTCTTTTCTTCATTCTGTTCTCATCATATCCCTTTCTCTTTCTTTTATCCATAACAGTTACTTAATTATGGATTTTTTAACATTGTCAAAGTAAGCCATGTAAATGATAAATGTTGTATTTGATAATTGACATTTAATTAATTAAATCACCAAAATAATTTATAGTGAATCAGGAAAATTTCGTATACTACGAGCAATAATAACGATAATAAGGAGTGGGTAATTTATAGTGAATAACCCTGTACATTCCAAAATATCTTCAAAATGTGATCTCGAGTTATTTCAATACATATAAACCTTCAGTTTCTTATATTATTTGTCGTTGGTAGTGCCCCATATTGTATAAACATTAATTTTACGTAAGTGTTAAACAATCAACTTTTATATTCCAGTCTTCTACGTCTATGTCACTATACTACAATGAAAATTTATTTTAACTATAAGTTTTGCGACATCTAGTGTCGACTCGTGTTAGGGATCATGTACGCAAATGGTTCGCATTAAGCAACTTTGTCGACAATTTATTTGTTTACTTGAGGTAGTCAACCGCAGAAAATTAATTAGGAAGAGTTCCGACATGTATGTTTAAGCAAAATAAAATAATCACAATTCTTACAAACTAAAGAAATATGAAATAAACGACATCAGATCTTTTTGATCGTGGCAGTATATTTAGCGTAACAGGAACGACAGCACCATCTAACAGGCAATCATTTTATTTCGAATTCGACGAATGTGTTTTCGGGTTGCTGTCTGGTTCAGTCAACCGACGGAGTTGGTTTTAGATAATGGCATTTGATTCAAAGAACGGACCTTGATGAATTTTTCAAACTTTCAAATCTATCAACAAAGATGAACCCACCGTTATTTGTTGCAGTCGTTTATACAGTGACCGGCAAAGAGTTTGCATCAAATGGGAAAAATTTTTGTAATTGAGATATCCGAAAATTTCTTTTGGCATATGAATTCAGGATATTAAATGACAAAAAAAAGCACTTTGACAAATATCATGTGACCACTATCATGGCGGAAAATTTAAAAAATATCCCTTAAATATGTAAAAAGTGAGGTTAGATGACAAGATATTGAAAAATGCCTAAGAGAAAAGTTGTTCAGAATTAGATTATACGTCTATTTGCAAATTTTCAAAAGAAAATAACGACTTCTCAAAAATATCAGTTTTCCGGTATTTTTTCCGGAAATATTGAGAAAACAAAATTTTTTGCGTTTGATTTGCATAAAACACAATAAAACCAACAAATAAACTTCACAATCCAGTAATTTTGATTTATTAGTCTACCAATGGACGGTAAAGAACAAAAAAACGTTGTTTTTTTAGAACGGACTTTGTTGCAAACTCTTTGCCGGTCACGTACAAGTAATTAATGGAAAGTTTAATTAAGCAAGTAGATGTTTCTGCCAGGTCTAAAATTCGACAGAATTGTTCCAGGTTGGTTGTTGAGGCATTGAGTATTAAACTGTGTTGAGGAGTAATTGAAGCTTCTAAAGCGACACCGGGCGCCACCTAACGAATCTTCACAAATATTCTTAAGCAGTAGGACTGTAAGTAAAACAAATAATTTTGTAGAAAAAGGACTATATGAATTAATCTGACACAATTCGACAAAGTGAGGCAACACACCAACAATTTTCTAACAATAATAAGCACAACAATTCATAGATTATAACAGTCAATAAATAGTCCATTAATATTAATTATAAAATAAGAATTTACACCGCAAATTAATGTAAGCGTCAAATCAGAAGCAAAGTTATCGCTAGCAGCGACACATGGTACACTATTAAGTTAGGAGGATTTGAAATAGATAACCCTATTAATAATAATTGAATACGCGTAGTATACATACACAAAACGTTTGAATTAATACAAACAAAAGAAAATAAATCATTAGATTACTGTAAGAAACCTTGAGTTAATAAACGGTAAACACAATGCTTAACTGGTTTCTTAAAAAGAATTAAAAACTGTAATAGCATTCGGCACATGCATATAAGACGCTTTGTAGTTTAAAGACTGTTTCACCGTACCATTAAATAAAAGAAAATATTCAAACTAAAGCTTAGCTGAGTATATTGGTACTGGCTACAATCTAACGGTTGCATTGAGATACAACATTCGAAAGAAATTTTCCATATCCGCTGTTGTTTTTTGATTAGCGCACAACTTAACGACATTTGTTTATTGTTAACGTAATAACGGGCTCCCAAATATCGATTATTATCTTAGATATCGTTTGCTACCTCAGAGACATACCTGGATTAATTTAAACATTTTAGATGGGGCACCATACACTTGATAGTACGTTTGATTGCCTACCTCAAGCGGCGTTAAGTAAATCAATATTAAAAAGAATATTGTCACAGAATGAAAAAAAATGAAAACAACAATCACAGCGTGCAAGAATAAAATCAGTGTTTTCTAAAACGGAAGTGATTTTAGAACGTTGTACATTTGTAAATCAAAGCGGGAATATAAATTACACACAGAAAAACTATGAAAAAAAATTGTCAGATGTGTAAGAAGTTTTTCAAAATCGATTCTTCGATTAATAATGCGAACTGATCTAATCTAATCGCGTGTTGTAAATTCACAAACAATTATACAATTACAAACAAACACCGAGAATTACTCGACAGTTGTTCCGTCCTCTTGGTAGAAGTGCAATGACAAAAACCAGTTAGAGCTTGAATATGTGTTTTGTTTGATTTTCATACATCTTGTCATTCTCAGAGCTGCTAATTCATCAATAGCTTTAACCTCGAGATTTTTTTACACATTCTAACCCATTCCAGGGCTTCCAACAGCAATACGGGAAATCGGTTTTGGCATTCCTAATTACTAAAGGTTGAAAAAACTGCGCATTAGTCTAATACTCTAATACATACATTGTTGAATTCATTGAATGTGTGCCACGAAGTGTGTGTGAGTGTGTGCGCGCGCGTGTATGCGGTGAAACTGTTAGTTGCATGGTGTCTAACATCGATAACATATCAAATTTGACTTTGAGTTTGCTTTGTTCATTATGAGTTACACCGTGAATGTAAATTAGTGAAGGTTTTGGAATTTTGGACGGGTGGTTGTCGTTAGCATTAATAGTCCTTTCATATAAGAGGAGTTTCTATTTGTTTGACGTACTTAAAAGATAAAGTTGAGTCTTGAATGTTACTGGGATTGAAATGCTGTATATTTGTTTTCCCGTTTGTTAGACAGTTTGTGGCTCAAGTATAAACTTGGTTGAATTTTCATTTTTTATTTCGTCTACGCCTGTTCAATCTCGTCATTTTTCTGTAGCTTTGCACAATCTATGAAGAAATCCAAGAAAAGTTATACTGTAGATACTGCCTGTTGAACCTAAACTAAGGTGGGATGTAAAACGGGGGAAAAGTTAGTGTTTGACTTTGAAGTAACCGGAAGTGAATGTTGGACTGATCTTGTTAGAAACGAGGAGAACCTTGAATTTAATTACACAATTTTACATAGTATTATAGTGTAACAGAATTTTTAAATATTCTACGACTTTCTTTCGTGCATCGACAAATTTTGGTGTATCCTGTGTATACATTTTAGGCAGAGTGTCACGTAATTAACGACTCGAACGCGATCGGCATTTTCTCATTTTAGCTTGTAGCCTACCTATCGATTGGACGGTTTCTAGATTAAAAGTTAAAAATGGTCTACATTTCGTGGAATAAGCTGGTGCAATTTTCTTTTTACTTATTGCCAGTCGTTAGACCGTTAGTATATTTCAGGCTTGTTAGGCGCTCGTCGTAATTTGTTCTTGTATGTTCTTCCTTTCAGATTCTCGCTGGGATATATTTTCGTTTGGTGTCTGTAAAAGGTTTTTACACACGCCTACCACATATTCCTTTGACCGAAATAAGTCGATTTAAGTAAACTAATCTTAGTCCAAAGTCCCATAGTTTAGGCGCTATGCGGCATTGAAGTTAAAATTTTGAAATAGTTTTTTTATTATAAATTCAAAGCGGTTTATGCGATTTTAATAAGATTTGGCGTGGTCATACTGGAAATGAATGAGCCTCGCATAACAATTATGAAAATTAACATAGTTTTTTTGCTGTCTGTAATAGAGACACAAAATAATTTATTCGAATTCAAAAAAGATCAAATTATGTCTCTTGTAAAATAATTTAATTTTTATTGGTTTTCGAGAAAAAAATTTGGTGGTGCGTCACCGATTATTTATATCATAAACAAATGAATTTCGCATAGTTAAATCTACTAGTCAAATAAAGACTACAGATAGGGTGTAAATCGTAATCCGCTACTACCTCATCGATCAAGGAAGTAGAGAAAATCTCGGCCGACCTTCATAACACCTATCCGTTTCGGAAGTCACCGTTGAGGTCACTCGAGCCCAACTTCACAACTGCGATTCGTACAGCTAAGTAAAATCTAAAGATCTATTAATCCATTAAGCCAATTTCATACAAGACAGTAAACATTCCTCATTTGTTGCAGATGTAACGGACATTTGTATTAGTCAAATAAAACGCTCACACAAGGTCATTATGCGGCTGTTGCGTTATCAATCTCGTGATATGTGTCAGGGAACGCGATTACCTAAATAAATGAACGTGGTGTAAGAAAATTACTTGTCGTTGCGTACCTTATCAGTGGCGTCCTTTGTTAATATTAATGAATGTACCGATGTCTTTCCTCTAAAAAATTATGATTATTCTGTATGTGCGTTATCATAGAAGTCAATACGCGACATCAACCTCCTAGCCTGTGATATTCGTATTATGATCAGTAAATTAATAAATTACATGTTTCTTGTATCTTTGGTGCGTTAAGAATTTACCCCCACAGGGTAAAAGTAGATAAAAAGAGTTACTATAAAACATTAATGAAGGAAGGACGACAATCTAAATCTCACTCATTGGGACAAAACCAAAAAGAAAAAAATTGAAACTTTTCTGTCCGTTGTATGTCTGCTGTCCATCTTTTAATATTTCGAATAAATGTCCGCTGCTCATTATTCTGAATACGTGTATCAACTTTTGCATGGAACTGTCAAAGATGCAAGCCTCAAATATTTCCTATTTGTTATATTTTGTAAAATGAAAAATAATAATCCGTGACCGTATTGTGCATTATAATGTTATCCGGAATTCTTAAATATGGAAGATGTCTTAAAAATACTGAAAAACTACAAACTGAACTGATCTATCCAAAAATGGTACTCATATATTTTACAATTGAACCATTAATGTGTTAATTTAAATTCAAAGCTACCCCTTATTTTGACTTACTTTATCTGTCTGAAAAACCAAGGAACAGTGGCTTATTTGACAGTTTGTTCAGGTTTTTCTAAGAATTTTATTAGGTGTTAGTTTTGGAAGATATTGTTTTTGTTTTTGATTGTTTGTTAGGAGGTTGTAATCATGCAAAGAGTGCGCAAACGTGGAGATTACTGTCAATTAAGCGAATTCGAAACAGGTTGCAGTATCGGTATGCGAGAAGGTAATCTTTCCTTTAGAGAATTTGGAAAGTAGCCTTAATTGGAACGTAACCACTATTATGCGTTGCTAGGAGGCATGAATTAGAAAATGACAGGAACGTCGTAGAAGAGGAACTAGGGACGAAGAAGAACAAATGAGTTGCAAGAGCGTCATCTTCAACTAATCGCAACAAGAGACAGATTTACAAGTACCAGATCAATTGCTGATCAATATTTAGCAAACGAAGGTTACCGTGTAACCCTTTGAACGGTTTACCGAAGAATATGAGCTTTTGGCTTGCAGTCTTATCGACCACATCTTCTAACGGCTCAACACCGCCAGCAACGAATAGAGTGGTGTAAGTTGCGGCAGCACTTCAATGATGAATCCCGATTCTGTTTGGGGAGCCATGATGACCGTATGAGGGTCAGGCGAAGACGAGGGAAACGTCGCAATGTTGAATTTTCTGTTGAGAGGCATGTACATCAAACTGTTGGGATTATGATGTGGGGTGCTATCGCCTTTTGTTTGGTGTTCATTCGAGGTAACGCCCATAGATCTGTTACCTTGGCTGCCTAGATTTCCCGATATTTCGCCCATTGAACATGTTTCGGATATAATAGGAAAAGATTGACGAATTTGCTGCATCTTCTGCAGACTCTCCAAGCCCTACAACACGAGTTACAGGTTGCTTGGGACGCAGTACCTCAAGGGGAAATCGATCATCTCCTAGAATCGATGCCACAAAGAGTGCGGGAGTGCATAAATAATAGGGGAAGCAAAACTTTATTAAAAAAAAGTGTTTATTTTTTGTCCTTTTTCTTAAAAATTTTAATCAATTGCTACACTTTTTATAGTTAAACGTTGAAAGTTTGGTCAAAAATTTCGTACCCTTTCTTGTTATTGCAATTCCCATGTCAGTTAGTAATAATATAAAAAATTTTAAGATTTGTGAATATATTATGAATTTGATAGCTGATAGCAACAATAATTAGTTTTTGTAGTTGGTTTGTCGTGGATGTCTGCAAATAAATTTGTGCCACTATTGTTTTTTTTAATTTGTCATTTTTAATTAATTCTCCACCCATTAGCCTAAAAAGAAGTATCAAAGTGTCAAAGAATCATAGTAAAATGTAGTACAGTATAAAAATACTATTTTAAAGTATACTTTATTTCAAACTACTTTATCAAATTTTAATTAAAACAAATACTGATAAAAAAAAATAAATTGTTATTCAGCAGTAATTAAAAAAAAATTGTTCTATTTGTAACTATCTAGTTTAAACCAATTTTTAAGTAGTGTATCTAATCTATAGAAAGACGTATATTATTAATAATATATCCAAATATAAGAAAAGTATAATGCCCTCTTTTTTAGATAATTAAATTTAATGAATTATAATTAATTATCAAATAAAATGTTGAAAAGTTACAAATTTTAATGTGCTAAAATTAAACTAACAAAAGAAAGAAAAAAATGATCTGTAGTCTGAATTGAAACATTATGCCTTTGAAGAAAAATATTTGTCCTGACGCTAAACAACAAATATATTTTTTCTTCAAGCGTTTATTGTTAGTTTTCATGTGTTATTTTTATTTCGAGATTATCGAGTGTTATAGTAACGTTTTATCCTCGACGAATCAAGTTGGTACTTTACTGTTACCATAGTATACAATTTATACGGTGCTGTTACATTCATAATAGATATAACCGAGGTACCAACCTCTAAATAGTTGCTTTTAATGTTTAGACAGTAAAAAGCGTTTTTAGCGTCTGCTAGTAGTTCAATAATATGCCGTTTTATTGCCGCTTGAAGAAAAAGCATATTTGTTTCACGATGCATGAAGTTTGCACCTCGAGACGAAGTCAATATGCATTTTGTGCATTAGTTACCCAAATAACTATATTTTGAACAGCATGTGAACAGCCTTATAGGCAACTTATTTTACAAACTTGATAAATGTTATTAAAAGCGCACCAAAAACGCTTTTTATGTGTGTTTTATGTGACACCCCATATTTAAATACATGTGTTGAAAGGTCATTTTTTTGCATTGAATGATGTAACATTCTTCTATTCTTACAATAGAATTTTTTTGATTTATTTAAATTTGAAATTTGAAAGTTAAAAAAATCATATTTATAGTCATTTCAGATAACAATTTCGATATTTTTTTCTACAAAATAACTGTTTAAGAAAATGGCTTTTCAAAGCTAAATTTCTTATGGCCATGATATAGGGGAGGGTATATATCGTTATTGAAAGTGATTTTCATTGCAAATTTCCCACAATTTGACCTTATTTTTCGGCTTAGGAAAATTAATTTTTTTTTCTTTCACTTTATTGTATGAGACATCGATTTATAGGTTTTTGGGGTCGGTAATCACGTTTTTTACCTCTATTTTCATCTGAAAATTCATAGAAAACACATAATTAGAAAATGGAATTTTTTTTGTTTTTAATATTGTATGGAAAATCGAATGAGTTTTGGGGTTTTGATCTAAAAATATTTGAAGAATAGAATTTTTTTTTTCTTTTTTATTGTACGACATATTTAATAATAGGTTTCCCGCTCTACAGGAAAAAAACCAATAAGAATGAAAATCGGAATAGTCAATTCTTGTGGCAAATTTAACGCTGAACAACTTTTGTTTAAAACTTCTTTTTCCTAAAATGCATACTTTTAAATATATAACGATTATTTGCGGAAAAACAAAGAAAATTGTATATATATATATACAGGGTGCCCATAATCTATCTCATAACATGGGTAACTTTCTTAATATGCAAAATAGGTAATAGGTTAAATTAGGAAAGTTGGGCAGAATTACAAGCAAAATGTTAAACTTTTTTCAAATTTGACATATGTCTTCAACTTTTTGAAATTTTGTGAAAAAACTGAAAACAGTCGATTTTTTAATGTTGTCCTGTTCCACTACTACTTACTTTAGAACTGAACTAAAAATGACATCTTATACATATTTTTACGTAGAATTCGATAAAATTACTCAAAATGTCATAACCCTCTTGATTTTCGAGATATAACACAAACTTACATTTTTTAAATGGCAATCATAGTTGGCTGTGATCTTATTAAATAGCTTTTGTTTTTGCGATTTCATTGATATAAGGTTCGATATACTTTACTCTTGTATTTCTATTTAAATGCCCAAAATTGTGTTGTTGATACCATTAAGGAACAAAATGATTTACAAGTTAGTTAAACTTGAAACAAAAATTTATATTGACAATATAATACCACAAGTAGGTACTATTAATGGTTTGTAATTATGTTCTATTTCAATAATGTACAAAAGACATAAAAGTTCATATTAAATGTTCGAAATGGCCCCCGTTAACCAATATGCACATTTGACATCTTCTAACCATCTCTCTATGCACTTTTTCCAAACTGCGAGGACGAATTCTTCTAATAATCAACCTAATTCTATCTTTTAATTCTTCTACATTATTGGGTTTTTCTTTGTACACCCTGTCTTTAACGGTTCCCCACAAGAAAAAAATCGAGAGGTGTGATATCAGGTGTTCTTGCCGGCCAATTAATAGGACCTGAATTGCCGATCCAGCTCGGAAAACGTTCGGAAAGATATTCAGAAACAGCTCTAAAATTATGAGCAGGAGCACTATCATGTTGGAAATGAGTAAGATTTTGTACCACATTTAATGGCAGTTCATCTAACATGTCTTCCAAGTCATTTTGAAGAAATTCTAAATATCGCCTTCCATTTAAATGGTAATTGTAAAAAGAACGGACCAATTATTCTGCTACCGAGGATGCCACCACACATTTATTGAAAAAATATGTTGATCTCGTCTCTCAACAGTAACATGAGGGTTGTTCTCAGACCAATAGTTATTATTATGTCTATTAAATACACCGTTATTGGTAAATTTTGCCTCGTCAGTAAATAAAATTCTGCGCGAGAAATATGGATCGTTGTCAGTTTCTCTTAAAAACCATCGAGCGTAATTTAATCTTCTCTCTGAGTCGGCTGGATACAAGGTGTTGCCGATATGAAATTTATACGGCTTGAATCGATTTTGTTTTAAAATTAAACGAGCTTTTTCTGTAGAAGTACCACACTTACTTGCAATTTCACGGGTAGATGTTTTTGGTTTATAATTTACATATGCCAAAACTCTTTCTTCGTCTTCTTGATTAAACTTTTGCTTAGCTTTGGTTTCATAAATGATCCGTATAGTTTTAAATTATTTTCCAGTTTGGAAAAAAAGTCTTTTATCTGGTTGTCTTCTTTCCATATATCTTTGCAAATACATTTCACTGGCTTCATTATTATTTCTGTTGCTAGCATAATAACAAAAAAAGCATGTCGTTTCTCTCTTCATTTGAATACATTGTTTATTTTGAGAATTTTATGTTTTAAAATAAATCACCGTGAATAATACAACTTACTTATGTAAATCAAATTATTTAGTTGACGACACAGGCTTTTGTTTCAACAGGTTTTTGTTTGAAGCATTTGTTTCCATAGCCTGCCTGTGTATTATTTTGCAGCTTAATTGTATCAATAAACTACTTTTAGTATTTACAAAAAAAATGTAAGAGTAAAGTATATCGAACCTTATATCAATGAAATCGCAAAAACAAAAAGCTATTTAATAAGATCACAGCCAACTATGATTGTCATTTAAAAAAATGTAAGTTTGTGTTATATCTCGAAAATCAAGAGGGTTATGACATTTTGAGTAATTTTATCGAATTCTACGTAAAAATATGTATAAGATGTCATTTTAGTTCAGTTCTAAAGTAAGTAGTAGTGGAACAGGACAACATTAAAAAAATCGACTGTTTTCAGTTTTTTCACAAAATTTCAAAAAGTTGAAGACATATGTCAAATTTGAAAAATGTTTAACATTTTGCTTGTAATTCTGCCCAACTTTCCTAATTTAACCGATTACCTATTTTGCATATTAAGAAAGTTACCCATGTTATGAGATAGATTATGGGCACCCTGTATATATATATAAAACAATGTTTTCCAGGTTTGGAGGTTTTCTCTGACTATTTTTTTTGTAATATACGGAAAATTTCTTATCTTTTACCACCCTTATCTCATTTCCCAAAAAAAGTTCCACTTTTTGTAAAATGACTACTAATTATTTTTTCTTATGTAATTTTTGATGTTTTTGTAGCTTTTTTAATTATTTCGTTTGTTTGTTTTTGTCTACTTCTCTTTCTGCCAGCCATTCCATATTCTTTCTCTTGGTGCTCTGTTAAAAGCCTTTTCAATGTCTATAAACGCACTATATGCTTTTCTTTTCTGCTTTAGAACTTTTGTTGTAACTTGCTTTATAGTAAAAAATATTATCTTGAATTGACCTTCTATTTCTAAACCCACATTGGGAGTCTTCTATAATTGGTTCTGTCATATATTCGTAGCAAGCTAAATTAGATGAGTGCACATTTTTATTGTGCACGTGCAAGTTATTTATTTTGCCATAAGGACGAACGTCTTTGGAAACTGCTGAGTTTGATTTTGTATCATTCTTGTATGTAGAGATGGGACCGTTGTTGCATTAATGCGAAGCACTAACAGAATCATTGGTTTATTTATTTAATCGTATGGTACATTTTAAATATTGTATTGTGATGTAAGTGTTATGTATGGTGCTCCAGAAGATCAGTATAAACCTGTACAGTGTGGTGACGAAACCGTTTACATTTTCTTTTACCGTATCGAAGTTTTTCAAGTCGCTATATTCTCGTTTGTGCTTTCAGTGCTTAACCCCGCCAATTAGAGAAAAGCGGAGGTGAACGTCAAACGGTTTCCTGTTATCTGGTATAATCATTTTTGTCAAAATAAACAAGCAGAAGAGTAAATAACATAACATTTTTTTAAATATAAAACGTGAAAATGTACACTTATAGTAAACACTAAACTATGGTTTGAAATTTTGGTTAACTACATGTAAAAAATGGTTTGTAGAATTCCTAGTTGGCTGAATGATACTCAGAATGGTCTTAAATAGGTTAACAGTGTGTCGTTGCGTAAAGAACCACTACTCTTCATTATGCCTTGCCCGTTTGGTCTATTATTCACTATCTACACGTTGTTCATTATTTAGTTCAAATTGAATTTGTTTCAATGATTTATTTTTAGTTTCTGGAACCGTCAGGTAACAAAATATTGAACCTAAAAAACACACTCCAGAAAATATATAAAATGTTATATCACTCCCGACTGCATATTTCAAATCACCATAGAATAGACTAAGCAAAAATACCATGACCCATGACTGCATGCTTATAGCTGACATAGCTACGCCTTTGATTTCGACCGGATATAGTTCCGCTGCCAAAATGTTCGAAAGTGGTGTAACACCAACCGCTTCCATTAATGTAAAAACACTCAGTCCTAAAAGTGGCATAAAGCTTAACGTGGATAAAAGTTCGTCTGTAGTTAAGTCGCGATCTTTTAACGTAAAGTAGATTCCTAATATTACTAGTCCAATTGATGTAAAGAAGAAAGAAGTAATCAGCAATACTCTCCTGCAAAAAAATTCAATTATGCTTGAAGCTATCATCGCCGTCACTACTTCAACCGCTGCGATTATAATAGAAGCATATTTGGGATTCAGAAAACCTTGTGCAGATGAGAAAATTTCGTTAGTATACAAAATTAATATTGAAGTACCCCAAGATGTTGAAAACAGCTGATTCCACACAAAATCACAGTTGCAATTTTACTACTTCTTTTTTTTAGAGCTTCTTTTAAATTACGTTTATTTGTATGAATTAGATTATCTTTGATTTCTTTTATTTCAGCATCCACATCGTAAGATTCATTTCTCAATCGCAATAATATTTTCCTGGCACCATCGAAATCGTTTTTCTTTATCTTAAATGTCGGAGATTCGTTTTGAAACAATAAACTTATAAAAAATGCGGCAGACAAGGTTGTACAAATAACGGTCAACACTTTAATATTGACCACGTAAGCCATAACAAAAGAAAAAAGAATTCCACATTGTAATAATAAATTACCAAAGCTCCCGAGCGTTGCTCGTATGTTTTTTTCTGCAATTTCCACACTGTAGAGTGGAATCAAAAGAATAGAAGATCCCGCTCCAATTCCCGTTACAAACCTTCCTATGAATAATAACGTGGATGAGTTTGCAATTGCAATTAACATCCATCCCACTGTTCCACACGCAGTTACGAACAATAAAGTTGGTTTTCTTCCTATAATATCACACAGTATACCGACAGGAACAAGAACAATGATTGGTGACAAAGTCGGAAGAGACGTGATCCATCCTAAGTCCGTCACAGTAATTGGTATATTATTGTATTTGCCTGCAAGTAACGTATCTGTATTGTTTCCGGTCCACCCTATTACTAAACCAGTTATAAACATTCCAAAAGACACTACAATTTCATAATAACGTTAGATAATCTAAAAACAATTTTAATTAATTGAACCTACCACCGAAAGCAGCAAAATATTGTTGAAATCTTGGAAAATATATTTTAAAATACATTTTATTTTAACTAAGAATGTAGTATTTTCCTAAGAAGAAATAGGAACAACTAAGTCTTGAAATTCATCGTCATTAAATAATATTATAAAAGTTTAATTATAGATAAAAGAAAAACACAATAGACTATTAATTAGACAACCGACTCACATCTCATGGATCAGCTTAACTCACCTCACATCCATTAATTCGGTTTAGATATTAGAGTGGGATTCGAGGGAACCTTGAAAAATGGAAATTTCAATTCCTAATATCGCATTGTTATTGCTCGCTAGAGGACGGTCATGGCGGGTCTGCTCAATCAAAGTCAAGTTTCGCTGCTGTCTGTAAATTTCATGTGAGTAAATTTCATTCATTCTGGTGAATGTTGAGTAAAATAATACAACGAGTAAAATCGTGATTGTTGATAATTACGAAATTCAAAACTAAAACATTTAATAATAATAATAATAATTGTCTTTTATTGGGCATATTGGTTATAATGTATGTGACAGAATTAAGGTACAATAACGTATTGTTTCTACGAATTACCCAATAGGGTGAAGTTCAGATTGTGAAATATTAATACAGGGTGTATCGCATAAGAACCGACACAGGGCAGGAGCATGTTGAGAACCCTAAAATATGACGATTTAACTTAACTTACCGTTATACTAAGTTGCACTCTTAAGAAGTTATAGGCCAAAGTGGAGTTCTAAATTTCGAAAAAAATAAGTATTTTGACTTAGAAAAAGCAAATTTGGTGGAAGTTCTAATTGTACCAAATGTAATTAACCGGACAAATACACTTTTTGCACATGTTACCCTACGATCGAAAAAATAAAAAAAATAAAATAAAAAATAAAAAAAGCTACTTTTTATACTAGTGCAAAAAATAATTTACTTTATGCACTAATAAATTGCTTTTAGCACTAATGCAAAAAGTGAAACTTTTGGCACAGTAATTGCTGCAAAAAGTAGTCACTTTTTGCACGTTTGTAGAAAATAGTTATTTGTGTAACTAGTGCAACAAATATGCTTTTTGCACATGTTATGTACACATTTTTCTACGATCGAAAAATAAAATAAAAAATCAGAAAAACTACTTTTATAATAGTACAAAAAATAATTTACTTTCTGCACTGATAAATAGCTTTTTGCACTAATGCAAAAAATGAAAACTTTTGGTACAGTAATTGCTGCAAAAAACAGTTATTTGTGTAACCTTCAAACATCGTTGCACAAATTTGCACTTCTTGCACTAATAAAGTGTTTTTGCACTAATGCCAAAAAGTGAAACTTTTGGCACAGTAATTGCTGCAAAAGTAGTCACTTTTTGAACAGTCGTAGAAAAAGAATATTTATTAATGAATGTGTGAGCAGACAACAAGAAAACAAAAATGAATCTAATCTACAACAAATTTTGTTACATTTAAGTTGATTTAATAACTAGTGAGCCGGAGCTTCCAGAAAGCAAGAACTTTGTGATTATACTATTGATAATATGAGTGACCTTAATTTTCGTCAAAATTCCTAAGGCGAGAACTAGTTTGAATGAATTTTTTTAAATTGCTACTTACTGAAAAAAGGAAATTCAAAGACTTATCCTCAACAGTCGTCCGCTGTCTTATTAGCCAACAAGGGGTTGGATGTGTTACCCTTAAAAAGAAATTAGGTTGATAATTCCCTAGTATGCTGAAAATTATGTGGGTGAAATCGCGTGAAAATAAAATACAATTTGTGAATCAAACAACGGAAGGAGCAGAGCCGATTATGAACAGGAATTAACCCAATTTCAAAAATTTCAGTGTCTCCTTTAGTACGCCGCAGTTATAAATAATTCAAGAAATTCAGTTGATGAAGGTATTTGAAAAAATAAATCGTCCATTATTTTTAATAACTACGTTCCAAACCTTCCAAAAATCTGAACAGACAAAATTAGTTCTCGGATTTCTAGCAATTTTTTTATGTTTTTGTAAATAAAGTAAATTTTTGAATTTTACTAACTTACCATGTGTAGTAAGTTAAACTAGTTATTCCGTGTTGAACCGTTTTACAGATTTACTAATAGGGCATACACCCCTGGAGACCATGTATAACAATTTATTGTTGCATTTCTTCCCTTTTCAACTATTTCCTTTATTATTTATCTTTTGAATATGGCTTCATAATGTGGGGAACTGGTCAATTGTCACTGTTTTGCCAAATTTTGAGTTTTGCGTTGACAAAACAATGGTTTTTAGGTTTTATTTCTTTTCTAGTATAGTAACTGTAAATACTAAACATACAGGGTGTTAATTAAGTACTTGCACAAACTTTAAAGGGTGAATCTTTGACTAATTTTATGATAAAAACATCGATCCGCAACGGTTTGGTTTGGAGAAAAAATTATATTTGGTTTTTTGCTTATATTTTTGTTAAGTAACATGACAATTGGACAAAATTCGGGATACTGGGTATATTGATGATGTAACGATGCGTTTTTATTTCTAAGTATCGCACCGTCACTAAATTAATTTGAGTAACTTAATTGTTAGGATTTCGTTAATGTTTTAACTGTTTATTAATTTTGTTTATTATTAATTGTAAACCCAAAGCGAAAGATAGCAGGCGGCCCATTGTACAAAATCCCATAGCTCCCCGCTTAAATTTTCGGTGCGCACGCAATCCCCTCCCGTAAGCTAGTTGCCTCACTTAAGTTAAGAGCATGAGCTCTTTCGTTAAACAGACAGTTGGGTCCGGATATCTGTTCCGCCTGGTCCTGCGGCTAATACTGAGTAAGTTCCCTTCTCTAATTTAAAATACCGCTTTCCATTTCTCTCCTCCGTGTGTTGTATTTGGGGTGACGCATTTTCGCTCCTTAAATACACCACTCAAACCGTTGCCCGGGTTGACATAGCGCATTTTCGTATGTCGACTCGGTCACTCCCACTACCTTCAGCATCCCTTAACATACTACCGTTTTGCTTATATACCGTCACCTTCATCCCTAAATTAACCGCCGCTTTGCTTATATTACCGAAACTCTCACCTCTATAACCGCCAAATCCGCTGACTGCTTTTGGGTTCCATGGTTTGTGGTTTACTTTAATATATGGTGTTTCTCTGTAAAACTAATAACTTGTTTCGTGCTAAATAAAGAAGTTTAAAGTTTTATTGTATTTTCTTTATTTCTCCGAACTGCTTCCCTTTACACGATAAGAACACTGGAATGTTTATCCTCCACTGTACCTGCCCGACGAGCAAACGGAGAGCAAACTTCATCATCAAATCTGCCGCCCGAGATCAGTCCGCTTTTGTTATTAACCGAAACTAACCGAATTGGGAAGCAAGCGTCACAATGGTGAGAAACTCAAATATGAACTTAGTTTTTTGTTTAATGTTATAGGACGCCATATACAGTGATGTTCCTGAATTTAGTTAACCATAACTTTTTTGTGTCGCATTGTATGCCATTTTTGACTAGGCAGACCCATTCTCTATTCAATTTAACATACAAAAGATACTCTTAGCATTAGTCGCTAAAAACGGGTTTGAAGTTAAATCTGTGTTGGAATTTTTTTTTGAGCATTTCCGAGTTTTTGAAAAATTTGCGAAAAAAATGCTTGTTTAAGGTCATGTGCTGTTTTACACTATCACATCACTATAACCAAATTAGTGAAAATTCGATAAAAATGATAATTCGCAAAAATGTGCTGCATCTTTACTCTGCGGCCGCAGTACAAGAGAATAGTAGACACTTCATAGCAAGCATTTAAAAACAAATGAGCGGTTTCCAGTCATGACAGTTAGCAACAAGCTTGGCTTCCCGGATCACCAGATCCTTTGCATTATTTTCAGTGGGGTCACTTCGCTAGTTTACAAAACTCCAGTACAAAATGACAAAGATCTAAGAAATATGATATTTGAATCGTATACCATTATTAATCAGACGCCAGGTATAAAGCAAATTAATATATGCGTTGCGTTGAAGTAGGCGGTGGTCATTTTCAGCAATTATTGTAAATGTTATTAACTAGTTTAGTCTTGCAAATGATCTAAGTTTGTTATCTGATAATACAATCAATAAAAGAAAAATTTTTTCGCTTATTTTTCGAAAACTCAAAATGATTAACTTAAAAAATCCCAACGCAGGTTTAACTTCAAATCAGTATAAATCCAAAATGTCTGCTATTAGCAACAAATATTAAGGGTGTTTTTGTATGTAAAATTGAATGGAGAATATGTCTGCGTAGTCAAAAATGACATACAGAGCGACACAAAAAGTTATGATTAATTAAATTCAGGAACAACACTGTATGTAGCGCCCTCTAACATGAAACTACAAAATAAGTTAATGTTTGAGTTTTAGTGTTTTAGTTAATAATTGGAATCCACAATGATGAAAGTTCGAAACCACTATCCCGATTGAAATAGTTCGGATCCTTAATGTTTTCTATACTCTCCCTAATTTTTCTATTGAAAAAGAAAGAAGATTTGGCAATCAAAGCGGAATTATCAAAATCTATTTTGTGACCAGTACCGAAATGATGCTCAGCCACGGCAGACTTGGAACCGTGTTTTAACCTAACACAACGGTGATGTTCCGAAATACGTGTACTAATAGAACGACCATTTTGACCTATGTACACTAAACCACATGAACAAGGATTACTATATCATATCGTGTATAACACCTTGAGAAGAGAGAGTCGGAAACTTATCCTTAGGAGAAGGTAAAACTTGTGAGATTTTGTTAGAAGATCTAAAAATAGGTTTACTGCCGTTTTTTCTAAGAAGCTTTCCAATTTGATCTGTAAACTTGTGAATGTAAGGAAGAAACGCTGAACTTGTTTCTGACGTGGTAGAAGAAATCTCAAAAAACTAGAGATTCAACAACAGACCATTTTTGAGCATAATGATTGTGTGAAGAGCCATGTAAGTATCTGCCACAATGAGTGGGTTTGCGATACACCAAATGACCTAATTTGCCTACACACCATCATCCTGCTCACAAAAGGTCTATTGTTGAATCTCTAGTTTTTCGAGCATTTTCTATATGCCAACCCAAGAGTCTCAATTTGGAATTGCGTCATCTAACTAATACTCTCATTGCTAACGGTGGCAAACAAGTTATCCAAAACGTCAATAAACGTCACTCCCTTCCTCGCCCTCAAAGTTGAAAAAAGATTTCTTCTACCACGTCAGAAACAATTCCAGTCTTTCTCCCGGATGTATCTCTGCTGGCAAAATGATACAGAGCGGTTGAACACCAACCGCATTCATTAATGTAAAAATAGTCCCGGATGTTCACTATCTGTTTTGTAGATACAAGTTATATTTCGTATAAGAAATATTAAGTTTTTAAAAGAAACTTATCTTTATTTACTGAGAACGTTTACAATGTTACCCCGAAAGCGGTTGGTCACCAACTTACAATACAAATCTAAACTGTTTGTGCAGTTTTATGAAAAAGCTTATACTAATTTTATAATTCACACGGAAAAGTAATGATTGTATAAACAATAATCTTATCATTTACACTTCTATGAAAAGTTTATTAAAATTTCTGCAGTATGCATTTCCTCTAATGTAAGTTACCTGCAATTATAATTATGGAAGTTCTCAATAACAATCGAGTGTGAAGAAATAACTTAAAAATAGATGAGAAATATAGTAAGAAGAATGAAGAGCAAGACTGGCTGATATCCAAAAGTGAGAAACTGGTATCAATGTCGAAAGTCACCTGCTTATTAATAATTAGGAGCAGCTCCGGTGTAATATTCGTCTAATTACGGAAATTATAGCCTTAGGGGTTATAACCTCCAAATGGTATCGCCACCACAAAGAATAATTGAAGTCAATTTCATGCACGGGCTAATTTCGCTTTCAAGTAGTAGGTTTAATTTGCCCCAGGTGATAGGTTTAAAAGATTGACAAAATGGCGCTTGCATTGATAAACAAATTTCTTTTAAATTTACGGCATTCGACAGTCTGCAAAGCCAAACAAAAAAAAATGCAGCATTCAGTTACAGTGAAACTCGTCACTCCTACAAGTAATTAAACAATTCAAAGATTTTGTTTAATAAAAAGAAGGTCTTTTACCTTTTACCCCAAAGAACAAACGTGCACTTGATCGAACGCCCTGTATTAAAATGAATCAACCAAAAACTTAATGAAGCTAACGACAACTCGGTTTTTCACGCCACCTGTTGATCTAACCATCAATTAAATCACGTAAAGTTAAGTTGCCTATACATCAGGCATAGAACGGATTGAAAACGAATTTATTAGACAAAATTCAAAAAGGAGAAAAAAACCCTCAAAATATTACTGTTACTACTTTTAAAAAGTGGTGTGTTGAAAAGTGTGTTAGCGTTTGTAAAAAGTTTTAGTGGCTTATTTTGTGCAACGAAGGAAAAATTATTATTGATGAAGGTGTGAGCAGGACAACAAAACTAAATTTAATCCACAACAGATTTGAATTTTTATCAAAAGACTTGATTGAACAAACTATTACAATTACAAGCCATGAGAAAGAAGTGGTAGGCAGAAACACTATCGGATGATTCTTTTCTAAAATTGCTGCTTACCTAAAAAAGGAAATCCTAAGACTTGAAGATAAAATACAATTTGCGAATCAAATTTTCAACAACGGAATCAACCCAATTTCAGAAATTTCAGTGTCTCTTTCAGTGTTTAATAACGCCGCAGTTATTAATAATTTAAGAAATTCAGTTGATAAGAAAAAAAGGTAAAATAAAACTTTTTAATAACTATGTTCCTAATTTTCCAAAAATCTGAACAGACGTTTAGTTCACAGTTTTCTAGCAGTTTTTTTATGTTCGTTCTTTACATCGTTTTTGTAAATACAGTATTTTTTTTTAAATTTTACTAATTCACCATGTGCGGTAGGTTAAACTACCCAAGTTTTCAGAATTCCGCGTTGAATCGTTTTTCAGACTCAATAATAGGGCACACATCCCTTTGTTATCCATCCATCAATTTATGATTGCGCTTCTTCCTTTTTCAAATATTTTGTGTATGATTTGTATTAAAGCAACTTTGTCACCAGATGTGTAAGCAGTTACATAAGTCGATCATAAATCGCAAACTAAGTGTTGGTAAAAATAACAATCTCGAATCACCTCATGAGAAATAGAATGTAAGTTCACTATTGTACAAATGCGCACTGTCGACTATATTACCCCCAAGTGGGCGCATCATATGCGACATCTAGTATCGACACGTCCGAAATTAATTTGCATTGAAGCAACTTCATTGACAGTATCCAAATCCTCGGTGAAAATAGGGGACTCCCTTGTCCCCAAACATTGTTCCACCAAACCTTGTTATAGACAATCTAATCTGTGTAGTACAGAAAATAGACCGCGGTGTTTCCATCGATGGTGTCAATACCATCCTTAATATGAACGACAAGTGTTTTATGGGACTCAGCTTGAATCCAAAAAAGAATCAAGCTGCGTCCACATGAGTGTTGCCGGAAATGAAAATTTTGGTTTCTATTTTATGTGGGTGGACTTCGCATCCAACAGGTCGCACCTTGTAGTTTTCTCAATGATTTGAGAAATAAGTGTTGCCATTTGGGGCACCATTACAGCAACCCCAAAAGCTGACAATATTGCGGAACCATCTATTGCTGAAATATGCCCATTTTCTTCAGTCTCTGAGGATCAATGCCGGAATACTAAAAGTTGTTGACAGGATTGTAAGGATCCTTCACCTAAACCGCACTTTCATTCATAGTTACAAACGAGACGGTGAAGTGGGTATTATGAGCATGCTGACCAGCATTCCCGCCATGATTACAAACCGCATGCTCCGCCTAATACCAAATACAACAATCTTCTCCTCGGCAACGGTCGAAAAACTCTACAGCAATCTCTCAAAGCTGACCCTACGTGGTGCAGAGAACTGTAGACAAGTACGAAATATGGGAATGGTCTGTACCTAGGGACTAACCAGGAGTGTGGGTTAACCTGTGGACTGGTAGGTAGTATGTCATGGCGATTCAGCTAAGAGGCAACCTATTATCAACCAGAGGAGTGCCCAGCAACAAGCCGAACAACTCTGCAGAGCCGGATGTAACAGAACTGAAAGCCTGAATCATGTCATCCAAAGATGTTCCGTGAACGGGTTTCCAACTGTTCAGCTTCTGCGGCGAAGGACGATTGGTGATTAGTTTACCATGAACAAAGATTCAGATGGTAGCCTTCGTAAGCCTGAACTGGTCCTAACACATCTGTCGACAAAGTTGCTTTAATGCATATTAATATCGGACTTGTTACGTTAGCACGAGGCGACACTAGATGTCGTTTATTAATTGTCTTTGTAAGTGTTTTGAATATGGTTTCATAATCTGTTTGTCAAATTTTGAGTTTTAAATAAATATATATTATGACTACGCGATATCACTAACCTGCCTTCTAATCAACACTCGTATCTACTCCCTCGTTGTAGACTGTGGTCATTGGCGGTCATAGAGTGCTAGAAATAAGTGAATTAGCACTTTTTGAGCAGTTTTCTAGTTGAGTATATTTTCTCTTTCAACTTGTATAGTTACATACTTTTAGTCTAACTTGTTTCTATTTTCTTTCTTTCGCTCCTGGCGCTATAGGAGATGCATGTTATGTATTTTTATTAAATTTCACAAATTAATTTAATTTTAATTATATCTTTACAAAACTTGATAAAATGGTTTGTCATGTATAAAAAGTACACATTTCTGACAAAACTCAAAGCAGGCCTAGTGTTAGTCGAGACGAACAAACGGGCGAGGTCATCAAAAGCATTTTTTTTGACGAGGTGCATGTTTTCGTCTACATCACTAATAGCAGAAATACATCATCTCCCCCGGAATGTATAGGCCCACATGATTCTATATTTGCATATAAACTTCCCGAAGTTGCCGATAGGTGGCGATACCTGTTACAATATTATAATATTTTACTTTACTGTTATTTTCGCAACTAACACTCAATTTAAAATTAAAGATTAATTCAAACAAACTGAATAGTATATCCTAGTAATATTTATACAAATGAAATATTAAAAACTAAATCTATTTTGAAATTACTGTTTTGTTCCGTCGTGTGGTAACATTATTTCCGGTATAACAGCGCGCAGCCGTCTTTGATGAAATATAATCGATTCTGAATCGATATCCATCACTATATTATAATCGCGATATTCCATCAATGACGAAACCGGAAAGCCAATGCATAACGTCATCTATCGGTGACTGAAGGAAACACTAAAACGTATTAAGAACCTACTGCTTGTATCTATGGATGTTTTAAATTCCGGGGGAGATGATGTATTTCTGCTAATAGGGATTCAAATAAAAAACTAGGTTGGGTACGTCTGGGAATTTTTTTGACATTTGGTAATTTTTTAACAAAGTAGTCAGCTGATACAAAAATTAGAATTCAAGGTATACAGTAGTATGGAAAAAACACCACAAACGCATTTTTCACTATACAATTTTTAACAAAGTCGACGGAAACCGACAATGTAAGAGCTGGCCAGCGATCTAAGAGCCTGTTTATCCAGCCCTGATGTTGTATATCCAAATCATTAAACCTACCTCAAAACGTCTTCATTTCATTTTATTATTAACTATCTACACTTTGTTTATTATTTATTTCAATTTGTATTTGTCCAACGATTTATTTTTAGTTTCTGGAACTGTCAGATAAGCAAATACGGAACCTAAAAAGCACATCGCACTAAAAATATAAAACGTTACATCACTACCGACTGCAGATTTTAAATCCACATAGAATCGGCTAACCAAAAAAATTATGATCCATGAGTACACACTTAGCACTGACGTAGCCACGCCTTTGATTTCGACAGGATATAACTCTGCTGGTAATAGAAACGAAAGCGGTTGAATACCAATCACATTCATTAAAGTAAAAATAGTCAGTCCTAAAAGTGGCATAAATCCTAATTTGGACAGAGTTCGTCTAAAACTAAATCACGAGCTTTTAACATAAAATAGATTCCTATTATCGCCAGTCCCATTGATGTAAAGAAGAAAGATGTAATTAACAATACTCTCCTCCGGAAAAATTCGATGATGCTTGAAGCTATCATTGCGGTCGCTACTTGGACCGCTGCCACAATAATAGAAGCGTGTTTGGGATTCAGAGAAGTTTGTGCAGATGTAAAAATTTCGTTAGTAAACAAAATTAATACTGTAGTACCTCCAAGATTTTGAAAAAAGCTGATTCCGAACGAAATCATAGTGGCAATTTTAGTACTTCGTATTTTTAAAGCTTCTTTAAAATTCAGTCTATTTGCATAAATTAGATTTTCTTTAATTTCTTTTATTTCAGCATCTACATCATAAGATTCTTTTCTCAATCGCAATAATATTTTTCTGGCACTATCGAAATCGTTTTTCATTATTTTAAACGTAGGTGATTCATCTAGAAACAGTAAAATGATGAAGTATACCCCCAGACAAGACTGTGCAAATAATAGTCAACACTTTCATGTCGACGAAGTTAGCCGTAGTAAAGGAAAATAATACTCCAAAATGTAAAAACAAAGGAATAAAGCTTCCAAGTTTTCCTCGTATATCTTTTTCAGCAATTTCCACACTATAAATTGGTAGCAAAAGAAACAAAGACCCCGATCCAATTCCCATTACAAACCTTCCTACTAATAATAACGTCAGTGAGTTCGCAAAAGCAGTTAAAATCCACCCCACTGTTCCACATACAGTAACAAACAGTAAAGTTGTTTTTCTTCCTATAGTATCACATAATATTCCAGCAGGAAAAAAAACAATAATTGGAGACAAAGTCGGAAGAGAAACGATCCATCCTAATTCCGTAGCACTAATAGGAATGTCATTATATTTTCCTGCAAGTAACGTATCGGTATTATTTCCAGTCCACCCTACTACCAATCCACTTATAAACATTCCAAACGACACTACAACATCATATCAACATTAACTAATTTAAATATTATGATTATGAATTTACCACTTAACGCAGCAAGATATTGTCGAAATCTTGAAAATGTATTTTACGGTACATTTTTGAATGATATATGTTTTGCGTAGAAAAATCAAAACGTAGTAACTATGTTAAATTTATTATCATTAGTATTAGATTATAAAAAATTAATTATAGATAAATAAAATTATCCTTGGATAAGAAACGGTCAGATAATAGCATTATATTCCTTTATAAGTACTACATCATAGCATCAAAGCAAGATTAAAAAATTAACTTATCTTGTTTTGATTATACGTACTTACAGAAGGCGATTCGAGATTGTCATTTTTCACAAACACATAGTTGGCTATGATAATTAAAGGATCTACTATTTAACTGCTAACACATCTGTCGACAAAGTTGCCTTCAATAGTAACCTATTAAGATAACGATAAAGTGAAAGTTAACAATTAACCTACTTATAAAAATTAGAAACTAGAAGAAACTAAATTGCTAAACACTACAACAAATATTCAAAATGACCCCCATTTAGCAATACAGTTTCTTCCATGTTTTTTTTATAAGTAGGATAATTGTCAAATTTGATTTTATCATTACTAGTTTATACTGAAATAATTCTTTGGTTTTCACCAGTCTTTTATGTTTTACAATATTGTAAACAGCTAAGGAATTGATCCGTGGAGCAGATAATTCATTTGAAGAGAAATTTTTATAAAGTAAATTTGTATGTTTATTAAATTCTCGTAAACTCTATACATATTTATTTCTCTCAAAATTTAATACAGTTGATGAAATGTACACAATGCAAATCTTCTTTTTCTTACAAATACATAATATTCACCTGTCAAAGTTGTATAGCTTACTTGATAAACATTAAAATTGTTACAAATCAGTCTTTATTATGAAAATTTGCATTTTTCATGAAAACGTGAACATTTAGCTATAGGACACTATAGTATTGTTTGATAGACAATTAGATTTTACATTTGTTGTTGGCATAAAATACATGGTGTTCTATTTAAAACAAACAAGTTATTGCGTTTCAAAACATGTCATTATTTAATCTCAACTTGTCACACATCCTGTGTATGACAGTGGATTTTCACAAGTTCTACATAAATTCTAATCAATTCATAGACACTAGTGCGAATTTAGTTTAGAAAAATAAAATAGTTGCTGAGATATGAATCGGTAAAATTGTGACGACTTTTTCATAAAATACAATATATCTCAAAAACCTTTAAGTTTAAGTAAGGTAAACCTCTATAAAATCCATTCTTATTTTGAACGTAGAAACTAAAAATGTAATAATATATAGGGCATTCCATAAGAAAAATAACAACTTGGATACGTTCTGTGTATTTTGGGACACATGTATATTTCGAAAGTAATTTTAAAATTTTACTCCAATAGGCCTCTATCCATCCCTCATATATTTTTCCAATCTTATTGAATAGTTTGGCTGTAATATTCCGTGTCGTATACCGTGAATAACCCTGTACAGTGGATTTTTGAGTAGTGTGGGATACTCGTCTTTTGTTAGTATAGGTATTTGTCAAAGTATAAGTGACATCTAGTGCCGCAATCTCGTGGTATCGTCAAAAAGTAATCTAAATTTGTCCATTATCCATTGTCCATCATGTAAGCAGCTACAAAAAAAACCACCCTCGAGTTTTCTCACTTCTGAGTAGTTCCAAAAAGTCCAAACAGCCGTCGAGAATTCTTGGTGTTTGTTTGCAATTGCACAAATCTTTTGGGTAATTTAAGAGACGGTTTAAAGTTAACATTTCCTTGACGCTGACGATCGAAGAATCGACTATTGCATCTGCTTACATTGAATTTTGACTAAGAAATCTCCACCATCTCCTTTAAATTCATCTTCCCGTCAAATAATTCATTCGTGATTTATTTCCATACAGACTTACTGTCTTTGCTCGAACTCCGACCACTAAAGTGACGTCACAAGAATTCTGATGCATTCGATTGTGACATAATTAGTATGAATATTATCAATGGAAATCAACAAACTAAGTTCTCTTAGAAAGGTCCTACTTAGATCTTTTGCATGGACGTTACTTATTAGGTTGCTTTCAAATTATAACTTTTACATTGGTTGTCTTCAACAAAACCAAGTTTGCTAAGATCGATTAAACAGAACCGGAATTTTTTCGCCTCTTGAAACTTATGAAATCAAACATTTTGTAAGAATAAAAGTCATTCTATTTTCAATGTCATTTCTTTTAATAAATTTTACTGTGGAATCGTTATTTTTGAAATTGAATTTAGCGTCATGCTTAGAGATTGACTACAGTGGAGAGTTCGAAATGAGACGGTGTTTTATGTATGTTGGTGAAAAATAAAAGTGGGTTAAATTTATATCGGCCATTCTTTTATTTCAAAACAGGTGGAGTTACAATTTTCTTAATAATTAATGCATTTTCAAACTCTAACGATAATGATAATTCAGCTACGTAATGCGTAATCAATAATAATCTCTTGTAATATTTCTTTATCTATAATTAAATTTTATAATCTTTTACTAATGAAAAAAAAGCCTTTGTAATTTCCAGGTGTTTCTCAAGATTCAAATAAAGTTACGTAGACAATCTTCTTGGTGATTTAGTTAATTTTATATTCATATATTATTCATGCTCTAAAGCGAATGGATAAATTAAATAACCATAATAATAATTGTCATTTTGCCAATTGAAGTATCGACTATGTGACTGCTAACACATCTGTCGACAAAGTTGCCTTTATCGCAAATGCATTTTCGTACGTGTTACATTATTCGAGTCGACACCTAGGTGTCACTAACACTTATTGTTAATAGGCTACTCATTTTTATACAGGGTGTTTCAAGTTTTCTTACATATTTGTTACGTTTAATCCCTAATACGGCCCTGCAATAATTTTATTCGTAGTATTGCTACAATAAATTAATTAACGCTTATCTCACAATATTTAGTGTTTACGATCAGATAATTGTCAATAAAATGAAATAATCTGTAAATTATCCTATGAATTTCATTTTGACTTCCGAAAATTTTAAAAACAAACGATTTCAATATTAAATAGAAGTAGTGAACTATTCTGGCCAAACTCCGAAGGCACATCCTTAGATTCAGTTTTTTGCGCTCTATTCAAATATGGAAACAAAAATTTTAAATTCGATAATACAGGGTGTTGTTTTGGGGGTGACCACATTTGTAAACATTTTGTGAAGCCGAACCTAGATTTTCTTCTTCATGAATAACTTTATGAATTGGGCATATTATGTACAGCACAAATACAATAAAGTTATAAGCCATCAAAAAAATGGACCAAGTACATAAAACACCCTGCATTTCGGTTATAGGGATATTTTAGAATCACCTATAGTGAAATTCACAGATTCATAATTCTTCAGAAATTCATAAATTCTTAAATTCTTCTATTGCATCTATTAAATCTTTGTTTTATTCCAGCCTCTTTCATGTGTTCCCACAACAATCCTTTACACCTTACCAAAAGCTGACCTTAAGTCTAAAACATCGCAAACATTTTTCCTCTTTTTCTTTCCCATTTCTCTATTAACTACATACTACTAACTATATATATATATATATAAATGATAAGTTTTCGACATCTAGTGTCGACTCGTGAAAACGTTCACGTACGAAAATGTTAACAACTTTGCCGACAGGTATGTAAAGCAGTTACATAGTCGATTCTTTAATAATTATAGCCAACCTAACAGTTGGCAAGTATAAAATTTCGAATCGCCTGCAGTAAAGTACGCAAGAGGTTGTACAATAGCAAACAAACACTGAGAATCACCCGACAGCTGTTTCGTCCTTTTGGGACTCATCGGGAGTGAGAGAACTCAGTGTAAGTTCACTATTGTACAAACGCGCGCTGTCGACTATATGCCCTACTGGAGGGATCACAATATTTAAATGATAAGTTTTCGACATCTAGTGTCGACTCGTGAAAGCGTTCACGTACGAAAATGTTAGCAACTTTGCCGACAGGTATGTAAAGCAGTTACATAGTCGATTCTTTAATAATTATAGCCAACCTAACAGTTGGCAAGTATAAAATTTCGAATCGCCTGCAGTAAAGTACGCAAGAGGTTGTACAATAGCAAACAAACACTGAGAATCACCCGACAGCTGTTTCGTCCTTTTGGGACTCATCGGGAGTGAGAGAACTCGAGTGTAAGTTCACTATTGTACAAACGCGCGCTGTCGACTATATGCCCTACTGGAGGGATCACAATATTTAAATGATAAGTTTTTTCGACATCTAGTGTCGACTCGTGAAAGCGTTCACGTACGAAAATGTTAACAACTTTGCCGACAGGTATGCACAAAGCAGTTACATAGTCGATTCTTTAATAATTTATAGCCAACCTAACAGTTGGCAAGTATAAAAATTTCGAATCGCCTGCAGTAAAGTACGCAGAGTTCTCTCACTCCCGATGAGTCCCAAAGGACGAAACAGCTGTCAGGTGATTCTCAGTGTTTGTTTGCTGTTGTACAACCTCTTGCGTACTTTGCAGGCGATTCAGAAATTCTATGCTGCCCAACTGGGATTGATTATAGTGATAAAGAATCGACTATCTTTGCTCTGTCGCAAAGATCTAATATATATATATATAATCCACTGTTCCTCTTCCTCTCCTAAAACCCATTTGCCAATTCGTTATCAACTTCTTTTCTCTCTACTTTCTCAATCTTTTTCTTATTATTTCACTGAAAATATTTATATCCGACATTCAAAAGGCTAACTCCTCTGTAATTTTTTTCTTCTTTCTGCTATCTCCTGTTTTGTATATTCACAGATTAAATTCAGCGTAACTTTAAATGGCAGTCAGCGGTGCCATATTTAAGGATACTTTTCTTCGCGTAAAAACTCAACCTCAAACCCAACTTACCAGTCATAAATAAATCCTCCTTTTGTATTCGCAGGTAACAGCATCCACTTTCTTTTTCCACCATCTTCCTCATCCACCCAATTCCTTCCCTTCTCTCTCAAGAACACTTTTCTCACTCTTTCGTCCGCTTTTACTACACTACACACTAATTTCAAATGTTTCACAGTTTCCCACCTCCCTACACATTCTACGTCCTATCTTCGTCCTTCCACCAGTACTTAGTTTCTTTCTCTTCGTTTCCTACTCTAAATCTTGCGATTAGTCTTTTATCTTCTAATGCCATTCTTCCGGTTATGTAATTCGGTTTTCCATCTCGTTATTAATTCTTCATACTTCGTGTTGTATTTTCCATCTCTAATTCTTGCTCTTCTTTCTTGTGCCTGCGTGTCTCTATCTTTCTGTACTATTTCTTCTTCCATACTTCTTCCTCCATCTCTTGTCTTTTTATTTCTTCCCTTGCATATCCTCCTCTTTCATAACATCTTCTTCTAACATCTTCACCATTTTTTATCTTTTGCTCCTCTACTTCCTTCCAACATTCATGTAATATCCTATTTTATTTCTTGCTTTCCATTTCTTCTTCATACCGTATGGCCCTTTTCCTGTCTGTATCTTTATCTTTTCAGTTTACATTCTTCTTCAACTATATAACCTGGTGTTTCCTTCTCCAAAGCTAATGTCCACTTCCAATACCTTTCCTGTATCTTCTCCAGTTTCTCCCATTCTCTCCATCCCCACACATTTGCTCCATATATAAACACACCTTTGACTATTCTCTCAAATATCCATCTTCTTTTCTCCAAGTTTTCCGTAAATATTCTTTCTCCTGTAACCCATACCTCTCTTATTATTTTTTTCCTTTTTCCTCTAGTTCCTTAATTTGGTCTTCGTCTTTGTTGTTGTACCTCACCATATAACCTAGGTATTTGTACTTGTCTACCATCTCTATCTGTTCCTCTCCCACTTTCAATTTCCTCCTTTTAATTCTTCTTTTTCTTCTTAAACTCTATAATTTTTGTTTTTCTTACATTTACTTCTAATTTCTTTTTTTCCAAATATTTATTTATTACTTTTATCATTCTTTTCATTTCCTTCCCTGTTTTTGCCAAAACCACCATATCATCTGCCTAGGTTAAAACCCACATTTTCTTCTTCCCACCACTATTCCTCCTACCTGCTGTCTCAACCCTTTTGCTATCCTAAACTTTCTTCCCAGCTTTTTCCCTACTCTCGTTTTGCACATTGTTTCTTTGTATATTTCTTCTATTGTATCTATTAAATCTTCGTTTATTATCCACTGTTCCTCTTCCTCTCCTAAAACCCATTTGCCAATCCGGTATCAACTTCTTTTCCTCTACTTCTTTCTCCAATCTTTTTCTTATTATTTCACTGTAAATCTTATATCCGACATTCAAAAGGCTAACTCCTCTGTAATTTTTCTTCTTTCCTGTCTCCTGTTTTGTATATTAGGCATATTATGGCTTCTCTCCATTTTTTGGTAACCCTTCTCCTTTCCATATTTTTGAAATATTCCTCTTAATCTTTCTCTCATCTTTTCACCTGTGTATTTCCACTGCTCCCCCTGTGTTCCATCTGTGCCACCAGCTTTTCCTTTTAATCTTATTTATCGCTTCTTCCATCTCCTCCTTTTCAATCCCTCCTTCTCTTACTTTCTTATTTTGCCTTTTATCTTCTATTTCCTTTGATTCTATGTCTATACCCTCCAATAACTTCTTACAATGTTGCTCCCATTTTCCTCTTCTATTTTTACCTCAGCCCTTTTTTTCTTTCTTCCGTCTTTTTTAATTTCATTCAAATTTTTTATATTCTTCAATTGCCATTTTCTTTTTTTCATTTTCTTTTCCCTCTCCTCATTTCCTTCTTTGCTTTCTGGCACTCTGCATTCCACAATTCATTTCTTTTCCCTAAATTTCCTATTCTTACTTTATACTTTCTCTTTTCTGTTGCTTCCTCCATTTCTTTTATTATCTTGTTTATCTCCTGCTCTGTTCTCTTATGAACTTTTGTCCTTCCTCCATCTTTTTCCTTGTATATTTCTATATTTTCCTCCGTCCATACCTTCATTTCTCTCCATTCCTCTCTTTTTTCTTCTTTTTCACTTTCTTCTCACACCAAGGTCACTTCTAACGGTTGGTGATCAGAATCTTCACTTTCACCAATTTTGAACTTTACTATGTTTTCCATACTTCTTTCATTTGTGATTACATAGTATATTACCGACTCTCCTCTTCCTCCAATAAACGTGTATTCCCCTTTCCCTCCTTCCTCCATGTTTCCGTTTAAAATTTTCCATCCTTTTTCCTCACAAAATTCGACCAATTTTTGTCCTTGCCCATTGTTATATTATCCATTGATACTCTTTTCTTTACCCTTCCATTTACCATCACACCTCCTTCCTCTCCTACCTTGCATTAAAATCGCCTCCTAATATTAGTTTTTTTCATTCTCCTTTCATTATTTTATCTATTTTTTCCTTAGTCGTTTCTATTTCTTTCCCATAAATTGTTATTATTTTATACCTTTCTCCTTCTTCTGTTTCTATATTCGTTTTCATCACCCCCATTATCTTTTCCTCTCTCTCCTCTGTTTCTTTTTTCCATTCTTCTCTCCTCCTGTTATTATTCATCTCTTTGCTCTTCCCATCTTCTCTGTTTTTTCCACGAACTGTATGTCCCATATAAACTCTTCCAACATCTTGTCTTTCCACTCTTACCAATCTTTCTCTACCATACAGGTTTCAACCAGCCCCACCATTTAAAATTCTAATATAACTCCATAATTCCCTTCCTTTGTTTTTATTCCTGCCACATTTCAAAATAATATTCTGTTTTTTCCCTGTCCGTTTTTCCTTTTTCCCCATTTTTCATTTCTCCCTCTTTTCCCCTTCCCCACACCATTTCTAGTTTTTTGCTGTCAATTTTCTCATTTTTCCTTCCATCTCTATCCATCTTCGTTTCTCTCCTTCCACCCTTAACTCTAGATGCCCCGTACCTGCAGTTAACGTATGTGCGTTTCCCAATGAAACACCCTGTATGAAAAGGGAGAAAACCAAATACACCATTCTTCTAGTAATTTAATTGATTGTAAAATTTACACAAGTGATGTATCAAAAGTCGAGTCGGTCAAAATCTTACTTAATACATACAGAGTGTGCAAAAACTGCAAACATTCTATTTGTAATGCGTACACTCGAGAGTCAAGTTTGAATAGTGAATTGCAGCAAGCTTTGGTTGTGTGTATACCATTATGACTTAATATTGGAAAAATTGGCTTCCATGATGTATATATATGCAAATTGATTAAATTATTTCATAAACAGATATTAGCGTAGCCCATTAGTGGGATTGGAATCTCACGTCTAAATTAATAAAGATAGAAATTTGAAAATTTATATTTAAAGTTTTACTCAGTACTCAAAAATACTTTAAACATAGTATCATTTCAGTTTATATCGGAAATGACTATTAAGTCCGTTATTTGAAATATAACACTCTATATACAGGGTGGGGCACTACCAACGAATTATTCTATAGCATAAAAACGACAAATAATGTTAGACATTTTATGGCATACATATGTCAAGATTATTTGAAACCATATTTTAAAAATATTTTCGATTTTACAGGGTGCTCTAGAAACAAATGCCATGTCGAAGTTGGGTTATTTTAAATGGATCACCCTGTATTTTTTCTATTTTTGAATTGTACGATAAAAAATAATGTATGTTCTTTAACATGTCCCTGTACCTACTTACTTCCGTTTCTGGTATAAATCGATTTTACCTGATTTGCAGACCCCTCCAAAAAAATGCAATAACTTCAAGATGAATAAGAACAAGCAACTTTGATTTACACCACCTTACTAAGAGCATTCAACATCTCTTTTGCAATATTTACTATTATGTTATGATGTACAGGGTGTTTTTAATACTACCGCATAAGACTAACGACTTAAAACTTAAATACTTGCTTAACTTTAATAGAACATTCTGTAGCTTTGTACAGTTTGTACAAAGCTTAGGTAGGTATTTTTAATTTTTGTAATGGAAAATTATATCATTGTCTGTTTTCGGTTAAAAACAAACATTATTACAATAAACAGCTGCGAAGTTTAGCATTAATCGATCCCAGAACCTAAAGACATTAATTTCATTAATAACACAGTCGGATGTACCTACAACAAAATTTTTAGGACCTTGCACAATGTATTCCAACAAACGCAAGAAGGTGTTAACCACATTGCATAGCGGTATGGAAAGAAAAGTTAGGAGAAAACAGCCGAAGTCTTGTTGCAACTCAGCTCAAAAAATTGAGGTGCAATATTCTATTCGTGGCATTCACCGGAATGGTCTTCAAAAAAATTATTAATTTTAAGTTTTACAATACCTGATTCGATTTTTAATTTTCGTGCATTAATTTACTTCTAAATACGTTAATAATAAGTACATACTTGTTGTTTATATTTATTAGATAATCATACATAACAAAAAGAACAATGCCATCAGGCGAATTAAAAGTAATTACAAAAAATTGTTCTAATGTGAGTTGCATCATTAGTTCAGCGACTTCCATCTTGTTGTGCCATTTTTGTTAATGCGATTTAGTTCCAATAGAACAATGCTGTGTGTTCCTTAATAGTTGTAATGTAATAATTGTAATAAAATGACCTAGCACTATACCAATGCATATTGAAAAATTCCATGTTTCAAATTCCTTTGCAATGTTCTTCCATTCATGAGTACTTGCTGGCAACTTAATAAAAATTCAATAGTATATATTCACATATTTGTACTAAAACTTACACAAGGACATTAATCAATTTCTTACCTTAATGTACTCGGGCATCAGGGTTTCTATAATGCTCTCACAAGCATTCGGTACAATCACTCGTTAGAATTAAAATCTCTAAACACGATCCTGAACTTCTAATCTTCAAACATGCCGTTCTCTTGCAAAGATCAAACGCGCCGACGTTGAGTTGTTCCTCTGATAGTATTTATTACTCTGTGACCCGAAGCTGTGCCCGAAGCTACTAAATAAATATTCAGATTTTGCTTAAATTTTCAGACACATTTCCAGTCCAGGACATTACTTGTGGTAATTTGAATTCCATTTTGTCGTTCTCTTTCTTATTATTTTTCTTGTACGTTTAATTTCTCTTAACAAGTTTTCTTTGGGATTTAACCTCACTTTCCTTTTTCGGTTTTATCTGCTAATTTCTTTCTTTACGACTCGTTTTTAATTTCGCAGCGACATGGCTATCATTATTGTTAATTTAATAATGATAAGTTTAACAGATACTTGTTTTTATATATTTATTCATATGTTCACTAATGTACAAACTATGACATAATGCTCTTTGTAAGCAACAAGGTATATGCGGTTGCATATCCATCTACAACAAATACGATCCTGAATTTCTAGTCTTTCAACATGGCTGCCGTTGTCTTACAAAGATCAAACGCGCCGACGTTGAGTTGTTCCTCTGATAGTATTATTACTCTGTGGTTCTGGTAACTTTTAACAGACTTGTGCCAGTATTTCAGTCAACTGAAAAGTGCCCTCTGGATAGTAAAGTCGTTACTATATTACCGCTCTCCCAACCTTGATGAATTTATCGATTGTTATTGATGATTTTGCAACCATCTTCACGAAGGCAAATGATCTCGCGACTCACCCCGTAAATAGACGAAAATTTAACGTAACAAAATTATAAAATACCTTATCAATAATTAATAATAAACGTGCGATAACTCAGAACAACTAAATATAGGTATTATAAGTCTCGAATACCGCTATCATAATATACGCTTATACTCGTATTGTTCACATTTCTTTATTTGATCGTTACATTTGATTTTCATTAATTTCATTTTGAATTTGTTGTAACGATTTATTTTTAGTTTTCGGGACTGTCGCGTAAGAAAATACGGAACCAGAAAAGCACATACCAGCAAAAATATAAAACGTTACATCACTACCCACTGCCACTTTTAAGTCTCCATAAAATCGGCTAATCAAAAAAATTATTAACCAAGTATACACACCAAATACCGATATAGCAATACCTTTAATTTCGGGAGGGTATAGTTCCGCAGCTAATGTTACTGGAATTGGCGTAATTCGACGGCGCTCATTAAAGTAAAAACAATCAGTCCTAAAAGTGGCATAAAACCTAAAGTAGACAAAAGTTCGGTGGTTGCTAAGTTTCGATCTCTTAGACTAAAATAACTTCCTAATATCAGCAACCCAACTGACGCAAAGAAAAATGACGTAACCAACAATGTTCTTCTTTGAAAGAATTCGATAATACTTGAAGCAATCAATGCTGTAACTACTTGAATAGCTCCCACAATTATTGTTGAATGTTTAGGGTCGAGCGACCCTTGTGACGAAGAAAAAATGTCGTTGGTGTACAAAAGAATAACTGAAGCACCTCCTAAATATTGAAAAAAGTTTAATCCGTACGAAACTACAGTTGCAATTTTAGTACTTCGTTTTTGTAAAGCTTCTTTTAAACTTCGTTTGTTACTTTGATTTAGATTTTCTTTAATTTCACGTATTTCAGCGTCCATCGTAAGATTTTTTCCTCAAACGCAATAGAATTTTTCTGGCACCGTCGTAATCATTTCTTTTTATTTTAAAGGTGGGAGTTTCGTCTAGAAATAATACGGCGATGAAAAATACCGCTGACGTGACTGCGCAAATAATGGTGAATACCTGCAATGTTATGATATTCCCCATAACAAATGAAAAAAAAATTCCACTATTCATTAGTATCCTACCAAAGCTTACAAGCTTTGCTCGAATGTCTTTTTCGGCAATTTCAACATTGTATATTGCTACAAAAAGAAAAAATGATCCTGATCCAATTCCAATCACAAATCTTCCAATCAACAACAAAGTCAATGATTTTGAAAAAATAATCAGTATCCAACCAATTATTGCACATACACTGACAAATAATAAAGTTGGTTTTCTACCAATAGTGTCACATAGTAAACCAACAGGAAAGAAAATAATCATTGCGCCTAAAGTAGGTATAGAAGTAATCCATCCCAAGTCAGTAAAAGTTATGGGTATGTCGTTGTATTTTCCCGCAAGTAATATATCAGTATTATTTCCCGTCCATCCTGTTACTAAACCACTTATAAACATTCCAAAAGATACTGTAAGATAGATAATAATTATTTTTGAATTATACTTGGACAACTTGGACTTACCAGTTAAAGCAGCTAAGTATTGTCGAAATCTCGGAAAAAATACTTTAACTGATTTGAAGTTTATTTCAGTTTTAGTCATGATGACCGATTAAATTATGTACTAATTATTTGAAAAAAGATGTGTTTAACTGTCGCGTGCATTGCTTGTATTACTTACATAATTGTTTAAAATTGTGAGTATTGATAAAGTTTAAGTGATTGATAATAATACAGTGATACAAAAAACTTTAGATAATGTAGCATATCACAACACATAATTTTCTTAAAAATTGTAGAGTAAATTTAGGTTACTGTTAATATTAATAAGCTAAAGCGTAATAGATTCAAAACCAAATTATTTCAATATATTATGCAAATATAAGAAGTCTACGGCAAAACTTCAATGATTTTTAGTAACTGTAAGTAAAATCAAATACAAAAATATGTTTTATCATATTAAGTGAAATATGGATTTGTAGTGACGAAGTTTTATGTTATATTTCAATCGATATTTGTGTATAATTTGTGGAAGCATTAAATCTACTCTTCTCGATTGGCTTCCTGTTCTTTGTAATATTAGTCCATCGAACATTCGACGAAAAGCTGTGTTAAAACGAGAATGGGATAAATGCCAACTTAACAAAAACTTACCAATTTGGAATGACATCGAAAACCCTCCTTCTAAAAGACTTAAATCTCGAGGTCCTATATGATTGCAAGACTACTTAATTACGGCTTTTTCTGAAGTTGAAGAATGGAAAAAATTATGGTCTGGAGTTGATGTTTTCAATAAACATCTCATTGATGATCCAACAATAGAAGTCTCGGGCTTTGATAAAAAAGAAATATTTGATAAAGTAAATCGCATAAGAAGAGGCCATTGAAAATGCAACTCGTTGTTTAAATAGGGTACGATTTCTAATCTAATTGTGACTGTGGAAACGAACCAGAGACCGTTACACATATTGTAGAGGATTGTCAGTATAATGAGGACAGCTTGAACTTTGGACCCTAATTAGTAAAAGTGAACGGCAATTAGCTTAATCAGTCTAATCACCTTTCACCTCATCAGGCAGTTCCTTAATTAGGCCACTTATCTCATTAGGCTGTTATTGTAAACAGGGTGTTGACGCAGGCATTCTATTTAATTACAGGTTTTTGTTTTGAAGACGTCAATGTTTCGGCGGTCGATTTGAATTTCCAACATGGCGTCCCATCATGGTGGATGTTTCGGCGGTCGATTTGAATTTCCAACATGGCGTCCCATCATGGCGGATGTTTCAGCGGTCGATTTGAATTTCCAACATTGCGTCCTAAAGTTTTTTTATGTATTTAAAAAACTTGGATAAGATTCGAACTTGCAACCATTGCATTACCGAGCCAAGGCTTTAACCACTAGGCTACGGCGACGATTGAAAGATAGAGTTTAAAGTTTGTATATAGCTGTAAAGGTTGATTAAGATGAGTTAATGATGTATGATGTTGTAAAATGTAGGATGATTAAGATGAGAAGACCTGTTAATTAAAAAAGATGAATAGGGTTAATTAAAAAAGATGAATAGGGATAATTAAAAAGATGAATAAGGATTAAACATTTAATAAACAAGATAAAAAGGATAAAAAATATATTTTCTTTTCTCATACATTATAAACTAGAACACAAACACAAAAACAATTACCTAGGGCGATTCAATATGCCTGCCAAACCAACATATTTCTTTATTAATTACATTAACCACGACTTTAACAAGTAGTTTTAAATTTACACCTGATTAAAAAAAACTTTAACACATCAGGGTTCGAACCATTAACGTTTGATACACACCATTTTGACATAGTGACTTATGATTGAAAAACATACCGGTTCAACATGGTTACCGAAGCAACATTTTCTTTATTAATTACGTTAACCACGTCTTTAACAAGCAGTTTTAAATTTACACTTGATTAAAAGAAATTGAACATACTGAGGTTTGATCTGTTAACGTTTTTACACCACCACGTATTAAACATACAGTTTTGAATTTACACTTGATTAAAAAAAACTTGAACATACTGAGGTTCGATCTGTTAACATTTACACCACCACATCTTTAACAAGTAGTTTTAAATTTATACTTGATTTAAAAACTTGAACGTATCAGGGTTCGAACCATTAACGTTTAAATACACCATCAAGGTGACGTATGTGTTAAAAAAAAACAAGGAGGATAACATTTATTTTGTATCTTTGCTACACAACACATTTACATGTATCAATAACGTATATTTTAATTGGAAGAATAACGAAAGCAGGAAACAAATTTTATTTTTCTCTGTTTCACACACACACAATATAAAATTATTTTACAAAAATATGAAACGTTACAGCTGTCAGGGAATCTTCAGAGTTTCATCTATGGATGGCACACCTCATCTATGATTCGTTTGTCAGCTCGAGAATCATCTGCGTATACGATGATGTCACCAAAAATTTTCTTTCTGCAAACGTAGAGTTTTCTTATGTTGACAACCAGTTATTCATCTCCAGCATCGATAATTTGAAATAAAAAATAAACCACACACATTTTAAAAAGTATTAACAAGGATAATAATGGCAACAAAATAAAATATTTTTTAAAGCATGAAGAAACGCAATTTTATAATTAAAAAAAATGCATACTTACCAAGATATTAACCATCTTAAATTCGTAATTAATTATACTAACAAATATTTCATTGCCTGATATTTATACTAAAAATTCTTAAATAACACCGTTAATTGTGTTTTCCACATTAAAAAGTGAAAGATCAACTTTCAAAAATTTCTTGCTAATTACATTTGTTATACATATACCTAGCATATGTTAAAAAGAACGTTTTTTGACAAACTTTTTGCTAACAATACGTATTAATTAATTAATTAATTAAAATGTAAAAGAGTAAGATGATTTATCTCATTAATGCTAAAACAGAATTATATTTTAGTTAAATATTTTTAATGTAACTATTTCAATGTCAACAAAAATTTGACTGGATTCAGGGTAATTACTGGAAAACAATTGCAATTTTAATGTTAAAAACAACTTTTCGTCACTCAATTAAGGCGATTGTTAAAAACCAAAAATTCATAATTCAAAATACGTAATATGTTTACTGCTTTACAAAATAATCAATTAAAAACTTTATTTTTAAAAATGTTTACAAAATTTTATTTGATATGCTAGTCTGTTTTAAATGATGGCGTAACAATCAAATTATTAACTATTAACAAACGTATTTGTTTTTTGTACTAGATTAAAAATTCATTCATTCAACAAGCACATTTTAAACTAGTAAGAGAAAAAATTTACTTTTGCAAAACTTAAGTGACCAATCAGGTGAGTATTCCTCCAAAATTATATGTTTTGTATAAAGTTTGCTCTTCTCGAGCCCTTCTAGGTGGAGGTGAATGAAACAACAAACTCAATATGTTATCAACGCCGACGTTTCGCCCCCTATGCGTAGGACTTTATCAAGGCTAAATTTTTTTTTTATTTAATATAAGACATGAATGTTATACATAAACTAATACAAATTAGAAATTAAAATTAGAAAACGGTATACATTTATTGTAACAAAGAATTTTTTATACAATTAAACAAAATATATTTTTATATATATATAGTAACAAGTGACTAATCACCAACAAGATTAAAAAGAAGAATTCCTTAGTTATATAAGTTTCCAATTAAAATTTTTTTATTATAAAATATAAATTTTGGAAAATTATTAAGAATAAACGCGATAAAAGATAACCGGTATTGGACTCACCTCATAACAAATAAGAGTTGGTAGTCTAAATTACCATCAATTGATGGAAACGTCACATATGAATTAAAAATAACAATAAAACAGTCATATATATATATATATATATATATATATATATATATATATATAAACGATAAGTTTTTCGACATCTAGTGTCGACTCGTGAAAGCGTTCACGTACGTAAATGTTAGCAACTTTGCCGACAGGTATGTAAAAGCAGTTACATAGTCGATCCTTCAATAATTATAGCCAACATAACAGTTGGCAAGTATAAAACTTCGAATCGCCTGCAGTAAAGTACGCAAGTGGTTGTACAATACCAAACAAACACTGAGAATCACCCGACAGCTGTTTCGTCCTTTTGGGACTCATCGGGAGTGAGAGAACTCGAGTGTAAGTTCACTATTGTACAAACGCGCGCTGTCGACTATATGCCCTACTGGAGGGATCATAATATTTAAACGATAAGTTTTTTCGACATCTAGTGTCGACTCGTGAAAGCGTGTTCACGTACGTAAATGTAGCAGCTTTTGCCGACCGGTAATCGACAGGTAAACGATAATCGTTTAAACGCTTTCACGAGTCGACACTAAATGTCGAAAAAACTTATCGTTTATATATATAAGTTATGGTTAAAAATGATATTTAATTAAAAGACACACAAACAAAGTCAACTTGATACAAACGACGAATAACGAATAAATAAAATTCAAATCAGTATTTTTCAAAAAGATATCATATTTCACCACTTTTAACTTAGACGAGTTGATAGATCTTATTGTTTTCATTTTTGACACAGGTTATTTTCAATATAAAGGCCGTTTTACATACAAAAGATGGGGACAGCGATGGGTAACCCTGCCTCACCTATACTTGCGAATCTCACTATGCATGACCTGATTACCACAGTTATGACCCAATTTAACATTTTCAACTGTGTTCCTGTATTCATGTTTGTATTACGTCGATGATATAATTACTTGCATTCCAAAAGACTTGGTCGATAGGACTTTACAATTATTTTCCGTCGACCTCATTATAAAATTGAGTTTTACGTACTCCCTGAATAATCATAAAGTAACACTTTTTTAACTGTAATACTTTTCGTCCGCAAACACTTTTCGTCCGCAAACACTTTTCGTCCGCAAACATCTGTCAATGTCAATTATTATTTTATGTCAAATTAAATAAAGTCGAAGTAACCAGTATGAAAACCCATTTTTAAGAAAGGATGAATTTAGTGACTACATAGGATATTACAGTACTTTAGGTACATACTGAAACATTTTAGATACTGCAGAATATTGTTTGTTTACTTCCATTTATAACCTCAATTTCTCAATCCCACACAACTTTGAACAAAACAATTTGTTGTTCAAATTACAAGTAAATGATTTTAAGTGCTTTGAAATGATATTAATAAATTGTTTATAGTTTCTACAATGTGCGAAGCATATAGAAAGCCTGGTTGTAATCTCACAATACTCGATACATTGTTTTCAATATGTAACACTTTAACTTCTTTAAAGTTATTCATTTATAAGGTAAGACAGAATTCATACGACTTGAGATTGCTTTAGACAATTTTATTAGGTAACATTTTGATACAGAAGCGGAGTTCCGATACAAAATTTTCACGATCATAAAATACAAAACGTACAGTAGAAGTGAGTTAATTATGGGTACCTTTCTATTACTGTATTTGATTGATGTAAATAAGTAATAATGCTAATGGAAAACACAAGAACAGTAATTACTTGTGAAAAATCATTTGAATATTGATTCTGTCAACAGGAAAAAACAAAAATAGAATCATATAAGCCATCAACATTACTGGGTTCAAGATTTATTCGTACACAAAAACAAGGTGAATTTCACAGTTTTCAATAAGCTAAAGAAGATTATTACATTTTTGAAACATTTTCCGGAGTGAATCAAAAAACTAGGTTTGCATACTTTCTTACGGTCGAGGCAATATTTTTATTGAATATAAAATGATTATAAGTCTGACCACGGTACAAACTCAGTCTTATAACTATTATATGTCCAATTAGTAAGAATCGACTTTAATGTGTTTAATAGGAGAAACTTCATTACATCTTTGATCATAAACAATTAAAGAAATGCATTAATTTTGAGGGTAGGCTTCCAACTATAACTACATTTTTAAATATACTTCAAAATAACACTACCTAAATGTAATTTTATTATTTTAATAAATTATAAAAAAGTACATGTTTTACCTATTACCTATCATAATTAAGTGCTCTTATAAAAATTATGTGATTGTTGTAAACAAATGCTTTATCGGTACAATATTCGAACGCGGAAGCTTTTATTTCCTTTAATAGATTTTGACACAAATGTTACAATACTGAACGGTGAAGTGAACATTAGGTACAGTAAAATCAGAACAAACGTAAAATTTTGTTTAAAATTACTAAACATTTTGTTTTCAGTAAACGGTAATCAATAGAAAATTAATTAATTTAAGGTCAACGGAAAAAATTAATATGTACCTCGGCAAAAAGTGCTTTTAATAACCTCGCCTGTTTAGCTTGCGCTCGGCTAGCGCCTCGGCCAGCAAATTCAGTCTCGTACATAAAAGTGCACTTTTTGTGTCCTTGACCCATAAATAACTGGATTAATAATTATGACCCACATCTGAGTGTTTAATGTAGAATTCGAAAAAAAATTCAAAAGCTACCCTTTTTTAGATGTTTTACTTATAAGGACTAACTGATGAGTATTAAGAACTGATTAGTATAAAAAACTTATGGCATCAGGGCAGAACTATCAACTATTTTTTCAAAACATCCATTACATCAAAAACATCATTACGGCCATGCTTAATAAAATGTTGAAATTGAGTGATATCACTTTTCATAAAAAAAATAAACAAATTTTAAAAATAATAATAATAATAATAATAATAATAATAATAATAATAATAATATATAATAATAATAATAATAATAATAATAATAATCAATAATAATAATAATAATAATAATAATAATAATAATAATAATAATAATAATAATAATAATGTCTTTTATTGAAGCAAAATAGAAAAAACAATATAATTCAGATAATTAAACATAGTGAGCACTGAGCACATTTGCAGAAATTTATTAATATATATATATATATATATATATATATAATTATATATATATATATATATATATATACATATATATAATACATAACTTCAGTGTAGTGCTATTAGTTTGCTTAAACAGGGCGAAGTTCAGATAGTTATTTAAAAAAAAAAAAGAAATAACCTCTGCTCTTACATAACCTTACATTATATTCTTATATTAAACTTTAGTTGAAGCTTGATAAATTAAAAAAGCGATGGAACGACCTAAGATTAAGAAATTAAAGTAAGAGAAAAAAAAAATATATTTATTTAATAAATGAGTAAATAATAGGATATACTACAGAATAATACGAAATTGATCATTTAATATGAGAAATAACAGAAAATTATGATGGGATTACCTAAACTAATGATTTTTCTAAAAGATTTTTAGCGTGGTGCAGTTTGAATGCACGTGATTCCAGAGTTTTTTTTAAATAAGTGGGTAAAGTTATAAAGTTTAGAAATAGTGTAAGAATATGATCGTTGATAGAAAGTTATTATGATGTACAGGAGGGTAATATAATTTTTATAGCGAATATTGATTGAATGAGATTTGTATCTTAATTGAACTTTTTCGAATAAGTAGCTTAGTGTTTTTGTGACTATAATGTTATGAAAAAGAGGTAGCTACTATGCAATAAACGTCTGTTTTTCCATATTTAGCCATTCTAATATTTTTCAAGAGTATAGAAATAATTACCTTAACAAAGTTATAAATAAGCTAATTAATAGACATAGTAATGACACTCAATCTCACATTAATCTGAATAATACCAATAATTTAATTGAAACATTTTCTTATAAAAAAAATCATCCAATATACCTGTTCTTAGATAAAAAATCATAAATATCTTAAAAGTGACAATACCAAAATAGTCTTATATAACAAAAACACAATCTACAACAACATTTACTCACGTTTAAAAGACAAAATGTGTACAAAAATTTGTTGCAACAATTATTCAAGTTGCTACATTCGTCAAACAAAACAAAAATTAGGTGCACAGATAAAACAACACCAATATAATTGCAAAAAACTTACAGAAGATACAGGACTCTCCCTCTCATCATAAAAAATCACAGGGCATACGTTCAACTTCAAAGGAACCGGTAATATTAGATGTGGAACATATTTTTAAGTAAAAAGACTGGTCCTCAGAAATGATATCGAGTAGGATGCACCCCCAAAATGTAAATTTTAATACAGACACAAATAATGTAAGTACGATTTATAGTAATATTATCAGTAAAATTAAACCCTTCACTTAATACCAACTAACTAACTATTAAAACGTACCTAATTAATCTTAACATGCAAAATATCTTAACTGACTAACTAATAAATTAGCTAAGTAACCTAAAAAACTAACGAACTAATCAACACCTAGTCTAATTACCTTGTCTAATAAACTATCACTAATTACTAATCTACTAATTACATATTTACATAGATAAAATAAATAGATTACACATATTTTTAACAAATGTTTTTGATTTCTTCGTTTTACGTATGTACGCAAACGAATATAAAAGCGGTCTTTATCTGTATCTTTTGAAAAGTACTGATTTGAATTTTATTTATTCGTTATTCGTCGTTTGTATCAAGTTGAGTTTGTTTGTGTGTCTTTTTAATTAAATATTATTTTTAACCATAACTTAGATATATATATATATATATATATATATATATATATATATATATATATATATATATGACTGTTGTTTTAGTGTTATTTTTAATTCAAATGTGACGTTTCCATAATTAAGACTACCAACTCTTATTTGTTATGAGTGTGTGAGTCCAATACCAGTTATCTTTTATCGCGTTTATTCTTAATAATTTTCAAAATTTATATTTAGTAATAAAAAAAAAATTTTAATTGGAAACTTATATAACTAAAGGAATTCTTCTTTTAATCTTGTTGGTGATTAGTCACTTATTTACTATATATATACAGGGTGTTAGGTAAACATGCGGCTTAAAAAAATTCAAAGGGTTTTGCCTTGGCGTAAACATCTAAGAATATTTTGTCCTATGAAGATGTAAATGTAAAGTTGATCAATCTACAATAAATGTTCGAAATGACTTCCTCCAGCCTGGATACAAGCATTCAATCCTTCTCGTCAATGAATGTCGAACTCGTTCAAATACACCAGGGTCGTTTTTAATAGACTCACACCCAGCAATTATCCGATTTCGCAAGTCGTCCGTCTTCCACAGGAGTAGCGTAAACTAGTGATTTCAGAATATCCCCATACGAAAAAGTCCAAAGGGATTTAATTCTGGGGGATCGAGCAGGCCATGCGTGTGGCCCACCTGCGACCAATCCAGCGATCTCCGTATGTTGCTGTTAAAGATTACGAGCAACCAAACTGAAATGTGGTGGTGCACCATCGTGCATATACCACATTGCCATTCTTGTCGCCAATGGTACATCCTCCCATAAACTCAGGTAGTGTTTCTTCCAAAAAGTTGCGATAAGATTCGCCAGTAAGTCTTGCTGGTTAGAAATACCGGTCCAATTAGGTAGTCACCCACAATTCCAACCCATACATTCAAGGAGAACTGATGTTGAAAACGATCTTCACATACCGCATGCGGATTTTCATCTGCCCACACATAGGTTGTTATGAAAATTTCTAATTGCAGTTCTTGAGAAATTAAGCTTCATCAGTAAAAAGAATCTATGTCAGGAATTGAGGGATTGGAACTAATTTTTGCAAAAGCCATTGACATAATGCAATACGTGGAGGAAAATCGGCTGGTAGTAGTGCCTGAACGCGTTGGATGTGGTAAGGATACAACAAGTTGTCCTTAAGAAGGTACCAAACTGTCCAATGACTTACATTCAAAGCATTGGCAATTTTTTATCGTCAGAACTACTTGGATCTTCTTCTATCATGTTTAGCACCATTCTGTTCCAGTTGTACCGTTCTTACTACCATTGGTCTTCCTGGCCCTCCATTTCGTTTCAATGCCCCGGTTCCGTGAAGACGTCGATGAATGTTTTCGAAGATTTTTCGATCGGGGATATTACGGCCAGGAAACCGTTCAATGTACAATCGTCTGGCTTTTAATGAATTTCCATCGACAAGTCCATACATGAAGTGCATGTCAGTCATCTCGGCGTTCAATATAGTGATTCATAATAGCGGACTTCACTAACTATTAAAGACACGTAAAAAGATCCTAAACGTCACTCACTTTAAACAATTGTGACACATCAAACAGCTAAACGTCACTTAATTTTTTTCACTTGACAAACTCATTGGCTTACGCCATACTTTTATTTACATTAATATTGTTACAGTGGCACATTTTGTTCAACCTGTATCTTCGAAATAAAAAAGAGGTGTTTAGGAAATCATCATAGGACAAAATATTCTTAGATTAGGCCAAGGAAAACCCCATTGAATTTTTGCCGCATGTTTACCTAACACCCTGTATATACAGGGTGAGTTTTTAGTGCGTATTTGCTCTATAGCGCCTTAGCTGCTTATTAGAAAAATTTATGCTATCTCAAGTTGTTGGTACACCTTTTTTGATATTTTAAAAATATCAATGATAATACAGGGTGTTACATATTTCTTGTACAGCAACTATCTTTTCTTATTTTAAATAGAACACCCTATATATTTTTAAATTCGGAAGAGCACAAAAATTAATTCAAAAAATGTATTGCACCCTATACTAAACTCTAAGGTGTCGGAGGTATTTAACATAACTAGAAAAAAATTTCAGTTGGGAAGATCTGGATGGAGCCTTATAACATTTTCCATAGTTATATCAGAATTCAATTTTGGCATACCGTAAGTACATAGAATTGTCTAACACTTTGCAATTAAAACAGATTGGAAAATAATATACTAAGTGTTGTTACATTTTCAGGTCACATTTAACTAACTTTAAACTCCGAAAACATTTTTTTTTTTCCAAATAGAACACCCTGTATTTTTATGCCCAATTATGTAAAATTAAATTACTTTTCTTCTGGTATTACCATTGCAGGGTTAAACTTAGCAGCTTTTGAGATATATTTGCAATTTTCTTTCCAGGTACAGATTTATAAGGATTTTTGCTTAAAAATTTGCATATAAAATTAGTCTTGTACTTGAATAATTAATAACAAAATTCGAAAATATTTATTTTCTTAATTATTTTAACAAAAAAAACATTATTATGTTTAGATTGATACTTCATAGAAGATCTTGAATACCACACGAGTAGAATCTAGAAGGCCTTGACAACAAACAAAACTGTCCAGTTTCTCAGTGGTTTTGACAGTCCTCGTTTAATTACTTGATTACAACTGTGTTGTTCTTAATAAAACATTAAGATGAATTGCTCTACTCAAGAATTAGTTGACATGACTTATTTATTAGGAGAATGTAATAGAAATTGTTTATTGGCGTCCAAATTATATGGAACGCGATATCCTGAGTGAATAAAACGTCAAGATTAAATGCTTTGAAAGACTTAAGGAACGTTTTGAACTTACAGCTAATGCTAATTATAACAAAGAACTCGCGGCAAAGGAAAAATTAAGGATGAAGCTATGCAATTTGATATAGTTACTGCAGTAGTTGAAAATCCTGAGATTAGTACTAGACAAGTTAGTGTTGTCTTGGATATTTCTCAGACTTCAGTAGTTAAAACATTACGTAAACATAAGTTCCATGCACTATCATCCTGAATATGAACAAAATATTACTGAACAGGGTTATCGAAACCGGATAAATTTTTGTAACAGAGTGCTGACAAAAATACACGAAAGCCGATTATTTTTCCAGTTATGTGTTATTTACTGATGAGTGCACTTTCTCTAACACAGTAAAACCAAATCACAAGAATTATCACCATTACGATAACGAAAACCCTCATTTTAGAATCTCGATAGATAGAGCAGCATCGTTTTCTGTTAATGTGTGGAGCAGGTATTATGGGTCAATACATAATTGGTCCTTATTTCTTCAGAAGGAAATCTAAATGAAAAGAAAGATATTTATATTTTTGCAAAATAATCTACTTGATTTACTTGAAAACGTGCCAATGGATGTAATCAGTAGCATGTGGTTTATGCAAGATGGGGCTCCGCCACATTACAATCGAAATGTTCGCCGATTTTTGAATAACTTATTTCCCAATAAATGGATTGAACGGGGTGGTCCAGTCAGTTGGCCCGCAAGATCTCCCCGATCTAAGTTGCTTAGATTTCTTTCTTTGGGGGCATATTAAAAATCTTGTTTATCAAGAAATTTCCAGAAAATGCTAGAAGATCTGAAAAACAAAATACAGAAATGGTTTTGTACAATTACACTAGAAATGTTGGGAAATGTTCGAAGCGGTCATTTAGACAAAGAAATTGAGTTATGCATAGCAAATAATGGGCGGAATGTAGATCACTACTGAAAAATTTGATTTTCAATAGATATTTTTATTGTTATTATTATGTATGTTATTAAAGTTATTATTGAAAAATGTGTTCGCGTTCTTTATAGTTTATTTTCAATCAAAAAGCAGTTTTTAATTTTTTAAGTATAAGGCTAATTTCAAAAGTAGATAACTTTAACCCATGCAATGAGCTTATACCAGAAGGAAGGTAATTTAATTTTTACATAATTGGGCATAAAAAAATACAGGGTGTTCTATTTGAAAAAATGTTTTAGAAGTTTAAAATTAGCTAAATGTGACCTGGAAAATGTAACACTTAGTATATTATTTTTTCAATCTGTTTTAATTGCAAAAGTTAGACAGTTCTAATGTACTTACGGTATGTCAGAAAATTAAATTTTAGATATAACATATGGAAAAATGTTATAAAGGCTCCATCCAGATCTTTCCAGCACTGAAATTTTTCTTGTTATGTTAAGAAATACCTCCGATATCTTAGGGTTTAGCAAAAAGCGTGCGATACATGTTTCTGAATTAAATTTTTGTGTTCTTTTCGAATTTTAAAAATATATATAGATTATTTCTATTTAAAATAAGAAAAAGTCAGTTGCTATACAGGAAATATGTAACACTCTGTATTATCACAGAATATTTTAAAAAATACCAAAATGGTTACCAACAACTTGAGATAGCACTCAATTTTTTCTAATAAGTAGCTAAGAGCGCTATAGAGCAAATACGCACTAAAAACTCACCCTGTATACAGTGTGTCCAAAATTCGATGCTCACCATTGGTATTTTTAGAAAACGGTAAGGATTACAGGGTCGGTTAAATGGAACAATATGGAGGTATTTATCTTACCTCTTCAGACCTTCTCTTGTTTTTCCAAGAAATGCGTTGCCTACTAGATATTGCAAAAAGTGAAAATCGGCATTTTCTTTAAACTTGCGTAGAATCCACACTATTTATCCTATCAAAAAATATGTAAATATAAAAGTTGTAGACATTTAGATATTGAATAATATGCATAAGTTGCATTTTTTTAAAGGAAATGATAATTTATTTTTATACAGTTGAGATTACTTGATTTTTTTCCTTTTCAACGATATAAGGTTCGAGCTATTTATCTTGTGTACTTTAGAAGATATAAGAAAAATCGTTTTGAGATCTGTAGATGTATTTTAAAGCACATCACATTATCCATGATTGCAAATTTTTAAGAAACAAAACAACTGCACATCAAATCGTGTCAATAATATTGTTACAGTAGTATCGTGTCAGAACTTGTAGTTGTTGTAGTAAGCTATTCATATTCAAAATTGATGATGCAGTTTTCCAAACCATGAAAAAACAGCGGACATGTTTGTTGTCTACATGAGATGCCATCGTAATTCAACTGCGGCAGCAAATGAATATCACAACTTATACCCCGAAAGAAGGCAACCTCACAGAACTTTGTTTTCCCGACTCGAGCAAAATCTTCAGACAAGGTGGATCCTTCACCGCCATTCGTCCTACAACCTATCAAAAGAAGACAATGAGGATGCTGAAATAGCTGTTCTAGCCGCTGTTAATGTTGAGCCTTCCGTTTCAGTAAGAAAAAATTTCGAATGACAGTAAGGTATGGCAAGAAGTTCAGTACGATTATGTTTTAAAAAAGAAGAAATTTCATCCTTATAAGCCAATGATATGCCATCATATCAAAGAGAATGATTATGCTCGAAGAGTTACATTTTGTAGATGGTACCTGGATGAAGTTACAAACGATAATTCTTTTTTTCTAAAAAAATTCTTTGGAGCGATGAAAGTAGATTCACAAACAACGGCATTTACAATCGGCATAATTATCATTATTGGAATGAATGAAAATCCGAAAATAGTTCGAGAATCGCGTTTCCAAGAACGATTCGGATTTAACGTGTGAAGATGCGGTATTTTGGGGAAATCGTTTGATAGGTCCATTTATTTATAATCAAACGCTTAATTCGACTAGATATCTTCAACTGCTGCAAGCCGAAGTCTAAGATGCATTGGACGAGCTACTATTCAAGAAGAAAAGTATTTTGTATTCAACAAGACAGCGCCCCAGCCCGTAATTCCAGGATCGTCACTGAATAGTTATCAGCAAGATTTGGAAACCGTTGGATTGGAACAAACGGTCGATTGGCCTGCGCGATCTTGACCAGATTTGTCATACTAGATTTTTCCTGTGGGGTTACATAAAAAATTTAGTATACGTTGTCAATTGTGAGGACGTTAATGATTTGCAGCAGAGCGTCATGCAGGCCTTTAATTCAGTTAGCGTCCGTCAATTAATGAATTGCCAGAATAAATATTGAAAAACGCTATACAAAATGTTTAGAAGTCAATGGCCGCACTATTGAGAATCTTTTATAGGAAAACCCATTCGTTTTACGATGTTATCCACCCGTTATGTTTTTGTTATTATTACTTACAACTTGGTAACATTATAAATCTGCCTCAAAAATGATTTTTCTTTATATCTTCTAAAGTACACAAGATAAATAGCTCGAACCTTATATCGTTGAAAAGGAGAAAAAAATCAAGTAATTCAACTGTATAAAAATAAATTATCATTTCCATTTAAAAAAATGCAACTTTTGGTCATATTTCGCTACTGATGCAAGCAAAAAAATATTTTAATGACGCATATTATTCAATATCTAAATGTCTACAACTTTTATATTTACATATTTTTGATAGGATAAATAGTGTGGATTCTACGCAAGTTTAAAGAAAATGCCGATTTTCACTTTTTTTGCAATATCTAGTAGGCAACGCATTTCTTTGGAAAAACAAGAGAAGGTCTGAAGAGGTAAGATAAATACCTCCATATTGTTCCATTTAACCGACCCTGTAACTCTTACCGTTTCCAAAATACCAATGGTGAGCATCGAATTTTGGACACACTGTATATATAAAAAAAAATATATTTTGTTTAATTGTATAAAAAAATTCTTTGTTACAATAATTAATGTATACCGTTTTCTAATTTTAATTTCTAATTTGTATTAGTTTATGTATAACATTCATGTCTTATATTAAATAAAAAATTTTTTAGCCTTGATAAAACCCTACGCATAGGGGCGAAATGTCGGCTATGTTGACAACATATTGAGTTTGTTGTTTCATTCACCTCCACCTAGAAGGGCTCGAGAAGATTAAGTGACCAAATATTATATTCTCTTACGCACACTAACCGATTTCAATTGGTTTGTAAACAGTAGTTAGTGGTGTAACTTCTAAATTAATAAATACATTTTGTGAAATTAACTTATCTAGTGTACAAAAGTCTGTTTTAAATGAGGTCTTAAAAATTAATCAGATAAAAAAACTTAATTTTTAAAAATGTTTACAAAAATGTATTTGATATGCAAAAGTCTGTTTTTAAAATGATGGGCTAACAAACAAATTTTTAACTATTAACAAACGTATTTAATTTTTAAATGAAACTACTAATTCTTTTTAAAGATTAAAAATTCATCTTTTCATACCTAGCATATGTAAAAAAACTTTTTGCTAACAATACGTATTAATTAGTTAATTAATAAACATATAAAACAGAAAGATTATTTATCTCATGAACGCTAAAACAGAATTATAATTTAGATAAATATTTTCAATGTAAACATTTCAATGTCAACAAAAATTTGACTGGATTCAGGGTAATTACCCGAAAACAATTTCTATTCTTAATGTGCTTTTAACAAGAACTGGTGACTAGAAAAATACTTTCAATGCAACCTTTCAATGTCGACAAAAATTTCCAAGTCTCTTTAATGTGTGTTTTTTTTAACAAAAACTATTGTTTCAATTCGAAACAATGTTCGTGAAAAAATTTGTTAAAAGTGTATGCGCGTGGTGATTTCAACGAGAGTAAATTCTGGAGATGTATGACGAGATCTGAACAGGATGCTGTTACAAGGCGATACCGTAGATCTAGAAGATATGGACCTCTTCGATCGTTTTATTAAAAACGTATTTGTTTTTTAAAATTACTTTTCTCACATATGGATTACAGTTTGGTGTTAATGCTACATCGGAAATTTCATCGAATTCATCTTTTGTTTTGAATCCAATGTCAGGCATTGAAACTAACACGTTCGAAGTAAGTTTTTGATTTATGTTTACAAATATTTTCTAATACGTGTTTACGACAGCTGGATGTTAACCCAACACCATCAACTTCAAATTATAATGTAAGTTCTTGCATTTTTTATTTTAAAAATTACGTTGTAAGTTTTTACAGTTCATCAACGATTTCATATCATCACGATCGACATATCTACCGGATTTATTTCATACTAACTCTTTATCTTCACCTAACACGTTATCATCCCATTCCACTGATTCATTATCACCTCAACCGTCTCAAACAATGCAGAACTCGAACACCAGGAGTTGTAATGTAAGTTTTTTAATTTTTTATTATTTAGAATATGTTTTAAGATACGTTTTGTTACAGATTGTTGGAGGCGGCACGAGTAACTGTGCAAACTTTAAGTTTTTTCACTCTAATTGGCAAGGGTGAAAAGGAGATAATCAAATTTAGAACCATGGGTAGGACAATGATTTTTTAAATTAAAAGAATGGACACCGTCCAAAACCCAACCATCTGGCTAGAGGTTACATTTTTGTTTTTAGAACGCTTTCAACGAAGTATTGGAGCACGCTTAAATATTATTTTCTCAAACATTGTTAATGGAATTTGAACCAAGCTGGTAACTTTTTCAATTCAAGACAATATTGAGAACATATAGTCTTATTCAATAAAAATCAGCAAGGTCATTCTTGAAATCAGATGAATGTATAAAAATAAGAATTCAATAATCTAGTTTTAAGATTACCGTCCTGAAATACCTTACTTGATACATGGATATTTATTTAAATCTGCAAAATGGATGCGCTTGATGTACTCTAGTAGTTACATTCAAATTTTTCTAATGCGTATAAAAAGATTAACTTTTTCTCAAATTTCTTAATAGTTTCAAAAGAAGATGCTACAGTGTTGAAAAAATTAACTAACGATTATAAACATGATATCGAATAAGATAAAAAAAACTTTTCAACTGTTTTTCTTTTGCAAAATTGTCTTATAAGGTTAAACTATTTTAATTTTTGTAACGAACTTGTAAACATTATAGTTACACAAAAATCAATTTCATTTTTATTTACATAACTATTTCAAAACTAAAATTGTATATCTATCGAGAATTAAGACTTAAATAAATTATTTCGTTACACATTTATTTTTTAAAACAATGAACTAATGCAAATAGATATACAAAAAATCAAATTTAATTCAATAAATAAATATTTATTAATTAAATGTTTAATTCATCAACAGACCGTCTAGTTGTGGTAGAAGTCGAAGAATCGGTAAAATAAGCAACAGCTCCAGTTACCCTGTTTTCGAAAATTACCAACAAACGACGAGGATCGGATTCCTAGAGGAAAATATTTAGTTAACTGATCATCAAAATTTTGTATTCCGTCTGTACTACACCATACAAAAATCTTCGCAATTTTTTCTTCACAACGACGTTATTGAAATCCCACCTCAATAATCAGTTGTAGGTTTCTATAACTTCTAAATGATTAGTTGTGTCATCCATTATTTTATTTATGTAATTAAAATCACAAACAGCACTCACGTTTGTTACCACATCAACTATTTACTATTCACAAACGGGTACAGAGAACATACATCCAGGTATCTTATTTACTTATCTTCATCAGCCTTTTAAACGCGCGAATATCAAAGAAATTAATAATTCAATTAAGATAAATCGTTCTCAGAAGAAAACGCGTTATCTTGTAATAAGTACTTCCTACAGCTTCTGATAAGATGTATAATAAAATTATTATTTCAGTTTCTTATTTATAATTTATTTAAATAATCGATGTTTATTGACAATTCAAGTTTATTGACAACTTAAGTTATATTGCAAATATTATTTAAAAACAACACCAAATAAAATATTTTTTTGAACATGAGATCAACATGATGTGGAGACTGTATTTTTTTTATACTTTTACAATGTTTGTGTTCCTGTAGTATCGTTTTAATTTTCTCAACGTTTTAGTTTTATTCAAAATAATTTTTAGTTAAGTATTAAAGATTTCCAAGTTTTTAGAAACTATTTTTATTTTTTATCCAAATCTTTGAATTATTTTAGACGTGGAAACATTATACACTGCTACTTTTCTCATGTTTAAGTTTTATTAGTTTTGGAAGTAATTTATGGTTCTACATTAGCATTTTTTTTCTTCTGATTTTGAAAATTATTAGATAATAAACTGTGTTGGATTTTGTTTGTTTAGGGAATTATGATTAAACTTTGTCATATAGCAATAGCAATAAAAGTTTACATTACAACGTTTTCACTTGTTTTAAGATACCATCTTCGGTTTTAGAAAATAATAATTTTACTGTACATGCTTGACATAACGCTGTTCCTTTTTCATATTTCTTAATTAATGTTTTACAATGTTCTTCTGAGTAATCTCCTAGGAAAAAAAACATTTGTCCTGACTTGTCTATGATTAAAAAGTTAATAAGTAGTCAAACTTTGTGAAACCAAGAAGTCTGTTACATGAGATGAAAAGATGAATTTTTAATCTTTTTAATTTTTAATAGTTAAAAAATTTGTTCAATTTTATTTTATTTTTAATGTAAAATAAAGGATAATGGGTTTTTAAATAGAAAATTTAAAATAAAGTGTAATTGAAATAAAAAAAAAACATAAAATTTTAACAGCTGATAAGAACATGTAAAATATGATTTATCACATACATCTTTTAACACCTGTAAATAACTGAAATAAGTTTTGCAAAATAAAAATTTAACTTTTTAAATATTATTTTCTCAAACACGAAAACAATTAATTTTTATAATAATGAAATGTTTTTACCACTTCATAAAACTAAACTATACACGTTGAAAAAAATATTATGTACAAATACTAGTTGAAATTAAAACAAGTTATCGTACGTTACATCTATTAAAAAGAACTCGTTGTGTCTATATTCAAAATTATTAATCGAACCTTCGATATGCTCTCTAACTTTATAATTATATCTAGATTATTTTTAAAAGGTTTATAATAATAAACTGTGTCAGAGTATAAGACAAGTTTGTCTAAATTAGATCAGAGCTGAAAATTTACAACAAGCCGGGTAAAATATATTTCTATTGGATACACACTCTATGTTTTATAATTTTACCTAGATTAAAAAAAGATTTATTTAGTTAAATATAATCATAAATAGGTTTATTCGCTTGCTAGAAAAATAGTTACAATAATGAGCCGTATTCAAACGTATTTAATTTAATTTTAAATGAAACTACTAATTCTATGAAACAACTGGATCATGTTTAAAATACATCTAAACAAATATTATATACTTACTTCATCATCACGTAGGTAATAAAGATTTAAGGTATAAAAAGAATTATAATCCAACTTTATTCAACAAGTAAACTATTGCAAACCGTATTTTTTAATTATACAATTTGCATATCTTTAAAAGTTAGCAAAATCTAAAGTGTTAGGTAGTAAGTAATTAATTTTATTTTTAAACCAGAACTTAAATGAAGATGGCACTTAATAAGAAAACAAACAAACGTATCTGTGTTAGTTAAATTTTAACACTTGTAAACAACTGAAACAAGTTTTAAAAATCAAAAAATTTAACTTATTAAATATTATTTTCCCAAACACTGTTAATGGAATTTGAACCAAGTTGGTAACTTTTTCAATTCAATAAATATTATTTTTAAAATCCCGAATAATTTCTAAACAAATTAGATCCATTGATTTTTTTTAATAAAATATAATCTTTTTTATATAATTCTTGACGTTACCACTTAGGAAAAAAAACACATTAAGATTTGTAAAAACGTAAACATATTATTTACCTACAGCTTCTAATAAGATGTATAATAAAATTATTATTTCAGTTTCTTACTTATAATTTATTTAAATAATATTTGCATTAAAATGATATAAGCATGTATTTTGAATGTAGAAGTGTAAAAAAAAACTTTATTTTCAAAAATATTCCAGAAAATGTAAATTAAAAGTGTTTACAAAAACAAGTATCTTATTTTGTATTTCTGGAAATAAACAACATTTCATTATTATAAAAATGAATTGTTTTCGTGTTTAAGAAAATAATATTTAAAAAGATAAATTTTTATTTTACCAAAACTTGTTTCAGTTATTTACAGGTGAAAAAATGTATGTGATAAATCATATTTTATCAGCTGTTAAAATTTTATGTTTTTTTTATTTCAATTACACTTTATTTTAATTCTCTATTTAAAACACTCCATTATCCTTTATTTTACATTAAAAATAAATTAACTTTGAACAAATTTTTTAATTATTAAAAAATTAAAGAGATTAAAAATTCATCTTTTCATCTCATTTAATAGACTTCTTGGTTTCACAAAGTTTGACTACTTATTAACTTTTAATCATAGACAAGTCAGGATAAACGTTTTTTTTCCTAATAGATTACTCAGAAGAACATTGTAAAACATTAATTAAGAAATATGAAAAAGGAACAACGTTATGTCAAAGCATGTAGGGGACGATTGAAATATAAAGAACCTGTCACGTGACCTGCGCCGTGAACGAAAATGAAACGGACGAGTCTACTGTTCACATTAAGGGCAACAACGAAGTGTATTTCGTAATTTCGTTTGTAGTGTTATTCAAATTATACCTAGTTTAATAAATACATTTATAGTAAGGTATATTTTTATGATTTGCGTTGCAGATTGATTCACGTGACAGGTTCTTTACATTTCAATCGTCCCCTAAGTAAAATTGTTATTTTGAAACAAACCGAAGATGGTATCTTAAAACAAGTGAAAACCTTGTAATGTAAGCTTTGTTCAAACCCTGATGTGTTAAAGTTTTTTTTAATCAGGTGACAATTTAAAACTACTTTGTAAAGTCGTGGTTAATGTAATTAATAAAAGAAAAATGTTGGTTTGGCAGCCATATTGAATCGCCTTAGGTAATTGTTTTTGTGATTGTGTTCTAGTTTATAATGTATGAGAAAGAAAAATATATTTTTTATCCTTTTTCATCTTGTATATTAAATGTTTAATACTTATTCATCTTTTAATTAACCCTATTCATCTTTTTAATTAACAGGTCTTCTCATCTTAATCAACCTACATTTTACAGCATCATACATCATTATAATTCATCTTAATCAACATTTACAGCTATATACAAACTTCAAACTCTATCTTTCAATTGTTGCCGTAGCCTAGTGGTTTGTTACGTTAAAAAAAAGAAGAGAGAGAAAAGACACGCGACAAATGTAGTACATAACGCACTTGTAAATTTTAGTTTAGATAAGCAGGTGGAAAAACAAAAAAAGAATTAATAATAATAATAGTTAATACTATCCGCCTCCCCGCTAACATAGATATACCACAGCTAGGGTGATCCTCGGTAAGCGTCGCGGGCCTCAGAGAAAAAGACAGTTAGTGGTGGTGCGGCGTCTACCTAACTTATATTGTTTTTATGTTTAATACGAACCCGAAGGGAATCGCATTTGGGCGCCACTGTCGAATTAACGGTAGTCGTGGGAGAGCACGGCAGAAACTCTACCCCGTGTGCAGATCTCTAAAGTAAACATTAAACAGCTACGTGACCAAAAGACAGAATATTTATTTTTACACACAAAACAATAACAGCAAAAGATTATAAAATTAATAACGTAAGCGCTCCGCGTTAGGGCGTGTAACTTATTGCAAGTACAAGTAAAATTTGCGACTAAATTCGGAAGTTGGGTTATTTTTCTCTTGATTAATCAAAACGTGCACAAATACCTGGTTGTATTAATAGCTCGTGTAACGTCGCCGACCGAGGTTCCCGACAGGGGGCAGGCGAATGGGTGTATTTTGAACCGGCCCGCTTCACAACGGGTGCAATAAGGACGCGGCTCGTTGCTCTCCAACAGACGTGAATGTTACAGCATCCCAGGATTATTTATGAGACGTTGTACGTAGACACGCGAGACGGAGAGTAAGACGAAAGGTAGTCCGGAGGCCCCCAAAGTCGTCTACAAAGAAGAAGAAGAACGAACATGTGTTACGATTAAGCTCCTACTCGTGGTGAAAAAAAAAACTTACGGTGACCGAACGTGAATATCGGACAAAATATCCGGTCTGGAAGTGCTTCCCGCGAGGTCTGTTATACCATCAACGGCTAGAAGAAAATGTCGGTTAGCACCGATGGTGAATGAAATTTCAGGAATAATTACCCCATGATGACAGCCATAACAGCGAATATCAGGCCAGTTCGACCACCAACAGTTACCGGAAGAAAGTGATCGAAATCGGCTGCGCGCTAACACACACGCAATAGAGGGAGCAATGAGTGGGGCGCCGTCTATCGTAGGTCGACACAACGAAAAGCCCGCGTAAACGGAGCATGCAAAATATGTACCGTCACAGATTAAAGCCTTGAGTCGGTAATGCAATGGTTGCAGATTCGAATTTTTAAATTCATAAAAAAATAACTTTAGGACGCCATGTTGGAAATTCAAATCGACCGCTGAAACATCCAAGCCATGATGGAACGCCAGGTGTTGGAAATTCAAATCGACCGCCAAAACAGCCGCCATGATGGGACGCCATGTTGGTAATTCAAACCGGTCGCCGAAACATCCGCCATGATGAAAATCAACAACGGCAACAACAGCCTAATGAGGTGAGAGGCCGTATTTTCCATTGACGTTTTCAAAACAAAAAAAAAGTAATTAAATAGAATGCCTGCGTCAACAGCTTATTTACAATAACAGCCTAATGAAGTGAGAGTTCCTAATTAAGGAGCTGGGCGTGATGAGGTGAGAGGTGATTAGCTTAATACGGCTAATTGCTGTTCACTTTTACTAATTAGCGTCCAAAGTCCAAGCTGTCCTCATTCTACAAAGTTTAAAGGAGGGTTTCTAAACTGTCGAATACATTCTTATTTTTGTAGGTTACCTTTAGAGTTTGATTTTTGTTATTATAAAATAGTTAGAAATGTCAGTTGATTTTTACAAAATGTCAAGTTTTATATTGTATTAAAGAAAATTTAATTAAAAAAGAGTTTATTTTAGTGTCAGAGATTAAAACGGGTAGTTTTTCTGCTCTAAGCAATATTAGTGGCTACCGTGACAGGACTCTCTTTTATTTTTACTAATTTCGGGAGTGACAAAACTTTTACCGTTTCGTTTCGAGTTTTTAATTTTGCATTGCGGTGGTTTGACGGGTTTGTCATCATGGAAAACTTGAAGAAAAATCGTACTGTTCAGAGGCCAGATTGACAAAATGTAGTTAATAGTTTGAAGGAGCAAGAAATTGTTAGCTGTAGAAGACGCAGAGACGTTGGAAGCTATTTTTTGGTAAAATTAAATTGCAAATACTTCAGCTTATATCGAAGTTGAATCACCCTTTGAAAATTGTTTAAATAATTTACTTAGTTTTTTAAAAATAAAGTAGAGAGTGAGCAACGAATTGTTTTGGCTGCTAAAAATTTTGGATTAAATTCGGTTCATTCTTTTATAGATAAAAGTAATGGGGATTCTAAGAAAACAGTCTTTAATTTGAAAGTTTCTACAGCTACAGGTCTTGTAACTATTGCAAAAATGTAATTTTTGTGGAAGGAGCTCACTGTGTAGAAAAATATACTCTTGATGAAAAGATGAAAGTTTTGTCGGACAAGAAGGCATGTTTTAGATGTTTAAAAAAGGGTCACTAGTCTCATCAAAAATGTTTATTATGTAAGAAAACTCCATGTTTTTACAATTATGTGTCCTGATCTGCCTCTATCATAATAAGAGTACCCTATTACAAATTGTCCCAGTGGATAATGAACAGGGTACATCATCTAAGTGTGTAGATCATGTTTTATCTAATTACAGTAGTCCTCAAATAATATTACAAACATTACTGGTTTTAATAATGGTACCCAGCATAAAAGGTTCGTGTGCTGATAGATACCGGTTCTCAGTGGTCATATATTTTGAAGTCAACAGCTGAAGAATTGGGTTTTAATCCTTTAAGGTCGGAAACTATTGTTCATTCTTTGTTTGGAGGACATCGCACGTCAGAACAAAAACACAAATGTTATAGAGTTAGACTTAGTTATAAAAATTATGCTTATACATTTGAAGTTTTAGATCAACCACAAATATGTAATATCATTCAACCCATTCAAGTTAAAAGTTATGTAAAGGGAATTGAATTTGTTGGGGATTCGCTTGAGTGATACAGATAAAGATGGACCTGTGGAAGTTCTGATTGTTGCTGATATAGTAGGCAGGTTATATACAGGTCATAGGCATGTTCTGAGTTGTGGGTTGGTGGCTATGGAAACCTTTTTAGGTTGTACTGTAATGGGTAAGTTCAAGTCAGAGATAAACCATAGCCTAGGGATGACTTCACTTGCCTTATTTGTCACTGATGCCTCAGTTGAAAATTTGTGGAAGTTGGATGTTTTAGGTATTACAGAATCCACAACAAAAGATACACGAGAGAATATGATCATTGTTGCCAAAGAAATGTTTTTACAAAACAAAACAAGAGATGGAGAAGGTCGATATAAGGTAATTTGCCATGGTTAGAGGACATCCACCTTAATTCTACTTGTTAAAACTAAAAATGAAAATTTAATTCAAAGGTATAGTGAAGTTTTCCAAGAGTGGCTTGAAGAAGATATAATTGAACAAGTTGAAATTAGTGATTTAGATAAGCCAGCTCATTATTTAGCACATAGACCCGTAATAAAAGAAGTTGGAACTACTAAAATATGGCCTGTTTTTGATGCTTCAGCTTGTAAGAAGGGAAAGCCTTCAATAAATAGTTGCTTAGAAGTGGGCCCCAATTTGATTGAATCTATTCCTACAATTATTTTGAGATATAGAATGTTTAGGATAGGTGTGGTTTATAAGGGTATTTTAGTTGAAGTAAAAGTGATGTAAAAATTATATTGGGGGGTAGGTTAGTGATGAAAGAATGGAGGGTTTAAAAGGGTAGTTTTAATTGGTTTTGGAGAAAAGGAGGGTTAGAATAGGTAGGAGTGGTTAGGTTTGTGGTAAGTAAATATGGGTAAGGATTATTAGGTGTTGTTTTAAATAATTTTGGAGATAAGGGGTTTGTGGGGGTAGAATTGAATAGATTTGGGTTGTTTTGAGTTATATGTATTTTTTGTGGTTTTGGTGAGTTGGGTTTTGTGGTTTTTGGTTTTGCATATCGGATATTAGAAAGGCGTTTTTACAGATTAGTCTTGATCATTCTGACAGAGATTTTCTTAGATATTTATGGATTGGTCCCGATGGTCAAGAAACCGAGAGGTTTTGGAGTAACTAGTAGTCCGTATTTATTAGAGCAACTATAGATTATCACCTTCAATTATGCAAGGAAAAATGTTTGAATTTTGAGGTGTTGCCGTACAGTCTCCAAACTGTTGAAAAATTGGAAAAGGGGTTTTATGTAAATAATTGTGTTGTTAGTGTTTCAGATTATAAATGTCTTTCAAGGTTTATAGAGGAGGCTATCATTATATTTAAAGAAGCTAGAATGGATCTTCGTGGGTGGGAGTATAGTGGATATATAAATCAAGATGAAAGTGTCTCTGTTCTTGGTTTTACTTGGCTATTGGGCTCAGATACGTTAAAAAAATAAAAAGATTTGAGGTAGTCGAGCCTGAATTTATTACAAAAAGAATTATTCTTTCCTGGGCTCAAAAATTTTGATCTTATTGGTTTTACTTGTGCTGCTACTTTATCCCCTAAAATATTGTTGCAGCGAGTTTGTAAGTTAGGATTAAACTGGGATACACCTGTTCATGTGGAAATCGAAAATATTTTAAAAGCTGGAAAAAAAGTTGTGCCTTATTTGCTGAAAATTGAAATACCAAGATGGATTAAAGCTGGGCGAGGTGAAGCACAGCATTTAAGTTTGCATATATTTTCAGATTCTAGTCAGCAAGCTTATGCTGCATTAATATTTCTTCGTGCTGTAGTAAGCTGTTTTTGTATTTGCTTGCTGCTAAAAGTCGAGTAGCTCCTCAGAAAAATAAATTAACTATTCCACGTCTAGAATTACTAGGAGCCTTAATTGGAGCTAGATTGTATTATTCAATAAAAAATGAATTTGACAAGGATATGGATATTTATTTTTGGAGTGATTCCTCTACTGTTATAGCATGGATACAACGAGCCGAAGAATGGGGAACTTTTGTAGGAAATCGAATTAAAGAAATTCGTTCCTTAACAAGGGGTTATGTCTGGAGACACATACCTGGAAATATGAATCCGGCAGATTTGCCGTCACGAAGATGTTCTCCTAGATATTTATTCAAATCTAAATGGTGGGAAGGACCTAGTTGGCTGTGTCAACCTGAGGATTTATGGCCTTTGAACGATTTAATATGTGACGAAGATGAGATAGAGGGAAAACGCAAAAGGTGTGGTTACAGTAATGTTGTTGCATACCACTAATTTTTGGCATTTAGATTATTTTTCCAATTTTTTAAAACCATACGTATGGTAACCTGGATTTTTCGTTTTGTGTTTAATACTCGCAATTTGTTTAAAAGGCGAATAGTTACACTTTCTATGGATGAAATTAATGTTGCTGAAGCTTTTGTTTTAAAATTGTCCAGCGTGAATCATTTACAGATGAAAATGATAAACTTTTAAGTTTAACAAGGTGTTATTCGTTTAAAATCGCTCGTGTCTTACAGACCTGACGATATACAATTTCGATTTCGGGTAGTGTTACCTGCAAAACATTCATTCGTTAAGTCTTGTATTTCAAACTCATGTGAAATCTTGTCATGTTTGGACACAAGTACTTATGAGTATACTTCGGTTTTGAGAGGCCGTCGGGCTATCAAGTCTATCATATCTAAATGTGTTATTTGTAAAAGACATAATAGTAAATCATTCGAAACAAATGCTCCGCCATTACCATTGGATCGAGTAAGAGAAGCCTGTGCATTTGAAGTCACTGGTTTGGATTTTGCGGGACCACTTTATTTAAAAGATGGTCAAAAAGTGTGGATTTGTTTATTTACTTGTGCAGTATATCGTGCAGTACATCTCGAATTATGTTCGTCATTAACGGTTTTTAACTTTATGTAAGCATTACGTCGATTTATAGATAGGCGTGGTTGGCCTAGGACCATATATAGTGACAATGGTAGTAACTTTGTTGGCACAAAAAACACTTTTGAGAAATAAGATTGGAAAGAAATTACTTCTTACAGTTGTGTGGAACGAATAGTTTGGAAATTTAAGCCACCTACAGCCTCATGGTGGGGAGGTTTTTGAAAAATTAGTTGGAGTGCTAAAACAACTTTTACGCATGGTTTTAGGACATGCTTCACTTAATTATAAAGAATTAGTCACAGTTTTATGTGACTGCGGATCGATTGTAAATATGCGACCTATTACTTATTTCTCAGACAATTCTGGTGAATTGATCCCCTTGACACCTTCTATGTTTCTAAGAGAGTATGTAGATAGCGGAGTACCAGATTGTGATGCAGTTGATCGATAATCGCTTTGTAAAAAATTAATGCATCAACAAAAACTCCGAGATGATCTGCGAAAAAGATTTAGATGTTAATATCTAGGTCAATTGTCATTTGCACAGAGAAGCAGAATCAAAAGACAAGTATCGCTAGATGAAATTGTTCTCATTGGAAGCGATAATAATAAACGCTTAGGACATGTAATTGAATTGTTACCCGGAAAAGATGGACAGATTCGATTAGTACATGTTACTACCGCTAAAGGGCAACTGTACAACGTATTTAAACTTTAGAGTGCAATGATGCAGAGATGTTCCTGATGTAATAGGCCAGTCATTGAAGAGGTTCAAAGTCAATTTTTCTAAAAATATTGCAAAAGTTTTCAAACTTTGACACAATTTCAAGTATGATATATTAATACTAAATCTACATGTGCAATCTTTTTGGAAGTCCGGAACATTGTTAAAAATTAAAATAACAATAATTAGCCATAACTTTTTGTACAAAATTACTAAAGTTGTGCAAATTTAAAGAAATATGAGATGACTTTTTATAAATGTCATATTAAGTTTGCAACCTTGTTGGCCTAACGGAACATTGTCAATTTTCAATATTTAACAATTTTTACAATACCTTTTTGAACAAAATTCCAAAAGTTGTGCAAACTATGCACAACGCTCGAAATAACGTACCAAACCCACATGTGAATTTGCATAAATTTGTTAGAAACGGAAACTTGTTTTTTGTTATTTATACCGTAATTGTTAATTTCTTACAAGAGGTGGGGGTCGAAATAATACAAAAGTTTTGAGACAGGGTTGCAAATTGCCAGTCATACATTCAATTTGCAGTCTCCTACATGTTCCGGAACATTATTAAATTGATAATTATTTAAATGATGCAAACTGATACATAAAAATAATTACAAAAATGTTGCAAATTTAAAATTATATGTGAATAGCATTATCGAACATAGTTCTAAATTTGCAACCTCATTACTTACTCGGAACTCAGAATTTATTCAACTATAGTGTTTATAGACAGTCGTCTACTCAAAACATTTTGCATAAAAATATCAATACTATGATATTGCGACACAGAGACTTTTGTATGAAATTTAGTTCTTTACAAAAAAGTTATTTGATTTTTCCGGCTTAGCACAAGTTTTGGTGTTCTTAACAAATATCCATTTCAGAAAATCCTTTTTGGCAAAAACAAAAAAAAATATCATAAGGTTATTTTTATATTACGTTCCTACACAATAGTTCTTATGATATTGTGACGTATTTCGCATATTTATACGAAGTTAATTGCCAAAAGGATTTTCTGAAATGGATATTTGTTAAGAAACATTTACATGTACACTCATGAAATTTAAAACTTGGACACCACAATTTCTGTAAACAAAAGTTTGCACATTGTGAAGCGGGCTTAAGGGTATCATTTACAATTCTAACAGCAGGTAGTCTCAGCAGGGGTTATCTTATAGAAGGACTGTAGAATGAATCATTACACTAAGCACGTTTTAGAAAATAGGTAATTTACGTTGCTTACTTAATTTTTTCTTTAAAGAATATATTTGAAGGTATCGCTAATTAAACACCATAGCTCGATTAATTATCGAATCAAAATTTTGTTTAGGAAATGTTTACAAAATAAAATTAGAAATAATTTTGATTTAAAAACGTCTACAAGCAATAACTTTTAAATTAAATCAAAAACTAAACATGGTTATTTGGGTTGACTGATTATTACTTATTTTTAAATAAATCTAACCTACTAATTATTGTAAGTTATTAAAAAAAATCATTAAACTCTCTATTCATAATATTTAGTCCTTACAAAATGTATATTTTATGACGTTTCATTTTTTCTGTAGTTAATATAAAAAGTGAAAATAAAAACTAAGGCAATTCTTATTGTCAACGTATATATTTAGTTTTTGACAAGAATTTATTACATAATTATAATTAAGATACCAAGTTATAGTTTAAAATTAAATGAAAACGTTTTTTTTAAATAAAGGTATTACTATATAAATAAATATAAGAAATCAATAATGGGTGTGACCTCCATTATTATTGATATATTCTTGGAGGCGTAGTGCGAGTGTGGTTAAAAGCAGAGCACTCGATCCCGAAGGTAGTTTAGCAGAAGTGTTGGGTAATCCGGGAGTAGCTAAATCGAAAGTTAGCGTGTCTCGTAGTGGACGGATTATTCGAATACCTAAAAGACTTATGCAATAAAAATAGGAATGTATTTTTATTTTTTTGTGAGACATTTATTTCAACATGTCTCAGGTGGGAGTATGTCAAATAAGGTACCTGCGGCATTTAAGGCCCAGTTAATTTGATCCTACTTTTTTTGCAAAAATGTGACAGAGGCAAACATCAAAATACCAAAATTGTTTTAATTTGTACTTTGATGAATGATATTTTATGTGTGATGTAAGTCCTACAAGTGTGTGGAGTTTTTAATCTGCTTTTCAAAAAGTTGCAGTTGGGCCTTATTTTCCGAAAGTTCGGTTAATAAGGCCCAGTGAAATTGAGGTTGTATAATGAGGCCCACCTGGCCCGGGCCTTAATACACGACGATGGTGGGCCTTATTAGCCGAAAGGAGTTTTAAAAATGAAATCATAGAAATTATGAGTGTCTCTTACCTTATCGTTATTGCGTTTACGGAAAATTATAGCCAGTCAGTTGACAAAAACAGGGTGCCTTGTAGAAGAATCTTGGAATCAAGATAAAGGAAGGTATTTTCCTTTGTTTCGAATTCAATTTTATACCACGCACATGTACACCTAGCGTCGTTCAGGTTCCAACTGACTACACCAACCACGTGCTTATTCTTCGGAATTTCTGCGTTGCCTGATCATGAACCGGCTGCCACCTATCACGCAATGTTGTCAGATTGTATGAGAAATCGCCATATTTTGAGTTATGACTAGTGGGCCTTCTTAGCCGCTGGGCCTTAAATGCCGCAGGTACCTTACATTCTTATTTTTTTGTAGTTACCTTTAGAGTTTGTTTATGTTGTTATAAAATAGTTAGAAGTGTCAGTTGATTTTTACAAAATGTCAAGTTTTATATTGTATTGAAAAAATGTTAATTAAAAGTGAGTTTATTTTAGAGTCGGAGATTAAAACGGGTAGTTTTTCTGCTCTACGCAATATAAACATTCATAATTTAACGGATGAAGCTATATTATGGCTTACGAATCTGAAGGACATCTAGAGTTCATTAATATTTTGTATTCTCTATCCTGATTATCTGTTTTTCCATTATTTTGTTTTGGTATTTCTTTAACCTTCTACTTTTTCGTCATTGTCGTGACTGGCGCTTGGACCGGTCAATTAAGTCGTCATGCAATGGCTGTGCTGTTATATTTTATGTTCTTATTTACCTTGTATAATGTTTACACACTTAATTAATATTATTACATATCAATACTAAGGTGGGTAAGGGTTGGCATGTTTAAGTTTTAGTGGTTTTCTTAAACCTTGAAATGCTTTGCCAAGACGAACCAATCCACTATTGCACACGGTTTTGTCACCACACTATATAGGTTTATACTAATTTTCTGGGGCACTATACATAACACTTACATCACAATACATTATTTAAAATGTACCATACAAATAAATAATCATTCTGAAAAAAATCTTTACTGATG